>CM043111.1:36889555-37331298 GCA_023701765.1 Hylyphantes graminicola | reverse complement strand
AATTACATTAATTAGTACTTATGCATGATTAACTCAGAACAATCAAAAGATAATTTTTTATTACTACTAATTGAACATTTATTTATTAATTAAATAATTTTGTAATAACTATTACCACATTTTGAATTACTAACCAAATAAGTGGAATGACAAATAAAGAGGTTATTAATGATTAATTTAATTGCTTAATATTAAATTTGCAAATTTAGGTAAAAATGATTAACCTAATTTAAAAAAACAACACTGAAGTAGTTATGATTAAAACTTTAAACAGACAAATTATTGCTGTATAAAAGTAACTTGCAATAAGTATTCGATAGAAAACGAGTGAGATTCGCAAAATAATTGATCATTTATAACAATTTTTATAGTAACAGTGCGAATATCTATATATTCGTGCAAAGAAAAAAAACATTATTATTAGCCTTCATGAAATTATCGAAAAAGTGAAGCTTTGCACGCAAAATTTTAATTGTAAAAGTCACATTTGTCATTTCCTATTTATAATAATAAAATTAGCTTTCTTTATTCTCTCTCTCATTTCGACTTATTTTATGGACAAGTGCAATATTTAAAAAAAATTGATACAGTTTAACTCCCTAAAATGATACATTTAATAAGTAACTTATATACGAGATATATAATGATAATAAAATGAAATAAATAATAATTTCTTACCTAATTTTTGATTCCCAACGAATATAAAACTATTATTTTAAAAGGTACATTTTTTGATTATGGACTTATTACGAAATGCCGAAGGTTCGAAAATTATAAGCATTTGAAGAGCAAAAGATATTATAAAAGTAAATAAAATTTAGCTTTCTCCCATAAACAACACGTTAAATACGTTAAAAAGCCTGCTCCAAAATCCATGTGTAAAGGAAACAAAGTAAACATCAATCGGCTACGCTACGCATAAGAACACCAACGACAATTTCATTTTACAAACTGACCATAAGCGGACATAGCTGGCTCTTTTTTTTTCTCAACTAGAGGGCAAGAAGAGTAATTAAATTGGACCCCGCGTGAGTTTATGGCCTCTTTTTGGGGGTGGTCTTTGTGGGGGGCGAAGATACAGTTTCCCCCCCAAATGATATCTTTTAACTAGGAAATGTGAAATACAAGCACACACTTGGCGTTTTCGTTGCATGCTGACAGACAAAGATAAAGCCCATTGTCCGCAATCAGTGGCCACCACCAAAAAAAAAGGACTCTTCAAGAGACCCCCCGCAGAAGACGGTCGCCTTTTCCCTCGGTAAGTTTTTCGACGTGCAAGTGAAAATTTTGGACTTTCCTAATCCGCCTCCCTTTTATTTTAAATGTAATTTTTATACATGTATACTTCACCGCAACAATCAGCTCTGCCATATGGATATTCCATTAAATAAAAAATACAATTTTTTCTTCTAATATTTCAAACGCGCGTAAACGGCGAAATAAAGGGGTATTTTCAGAGAAAAGGGGAAAATATCAATTTCAAAAAAATATTTTTTAAAAATTAGTGGAGTTATATATCGTTAAGTTATTTTGTATATATTCCCCTTCCATTGCTTCCCAGTGACTTGATTTCAAATTACTTATGTTGATATTAAAAATGCTCTGAATGAAACCTCGTTAAATTGATACATAATCAAATGAAAAGAAAGTTTGAAAATAATATCAATAAACTTTGTACACATTAATAATAGTTTCTTACCTTCATTTCCAAAGGACAGTGTAGTTTCAATTTTGAAAGAAACATTTAAAAATATATGAAACTATAGGTTTGCAAAATTAGAAATATAAGAAAAACGAGCAATAAAAATAGAAATTGGAAAACTGTGGATAAATATATGTGCTGCTCTTTAAAATACTATTTACAAGTTTTCTAAAAAGTAAAATAAGTATTCCGCCGGCATCGTTCGGACATTCGTTTAGGAAAATTCTAACCTCTTCAAAAAGGCTACTGAAACCTATTCAGAAGTTCATGAAAGAGCAAGCATGTCTAGCTACAACATCCGCAGCCACATTTTATAACCTAAAAAACATCCTGACCCTACAATCCGTCTAGACGAACCCTAGTTCGAATCAGTCGTCACCCGGTTCAAAGAAAGTCGTACGAAATCCCACACTCAGATTGATTGCTTGCTTGACCAGCTAAAGAGGCGGTTATAAAAGGGGAGATAATTGGACCCCCGTAGAGTGTGAACGAGCGAAAAGTACTAAGTCGTCTGTTGAGACAGGACAAAGCTTTTTTGGAGGGGTGGAAAGATTTTCGTTATTTTTTTTAAAAAAATACCAGTATGTTCTTTATACAGTTTAAGCCTTATGTTGCTTATTATAAAATCTTAGGCAGGGCGCCATTACACATGGTGCCATTTTGGGCGAAAATAGCCCCCCTGAAAAGCTACTTGGGGGAAAACAAGAAAATAAATTAACAAGACGTATAAATTGTAAAGCTAACTGTTAAAAAGTTTAAAAGGGCGCCTTTTTGGGCGCCTGGGGGCGCCCAAAATGGTCCGCCCTTTGTAAAATATTGGGGGGAGCTCCCCCCCTCCCCCCCCTATAAGTTACGGCCCTGAGAGGGGTGCAATATGAGTTTTTTCATGCTTAGGCGAAAAATAAAAACCAAAAATTTAGCTGGCAGCTTAAATACTCACTGAAAGTTGGAGTACTGGCATCAAAAGAAAGGTCTTAGCCGCCAATAAAACAGAAAATACCAAAAGTTTTGGCCCCATACGTCCCTAAAGAGTTTAGGGTCCAAATGTGTCTTTTAACATTGCATGCACTGACAGATGACAGTTATCACAAAGATAGAGGCCTGCATTTAAAAATATGCAACTACCTGTGCCAAGTTGGGTTTGAAAAGTTAGGTCTAGAATAGGTGGAGGTGTACAACAAAAAAAAACCAAGACTTTAAAACAATAAATAGTGTCAGAGGGGTGAATATGAGTTTTTTTCATGTGGTAATTCTTAGGCAAAAAATAAAAAACAAAAATTTGGCTGTTAACTTAAATACTCACTGAAAGTTGGAGTGTCATACATCAAAAGAAAGGTCTTGGCTTCCATAAACAGAAAATACTAAAAGTTTTTGCAAAAAAATGTCCCTAAAGAGTTTAGGGTCCAAATGTGTTAACATTGCATGCATCGACAAATGGCAGTTTTCACAAAGATAGAGGCCTGCATTTAAAAAATATGCAAGTACCTGTGCCAAGTTGGGTTGGAAAAGTTTGGTCTAGAATAGGTGGAGGGCTACAACAAAAAAAAACAGGACTTTAAAACAATAAATAGTGTCAGAAGGGAAAAATTGGGTTTTTTCATGTAGTATTGATTAGGCAAAAAATAAAAACCAGAAATTTAGCTGGTAGTTTAAATACTCACTGAAAGTTGGATTGTTATACATCAAAAGAAAGGTCTTGGCCTCCATAAAAAGAAAATACCAAAAGTTTTGACACCACATGTCCCTAAAGAGTTTAGAGTCCAAATGTATCTTTTAACATTGCATGCACCGACAGATGACAGTTTTAACAAAGATAGAGGCCTGCATTTAAAATATGCAAATGCCTGCGCCAAGTTGAGTTTGAAAAGTTAGGTCTAGAATAGGTGGAGGTGTACAATAACAAAAACAGGACTTTAAAACAATAAATAGTGTCAGAGGGGTTAATGAGTTTTTTCATGTGTATTGCTTAGGCGAAGAATAAAAACCAACATTTTAGCTGGTAGCTAAAATACTCACTGAAAGTGGGAGTCTTATACAGCAAAAGAAATGTTTTAGCGTCTAGAAACTGAATACAGGCAAAATAGTAGTAAATTAGAGCAGTACAGTTTTAATCTTCAATATAGCATTCAATGCTCTCAGCAAAGGGTATACCAAATTATGACACAATCATACTCGAAACATACAAGTTTACTTGCATAAATGTACTAACTACAATAATTTCATTTGGTGAGACAGTAATGTGCATTTTTAATCAAATTTAAACATAGTTTTTCTGTCAGTTAATGTGTCAAAACTGTATTTTTTTTTATAGTAAATATATTTTTATTAACAAATTCAGGAATTTAAATTAAGAAAGAGCATTTTTTAACTAAACTAATTTGCTTTTTCTACTCTTTACTTTCCTATTTTGGTTTAAAATTATAAGATATTGAAAAACAGAAAAAAACAACATTCGAAATTCAAACCTTCGAAAAGGTAAACAAACGTTCACGAATTCGGAAGATTCCAGAGACATAACATAGAGTGGACTGCGCATTGGCAAACCTAAAGTGTCCTAAACATCTAACTTACACAGTCACATGACTGTGTCGCTTTTGGCTCGCATCTAGGGCGAGTTTACCATTTGGCGAGTTTTTACACAACGACCTGAACACAGAGGCCGACAATCTAATGTTATGATAAAGAAGCTTGGAAAGGAGCAAGGATGAATCGCTAGTATTTTAAGATCCTCTTAAGATTATTTCTTTGATTTTGTGCCTCTATTTAAGATTACTTGAACAATTGAATGTGGACTCTTTTTTAAAAATTAATTTTAAAGAACATTAGTAGGTTTATGTAGAGTGCTGCTGTAATATAAGTTGGTTATTGACATGGTGAATATTTTCAACCGTCTCTATAACTTTCGTTCTAACGGACCGATTTAAAAAAGAAAAAAATCAAATATATTTTTTTGAAATATTGCTTCTTCCTTTATTTCACCTGGAATAAATCAACTTTCTAAAACACATCAATATATTCCAAATTCAACAAATGCTCTACTTTTTAAATATAAATAACTCAAAAACTACGATTGCAAAAACAGGTTTCGTTTTGACCAATTTGTAAAAAAAAATATTCTACTTCTAAGCTGTCAATGTTCAGACCATTAATTTAATTGACTTGGCCCAAAATATTTATTATAATTAGAGTTCTAACAACGTGGATTTAATCAGAATATGATTCTTCAGTATAAAAGAGCTTTTAGAATAAATTCCCTCGATAGAAATTATAGTTTATGAAGAACAAACAATTACTAAAAGTATGCAGAACTAAACAAATTTTACCCGTGAAAGTGTGACTAATCCTTTTTATACCCCTCTTTACAATTAGGAATTCACAAGCATTTAGCATCTTGCACAAAACGTTACTGAATTAAGATTACAACATTCACGATTGTTAACATGCGCAGAGATTAAAAGAATGTAATTAAATATTTATTATAAAAGCCAAAAGAGAAAAATACCAACAATGCTAAAAAAATCGTCTGCAAAAACATTAAAAAAAATCAAGCTGCCGTGATTGGTGGAAACCCACGTGACTTGGTGACTTGATGGTAGTCTCCACTTCGGTTTGCTAGCTGATATTCAGGTCTTGCGACAATTTGGAATACTTCGTAAAGAAACGGTAGCGTTAAGTTGCCATATGTAGCAACCTTTCCCTTCTTGGCGATTTATGATGTTTAGGACATAATGCTAATCTGCAAGGGATGGCGGTTTTTTTTAGAAAAAAACGGTTTTCCATTTTCCATCGTTTTTTCTCTGATAAACCGGTTTTCGGTTCCGAAGGGCCTCATGCAAAAAAAAAACCGGTTTTCAGTCAAAACCGGGACCACCGATTTTTTGAATACTGGCTTTGGTTTTCCATCCCTAAGCTGCTTTACTATGAATGCGCAGTCCACTCTATGTTATGTCTCTGGAAGATTCCTCGGCTCATAACAGATGACGTCACGGCCAATGGCGTACCGGTTTGTGCATTTATTCTTTTATTAAATTACAGAAATATTTTTTTGAAATTTTAAGTTGATATTCGAAACTAGGAGCATTTTTTCTATCGGAACCAATAGTTTTTATAACACTTTGAAAAATATGCAAATTGTCCATATCGCGTACGCAGCGTTAGGACTTTGAAGGATATTTAACGTGCACTCCCTTACACGGAGTATTATTCGTAGGATATTTTTGGCTGCAAGTAGGGCCGTTTAGATGTCTGCAGTTATAGCCATACTATGTATAGAGTATTAGTGCTTTTGGAAAAAATCCTCTAAAACACCGATCCAGCGGCGTAGTGGTTAAGGCATTGGACTCTGGAGCTGCTGGGTCCGGGCTCGAATCCCGTTCAGGCATGGATGTTTGTGTTTGTCGAGTATATGCGGAGTACGTACTCGTAAAATCTGTTGGGTCCGAAAGTCCTGTGGGCGGTCATTGCGCAGTTTCCCATGGGTACAGGTCCCTGGAGAAAATTTCCCTCCCCTTCAGGGACATGTCTAAATTGCGGAGGTGGCGACAGATGGCATCATCTGTCATATGTGTTTGTGTGTGTCTTTTGTTGTCCTACTTGACGATAGTTTATCAGCGGGTCCTTGCGACCAAGCACACAAGCCTGAAAATATATGTCTGCCAACCAACCAACCAATCCTCTAAAACTCACCGGGTAGTCCGAGTACAATGCGATATACGTGCTCGTTAAATCTGCGGAGTCGAAAGTATCGACGGTGACTTTCGTCACTTGACCAGGATTCTAAGTTACGAGACACAGTTGGTTGGTTTAAAGCTCCTGAAGGAGACAAGAAATAGGCACCAGAAAACGTGAAACACTCATTCAATCTTGTTTTAAAAAATCGGTTTTTAACAGAGACATAACATAGAGTGGACTGCGCATTGGCAAACCTAAAGTGTCCTAAACATCTAACTTACACAGTCACATGACTGTGTCGCTTTTGGCTCGCATCTAGGGCGAGTTTACCATTTGGCGAGTTTTTACACAACGACCTGAACACAGAGGCCGACAATCTAATGTTATGATAAAGAAGCTTGGAAAGGAGCAAGGATGAATCGCTAGTATTTTAAGATCCTCTTGATAGATATCAGATTATTTCTTTGATTTTGTGCCTCTATTTAAGATTACTTGAACAATTGAATGTGGACTCTTTTTTAAAAATTAATTTTAAAGAACATTAGTAGGTTTATGTAGAGTGCTGCTGTAATATAAGTTGGTTATTGACATGGTGAATATTTTCAACCGTCTCTATAACTTTCGTTCTAACGGACCGATTTAAAAAAGAAAAAAATCAAATATATTTTTTTGAAATATTGCTTCTTCCTTTATTTCACCTGGAATAAATCAACTTTCTAAAACACATCAATATATTCCAAATTCAACAAATGCTCTACTTTTTAAATATAAATAACTCAAAAACTACGATTGCAAAAACAGGTTTCGTTTTGACCAATTTGTAAAAAAAAATATTCTACTTCTAAGCTGTCAATGTTCAGACCATTAATTTAATTGACTTGGCCCAAAATATTTATTATAATTAGAGTTCTAACAACGTGGATTTAATCAGGAATATGATTCTTCAGTATAAAAGAGCTTTTAGAATAAATTCCCTCGATAGAAATTATAGTTTATGAAGAACAAACAATTACTAAAAGTATGCAGAACTAAACAAATTTTACCCGTGAAAGTGTGACTAATCCTTTTTATACCCCTCTTTACAATTAGGAATTCACAAGCATTTAGCATCTTGCACAAAACGTTACTGAATTAAGATTACAACATTCACGATTGTTAACATGCGCAGAGATTAAAAGAATGTAATTAAATATTTATTATAAAAGCCAAAAGAGAAAAATACCAACAATGCTAAAAAAATCGTCTGCAAAAACATTAAAAAAAATCAAGCTGCCGTGATTGGTGGAAACCCACGTGACTTGGTGACTTGATGGTAGTCTCCACTTCGGTTTGCTAGCTGATATTCAGGTCTTGCGACAATTTGGAATACTTCGTAAAGAAACGGTAGCGTTAAGTTGCCATATGTAGCAACCTTTCCCTTCTTGGCGATTTATGATGTTTAGGACATAATGCTAATCTGCAAGGGATGGCGGTTTTTTTTAGAAAAAAACGGTTTTCCATTTTCCATCGTTTTTTCTCTGATAAACCGGTTTTCGGTTCCGAAGGGCCTCATGCAAAAAAAAAACCGGTTTTCAGTCAAAACCGGGACCACCGATTTTTTGAATACTGGCTTTGGTTTTCCATCCCTAAGCTGCTTTACTATGAATGCGCAGTCCACTCTATGTTATGTCTCTGGTTTTTAAAACCGGTTTTTGAGTATCCTTAAAACGGTTTTTATCTTGTCGGTTAAACTGATTGCTTTTCACCGGTTTGAAAAAAACCGGTGTTTCCAAACTCGAGAATAGCAAATTTGAGGAGAAATATCGAATGGTGTGGGGGTGGTTTTGGGTTAAAATTTGGAACTTTTGGGCTTTTTTGAAGGGGAGGCAAACTCGACATCGTGTAACGGTGTACAACTGAAATTTTTTTGTCTTTTTGATTATTTTAAATTTTAAAAAATGCCATTTTTCATCAGAAAATGTGTCATTACGTGTCTTCAAATGCACGAATCGGTGGCAAAACGTATCGGTACTATTGTGTGAGGCATATATTCGTTATTTGCAACTAATTATGATATATATTAAGCAAATAGCCAGCAATATTTCCCCTTAAAAAAGCCAAAACGGCTTTTTTAACTGTTAGTATGTAATTAGACCAGGAATGGTACAAAATGGTTAAAATTCAACGGTAAAACGTGTTTTTTAATTCACCATATCAAACAGAAATACAATTCTAGGCAAAAAAAAAAGCGAAATTTGATCATTAAATGACATTACATCGATTTTGTCTATATTTATGAGACAGATTTTTTTTGTACTTTTTACAATTAATTAAATTAAAATTTATTATTGGCTGTTTTCTTCGTGATTCATGCTATTTTTAATTAAATATATTTGCCTTATCCTAACTACCAAAAAAATTTAAAATAAACCTTTTCAGTAAAATTTTGTGACTCAAAATGTCTGTTGTCTAAACTTTTGAGACGCACTATTGTAATGTTTTATGTATGAGTAATTTTCGTGCCCTTCTTAAACATAATAATAATAAATATAGGTAATTTTACATCTTTTGAGCTTACATGACTGTTTCTTTTTTTTTCAACCGGCGCAACGCCGGATACATCAGCTAGTATTATTTTAAAAGGGAAAACGTGAACGAAAATATTTCAACCAAAAACGACCAAGCTATGTTTATTATGGCATCAAACTTTTGCCCTGAATTAAGCATAAGCCGATATTCTCACCCACCACCGCTCCTAAAGTGCCACTTAAATTTTTCTAGCCTAAAATCTACCTCAATGATAAACAAATTGTTAAAAGTTTTTACTGTTTAAGTAATCCTTCAAAAAATCACTGTTCGGTTTCCCCAAATTGTTTTTGAAACTACCAGCTTGTAGAAAGCGCTTTATAAGAGTTCTGGTTTGAGATTAGATTGTGTGTGTGTTATGGGTTTGAAAATATTGTGTTATTCGTTCGAATCGTTGTTAGTATTTTGAGAACTGTGTAAAAGAAGTGCTAGTTGTCTAAAAACGAGTGATACAATCTTTTAAAAACAAAATCAATTTAATTTCCAACCACAACTCCTGTAAGATTTCCTCTGCAAGCTAGCTGTCCAGTAAATGTTTTGTCGGTACCTAACAATCATAATGTGGGTGTCATGACAGAAAATGTTTTTAAAATTCAGTTTAAATATGGTAAATTTTCAGTATAAATATCCCTCTTGAAGATTCTACGTAGAGTGAATGATTTTTTAAGTATATATATTTTGCCCCGAGTTTATCTTTTGAAAGTACACATGGAATTGTTATTATAAAAATGGTACAAGGGAGGTTTAGAAGTTCAATTGTTTATTTAAAATATCTTTTGATTTACTAAAGATAAATATTGTCGATTGAATTTCAAAAGTTGTCTTAATGAAAATATAACACTTAAAAGAAATGTTTTAAAAATTATAAAAGTTTTTGGAAGTACGGTTTCGTTCAAAATACATATTTAAACAAAATATTTATTAGTTATTTAAAAAAAAACAAGTTAAATAAGTTTTTTTCCTTCATATTCGTAAAAAACTTATTTTGATCATATTCAAAATAAAATGTATGAAACGTATATTATCGATTTCATAGGGAGAATTAGATTTTCGTATTTAAACATAGAGTTCATAGTAAAAGTATTAGAGAATAGCAGATCAAGTGCGGAATAGACATCCAATTGCGTAGAGGCGGGACGTGCATAAAGTCAAGATTTCCATGGAAAACTTGCCAGTGTTGCCACCTCTTTAATGAGAAAAAATACGACGGCGTTATCGAAAAAATGCCATTAAATATGAATTATAAAAATACGATAAAAATACTAGAAAGGAGTTCACGTATTTTTTAGAGCCTATGATGCAGCTAGTAATGTTATGTTTCTGTTTTTTTTTCATTTACACTGAGAAAAAAATTCTGTAAACATACAGAAAATTTTTTAGTAATGTTACAGAAATAACCAATTTTACAAAAAAAGTTTTTGTTATTCTGAACAGAAATCTTTATTTCTGCAGTTACAAAATTTTTTCTAGTATTTGCAATTTGTTTCTGCCAATCATGTTCTTCGCCACTAAAGTTTGGTTAGGTTAGGTTTGAATTATCGTCGCACTAGAGCTACACGAACTAAAGTCTGACCTCGATCGTGATTCAAGACTCATCGCTATTTTAAATTTATAACTTAGTTGATTGTTTCAAATGAATCTCACTTCTCATTTCCTGACTATGTGTGTGCCAACGTGGTACAGTTGGGAGAGCGTTCGGTCGGACATCTAAAGGTTCCTGGTTCGATCCCGGGTTTCGGCAGTCTGCTATTCCTCGGTAGTGTAGTGGTCAGTACCCCCCGTCTGTCATTCGGGAGACCGGGGTTTGATACCACACCGGGGAAGCAGACATTTCTTTTTTCTTTACAATTGCAGGGAAAATGCAGTATCCATAAAATTTTCTTGTATAGTTATCGAAACATTACTTGTGTGGGATACATAAAATAGTCCAGTAAATCTACATGATATAAACATGTAATGTTAACAAAAATATATTATGTGTTTTTACAGCACTATTTTTAGTAATTATTTACTAGAAATTTTCTAGGAAAAGTTTTTTACAAGAAATTTCTTTGTAATGGTTACAGATTTTTTTTCACAGTGTAGTATTAAATGGTATTTTTTCAACATCACGGTAGTATTCTTCTCATTGAAGAGGTGGCAACACTTGTAAGTTTCCCATGGTAATCTCGGCTCCATCAACTATAGATTTATCAACGATGGATCCATGCGTGCCTCGTCTCCTCAATTGGAAGTCACGTGATCTGTCACTCTAAAACTTTCACTGTGATCTCTTTGTATTTAAAATGGAATAAAAGCAATGGTGAAGGCAAAGTATTATTGTCAAAACAATTACATTTATTGGATTTTGGATTAACTTTATAAGGTTACTTATGTAATAAAAAATTATTTTGAATAAAGAAAGTTTGCACAATTTTACTTTTAAAACAATAAACCCATAGAACATAGTTCCTATTCATACTTCTTCCCTCCCAAGAATAGCATGTTAAAGATACATAAGTACAGGGAGGTTATAAAATAACGCTCGCTATTCGGAATTGTCTGTAGCTTTAATGAATAATCCAAATGCAAAAAACTTTGAGACACTTACAAGAAGGGGGGAAAAGAATGGAATCATAAAAAACAAACTCGTCACTTGACCAGGGTTCTAAATTACAAGGCGTAATTGGATGTGTTTGCCATAATTAGCCATAATCGGCTATGCCTCGTAATTAAGAACCTTGGTCAAGAGACGAGTTTGTTTTATGATTCCATTCTTTTTCGAAAATAAGAAGCTCGTCTCTGACGTCGCCTCGTAATTTAGAAATTTAGAACCCTGGTCAAGAGACGAGTTTGTTTTTTATGATTATCCTTTTTTATGATTATTTTTCAGGATTCTATATTTTTTATGAATCCGTTCTTTTTCCCCCTTCTTGATTAGTAATTGTCTAAATTTTTAATGCATTTGGATTATTCATTCAAGCTACAGACCCCTCCGAATAGGGAGCGTTATTTTATAACCACCCTGTATTTATATCGGAGACCTATTGGCAGTTAACTAAATACTTCCAAGACGGTATTAGAAGAGAGTATTATACATTTAATATTTACAACAAATTCTCACTGTTTTGTAATTTCCTGCAAAACACGTCGCTTACATGCGAATATAGTTCCTATTTATCTACCTGCGTTATTGACCAAACATCTCCATTCAACCTACAGTAATTGAGGTCACTCTGTTAGTAATTCGGGATGAATTAAAGAAAAGCATCTGCCTGTTTTACAGTTGCATCACAGTCACTACCGCCCTCATCCACACAAAGAGAAAGACAGATGGTGACCCAAAAGTTACTCCAATTGAGGTTAAAAGAGAGATTTTTTTTTTTTGTCATTTTTCATGAGTGTGTGACGTTATCAGGGTAATGCTGAAACAACATTCATAATGATTTGGTCACACAATTATATTATATACTGAGCACTGTTTTATGTGCGGTTGATTTGGGAATCCCGAAATGTTAATTAAATCTTGGAGGTGCTTTTTAATAAAATAAAATGCTCTATGTAAATTTGAAATATGTATAATATCGTTCAATTAAAAAAAAATCAGTAGTAAAAGCATATTATTTTTGGTCACAAAATAATAGTGCTTAAAACTTCAAATGAAAATTTGAATTTTTCCTTTGAATTTGCTCAAAAATTCAAATGAAAATTGAATCCATGATTACTAACAGCTTGACGTTACAAACTTATACAGACATTTATTTAGTTGTTTTTTTTTAGTTTATTTAACAGACAGACAAATAAACAAACTCCCATAGCTAATTCCTTCCACTTTTTAAGTTATGAATTTTACTATAAACTTAAATTAACCAAATTATATAAGTCAATCACAATCTTTTAGTTTATTTATGAATATATGTATTTCCCTTTCATCGCAATTATTCAACGAAACTTAACCGTTATATATCTTCCATAACAATGTATATAATCAATTTTATCCAAATAACTGTCAGGCAATTATAGAAGAAATGACCTTGATATTGTCATTATCTTTCACTTGCGTGAATTTTCTAGTTAAAGGTTAGTAATTCTGTTCGAACATAACATTTTAATTTGACACTTTGACTGCTTGATTGTATAGCATATGCGCTTCACAAAAAATATTTTCTTCACACAAAATTAGATGCTTCAAATTCATAACGTAAATTGTTTATTTTATCATCGTTGTACTTAGTACTTAGCAGATTTTTATACATAAAATGCCAAGGTAATTTTTTCCTCCACTGCTAGCTTTAGTAACAACGTTATTTGTTACATTTAATTTTTAAATTTTTTGAAAACAGACGGTTCAAGAAGACGGAAAAATTTGATTTCAATTTGCGATTGCTAAAAAACTAGCAAAATTTGCGCTTTCAGATAAAATAAATTTATAGATTTCCTTTTTCCCAAACTTTGTTTTACAAGTAACGTTCTCAATATATCTGAGAGCAAGCAAACTTTAAAGCTAAGTTTCTCGTTTTCACATTTTTGTCACTTAGCACGTTCTTCCACTAAGCTCTGTAAATGTTCTTCGAACAAAAATAATATACTCTAAGGAATAATTTCGTCAACTTCAGCTTCATTTTGTAAGCCACTAAACCTGGTAAATAGCTAAAGGAAGTCAGAGTTTTAGTAATCTTGTTAAAAAAAGAAAAACTATTATCATACCTCGATTTAAAGGTAAACTAATATTATCACGCAAATCATAGTTAAATCATAAACAAAAATTTATGCAGACAAAAGTTCTTTCTTACCACAAATTTAGTTAAAATTTTACAATCTTTAAAACAAAAACTTCGTTTCTCATCATCGATGACTTTTTTAAAGGTCTTTTGGGGAATTTTATTTTGATTTTTGTTTGATTTTTTGAGGGGTCATGGGAGTCTTAAGAATGAGCAAAGAAGGTACTACAAAGCATAGTTTTCAATTTCATATATTTTTTTAACTACTCAATATATAAATACATTTTTATATATAATGCTATAAGATTTATTTATTATAAAACAAATTTTAAATTTTATGAAACTTTGGCCAAAACTAAAATAAATGATAACAAACATAAAACTATTTACAAAATGTGAAAACATTGGGATTAGGCTTGGGCGCCACATTCTGAGGTCGAAATTGTAAATCTATATTCCGACATTCATAGCTCTGCTTCATGATTTTCAGCAATATATCAAGTTGCAGTTAACATTATAGTAAAACTATTTCTGTAGGGAAGACCGGGGTTAGTTGGCATTGTTAATTTTAAAAAGGCCCTCGCCAGATAAGACGGTGAAAAATGCCCCCATTCCAATCGGGCTAATTTTTTTTCTGAAAATACCTCATAGTATGGACAACTTCTCAGCCAAGTTTCAGCTCAAAAATGTGACGCATTTTTGAGTAAAAAATTAAAGTTTTTTTTCTTTTTAAATTGATTATTCCCTGAATATATTTGATAAATCCAAAAAACTACTCATGAGTTTTTAGATATCATTGAGTAGTATTCTCAGAAAAATCCGCTCATAAATCTGATGGAGCGATCATTCTTAAAAATGCATTTTTATTTTTCAAAAAAAAATTTCATGCCAAAATCGTTTGGTCACAACTTAGGATTTTGTCTCTACATATTCCTCTATTATCAATCTATAATATATATTTTTTTCAGATTTTTAAAATTATTGGACGATAGTTTAAAAAAAATAAAATATTCTTAAAACCTGACTTTTCGCACTACTTACTCGGCAGATGGCACTCCTAACAAAGGCGGGGAAATTCAATCTGGGAGAATTTCTTCCGGACTAAAGAATTTAGCATAGATTTAGAAAGTAGCAGATCTGCCTCTAGGGGGAAAGGTGAAGCCTTTTGTTAACCATTATCCCATAAGGCAGTTCGCAAGCTCTTGCACATGGCATGCCATACGCCACCAGATGGCACCATGAGATAATTCGACTAATAAAAGATATATATTCAATATTAACTAATTAAAACTTTTTACAAGTTTCGCTAGCATAATTTTATAACTGCATGCGTATTGATAATTTCTGTAAGGCATGAGGAATATATTCACAAAAGAAGCAAGTTAAAAATGCAGTTTTTATTGTATGTAACTCTTCGGAAAAACCATTTTTGTGAATCAGTATCCCGTGATGCATTGCGAAAACGACGAAATGTGGATTCATCACGCATCATTGCGTTGTACGGGATTGCGCAATCGGTGGGCATGCTATTTCTAAATCTATGGATTTTAGAGCAAAAAAATTAGGCTTTAAGAATTATTTTTTTAAACTATCGTCCAATAATTTTAAAAATCTGAAAAAAAATATATTATAGATTGATAATAGAGGAATATGTAGAGACAAAATCCTAAGTTGTGACCAAACGATTTTGGCATGAAATTTTTTTTTGAAAAATAAAATTGCATTTTTAAGAATGATCGCTCGATCAGATTTATGAGCGGATTTTTCTGAGAATACTACTCAATGATATCTAAAAACTCATGAGTAGTTTTTTGGATTTATCAAATATATTCAGGGAATAATCAATTTAAAAAGAAAAAAAACTTTAATTTTTTACTCAAAAATGCGTCATATTTTTGAGCTGAAACTTGGCTGAGAAGTTGTCCATACTATGAGGTATTTTCAGAAAAAAAATTAGCCCGATTGGAATGGGGGCATTTTTCACCGTCTTATCTGGCGAGGGCCTTTCACTGTTGATTAAGAGCGCTACTGAGCCTGTCACATGATCGTCATTTAAACGTCCTACTTGCATGAGAACGCCAGTTGGATCCAGCCATTGCCTTTAGAGGAAAGATTGAAAAAGAGATTTTCATATAAGTCAGTAAAATTTTGATTATTCAGTATTTGTAGTTTTGTACAGTAGTATAGTCATTCAGGGATAACATTCACAAGTATTTAGTATCTTTGGGCATTTAGCTAAGAGGTCATAAGTACATTTCTGCTGTAGTTGATAAACAATTGTTTTGGTCGTCATGTTCACTCTTAAAACAAACACTCCTAATTTAACTCAGTCTGAGCGGATTTCACTACTCCAGACTGGAAAATGCACTTCTCCTTTTGGAGTGGATCCTTTGTGTGTTAAACCTCCGACAGGATCACTCCAAACGAGTGATTTTAACTCAGTCTGAGTAAATATGCATGCCTTTACGGTGTCGAAAATGCACTTCTCCGACTGGAGTGGATTTCACTCTTTTGTTTTAAGAGTGTTTATTTTACTTGCTCTATTGGGGTTAGTTGGCATAGGAACTCGGGGGCTAGTTGACATAAGGTGGCTGGGTATGCCAACTAACCCCGCAACAGCGGGTAGTATGCCAACATTCATAGCGACCTAATTTTAGTTAGGTATTGGCTACTTCATAAAAATAAATTATTATTATTATTTTATCTATACCTATATAAATGCGGAATGCGCTTTCTTTTCTCAGTCATAACTCAATAACGGATGGACAGATATTAACTTTTACTAAAGATACTTTTAAAGTAGATTTGCCAAACTCAGAGTTTTAAAAAAGGGCATAATTTAAAACTGTACAAATTTCAGCTCGATTTCGAGCAAACGGTTATCTAGTAATTATTATGTAATAAACAGTTACTGTAAGCTCACTTTTCCGCCTTACCTATCTATGATAATGTAAATACTTTTTGTTCAGATTATGGGGACCTACGAAAGAAAAACTGTGAGGGATACAGTGACAGCACAACATAGAAAGAGAGCTGTTGAGGCACAATTACTTGAAAAAAGGAGTTTGAGAGAAGTAGCGGATGAATTTAAGATCTCTGTTAGAAGTCTCGCACGGTATTGTAAGATCGCAAAAGGAAAAATTAATTCTACTAAAGGGGTACAGCTGTGGAAATAAAAAAGTACCCACTTGAGGTTATTTCATCCGTTAGTCATCCTATAGAATCGGACCTTTTTGACATTTTGAACAATTAACATTCTGAGTTAATTGCATGAAACAAAATTTGCATAAGGGGCCATCTTCATATTAAAAATGTTACTAACTTTAAAATTTCCAATCGTAACACCCCTTTTTGAGTCCATATTTCAAGTCTATGACCCATGTTAATACGAAATGCCAAATTTCATTAGTTTTTAAGCATTATTAGGGGAGTTAGAGACGTGCAAAGTTTAGGTCCCATAATGTTAAATGAGTTGCACATAAAAAACTATCCCGAACTATAAATAATTAAGATAATGAAACGAATTTTTTACTGAAATGAAATTATAATAACCCAAACAAAATGCATTCAATATTGGGGTATTTAAAACAATTTTTATATTTTTAAATAATTATTATATTAATTTTTTTAAAAAATATGAATAGAAACCCCTTATTATTTTTAAAGAAATAAATTCAAGACAGGAAGTTTAAGCGAAATCCCAATTTTTAAAAAATTTTATTCATAATTTGCTGAGTAAATCACAAAATACTTTTTAATTACCCTTTAGGGGACTGTGTATAAGATTACGTGTGATTGATAAATAAAGACGACTTTGCATGCATACTTGCTTGTCATTTTAGAGATGGTCCCCAAAAGGTCCACAAGTGATTCGATTAAATAGCTCGTCAAATATTCATCCAAATGTAACAAAAACTTCGATTTAAGGGTTTTCAAGAGTGCTTAACATTTCTAAGTTATTAAAATTGGGTGCTGCCATTGGAAATTTCAAAGTTCGTAATATTTTTAATATGAAGACGGCCCCTTATGCAAATTTTGTATCGTGCAATTAAATCAGAATGTTACTTGTACACAATCTCAAAAAGGTCCGATTCTATAGGGTGACTAACGGATGAAATAACCTCAAGTGGGTACTTTTTTATTTCCACAGCTGTACCAGAGGATATTGGAGGATATGGGATAATGCGGCAGGTGTTCATTCCTGAACAAGAATTTGCTTTGAGTGAATACCTTGTGAAGGCAAGTGACATGTACTTCAGCCTGAGCCCAAAAGAGGCACGAAAGTTGGCATATCAATATGCATTTGGCTAATGGCATTGCACATTCTTGTAGTTGGGACTCAATAGAATCAGCAGGTGTTGGCTGGTTTGATTTTTTCCTAATATGTCACCCACAACTTTCAATACGCACTCCCGAGGCCCGAGGCAACGAGTTTGTCTCGAACGTCCACACTCTCAAAAAAATTTCCTTTAATTCACGGAAAAAGTCTGTGCAGCACTGCTACCGGAATGTTTCCGTGAATTGAAGGAACACTTTGGTCCATTAAAAGAAGAAAGTATTCCGTTTTTTAAGATAGATCCGTTGTGTTTATTTTCCGTTAAAAACGAAAAATTTATGTATTTTGAAGAAATATCGAACTTCGAGCGACATCGTACGCTGACGCCGTCGGGACTTTGGACTCCACAGATTTAACGAGCACGTCGGTCCCAGTGCTCTCGGGCCCTAAACTTCCCAGTACAGATATCCGATTTGTAGGATTACTGGCAGTAGGTGTGATTCGAACCCCCGCACTTCTGAGAAGGCTGAATCCTGAGGCGGATGCTTTAACCACTCGGCTATTGTGACACATCTCTTCAAAATATTATTACAGGAATTATTGCTGCAAAAAGTCGTGATGTCGATAGAAATTAATGGAGGCCTCTTCTGCCCACCACCAATAATATCATAATGCGCATGCGCGATTCAAAGAAAACGGAATTATTCTGTTTTTTTATAAAACGGAAAAATTACTGTGAAAAAAGACGGAAAGTTTAGTGTATAAAGAAGGATTTTTCTGAGAGTGCAGTTTCAACCCACAGAATGTTCAAATATTTTTCAACCTCCTATAATCAGTAATGAACCAACATTCATTTATCGCCCAAGACATATGGAATGTTTAATTTTAAGCAGATCAATATTCATTCTAATTACACCTTACATAAAAACGAGTAAAAACGCTTGCCTCACATCTTATGCCAACTTACCCCACTACCTATGCCAACTAGCCCCGATACCGGAATAGGTTGGCATAGTTTGACTGGACAAAGAAAAACATTTTTCACAGAAAGTGGCAGCAATATATTTAATTAATTGTATGTGTGATTTGTAGACAAAATGTTCACCTACCTTACCCACTTTTTACATTTCAAATATCTTCAAACCAAAAAATTAGAAAATTTTTAAAGTGCCAAACTGTGCCAACTAACCCCGGTCTCCCTTAACATATAAAATTTTGGTTGAAATACGCTTTATTGACAAGCTTACACTGTGAAAAAAAATCTGTAACCATTACAAAACATTTTTTTGTAAAAAACTTTTCCTAGAAAATTTCTAGTAAATAATTACTAAAAATAGTGCTGTAAAAACACATAATATATTTTTGTTAGCATTACATGTATATATCATGTAGATTTACAGTACTATTTTATGTATCCCACACAAGTAATGTTTCAGTAACTATACAAGATACCACATTTTCCGTGCAATCGCAAAGAAAAACAAAATGTCGACTTTCCTACTACTGGGATCGAACCCCGGTCTCCCTCATGATAGGCGGGGGTACTGACCACTATAATACCGAGGAATAGCAAACGGCCGAAACCCGGGATCGAACCAGGAACCTTTAGATGATCAGTCCGACGCTTTCCCAACTGTGCTATTTCGGCACATAGATCGCTCGGAAATTAGAAGTTAAATTCATTTGAAACAACCAACTAAAGTATACATTTAACCCTTTAACTTCGAAACCGGCCCAGGACGGCTCTATCAGCAAACATCGGGATGGCCGTTTTCGGCCGTTTCGTTTCACAAATAGGGGTGTTGGGTATGTTAAAAATTAAGCGTGTTGTGGGAAAAAAAAAGTATCCACTAGCGATCATTTCAGTCGTTAGTCATCCAATACAACCGGACCTTTTTGAAATTGTAAGCAATTAACATTCTGAGTTAACTGCATGACACAAATTTTGCATAAGGGGTCATCTTCATATTAAAAACGTTACTAACTTTAAAATTTCCAATAGTAACACCCCTTTTTGAGTCCATATTTCAAATCTATGACCTATGTTAATACGAAATGCCAAATTTTGTTAGTTTTTAAGCATTATTAAGGGAGTTAGAGACGTGCAAAATTTAGGTCCCATAATGTTAAATGAGTTGCACATAAAAAACTATCCCAATCTATAAATAATTAAGGTAATGAAACGAATTTTTTACTGAATAGTAATTATAATAACCCAAACAAAATGCATACACTATTGGGGTATTTAAAACAATTTTTATATTTTAAAATAATTATTATTTTAATTTTTAAAAACATTGTGAATAGAAACCCCTTAATATTTTTACAGAAATATATTTAAGACAGGAAGTTTAAGCGAAATCCCAATTTTCAATTTTTTTAATCCATAATTTGTTGAGTAAATCTCAAAATACTTTTCAATTGAATTTCAGGGGACTGTGTATAAAATTATATCTGAACTTGATAAACAAATACGGTCTTGGAAAGAAAGATAAACATCATTAAACCAACAACCTTGAGATGGTCCCCCATAGGACATCAAGTGATTCGATTGAATATCTCGTCAAATATTCATCCAAATGTAACAAAAACTTAGATTTAGGGGTTTTCGAGGATGCTTAACATTTCTAAATAATCAAATATGGGTGTTACTATTGGAAATTTCAAAGTTGTTGACATTTTTAATATGAAGACCTCCCCTTATGAAAATTTTGTTTCATGCAATTAACTTAGAATGTTATTTGTTCACAAAGTCAAAAAGGTCCGATTCCATAGGATGACTAACGGCCGAAATAATCACTTGGGTATTTTTTGATACAGGACGATTCCACTTCGATTTTTTCCTGCCTAGAAAAACTCGTATTTCGGGGATGAGAAATTCGCCTAGCTTGTGAGGTTAAAGGGTTAAAATGGCGATTGGCTGATTGAATCGCGATCGATTAGATTAGGTTAGGTTTGAATTATCCTCGCACTAGAGCTACACGAGGGCTATCCAAATCAAGTTCGAGGCTAAAATACAAGAAATTATTTTGTAACTTCAGAAATGAAGATTTCTGTTCAGAATTACAAAAACTTTTTTTGTAAAATTGGTTATTTCTGTAACATTACTAAAAAAAATTCTGTATGTTTACAGTATTTTTTTCTCAGTGTACGTTGATGTAATTTTTGCTAGCGAGATATGGAACTTTTGCTTGAAAAAAGAAGGTGCAATCGACCTTCTATTCCTTAGGAATCGTCCATACATTGCGTGACTTGTTTAGGGTGGGGAAGGGGTTGAGCGGAATATCGCCAAAAGGGGAGGAGGAGTCGCATCAAATATTATACGTAATTTTTTCCTGCAAAAATCGACTTAAAATTACGAATCAATTGAGTTAAATTCCAGTAAATATGTTCATGGACTTAAATTTGCAAATCCTTACATGGTAACATTTATCATGGATTTCTGAACCACATTAAAAAGTGTTGGGGGAGAGGGAGATCCTTTCTTTCATATAGATTCGAAATTGGCTCGTTTATTTCTGTTGTCTATATTATTTACAAATCAAGCTTTAAAAAAATAACAAAAACACGTGATTAAAGTATTTTCACATTTTAAAAGGGAAAATTCGACAAAATGCACGTCTTATGTGATTTTTAAGTACTTTAATCTACAGCTGCTGTTTGGATAACCCAAGTTTTGGTCGTCGATTAGTATATGAAGAGTACACGGGAAAAACCGATTGATAGAAAAGTTTCCTTGGCAGACTACTTTGGCGATGCTAGCGAGAGATCGCCTAAAATTGTGTAAGGAAATCAGTTCCTACCACAGAGATCATAGTCAGAGTAAAAGAGTGGCAGATCACGTGACCTCCGATGCTAACGATGGGACGCAAGGAGCTCCCAGAAGAGCCCCAATGAAGTCAGTGTTGTAGGTCACGTGATATGTCACTCTAATACTGTAACTACTATCTCTGTAGTTCCTAGCTACCAAGATTCAGGCGATTGGCGATTCCCAACGCTTAGACCAGTGAAGAAGAAAGAGAGAAACCGGTTTTCTGCCGCCAATGTTCGCCAAGCAGACAATTGCAGACCTAATAAATCAATCGTTTCTTCCCGTGTACTCTTCATATGTGTTTTAAAGCTAACCCCCAAGTATGAAACGTCCAAATCAAAACGCCAAAAATATGAATTTTGAAAAATGTCACTTGAAATTACGAAGGAGGAGCCAAAAATCATGAAATAGCATCAAGGGGGTAGGATGTCAAAATATCGTCAAACCCGTATCATGTAATTTATTTACGTCCCCTTATATGTGATTCGACTGATTTGAATAGATAAATTGAAGACGGCATCTTTGTCTCACGTGGATGGATGAATCACAGCAACCAAAATAGTGTTATAGTTCATACTCAAACACAACGATGCATATCTCAATCTGTTTACACTCAACCTTTTCAGCTTTTTAAACAAATTATCGACTATAACTGCTTAGATAGGTAACGAATATCTTTAGGATAGGAACGTGCCAAGATTGTGATTAATGTTTATCAAGATTGTGATTAATGTTTATTATTTTATTAATGAAACATTTTGCTCATTTGGCGAGTTTTAATCAATGAATTGGCGAGATTGGCAATGTATTTGGCGAAAAAGTAAAGACATAAAACCCTAATATGCAGCTCGTGCGATGACCTTTATTAACCATCATTGTTCAGTAATAGCTTAACAAACCATTTGCCCATTTGGCGAGTTTTTATTATAATTTGGCGGGATTGGCAACGTATTTGGCGAGAAGTTAAAGCGGCCTAATTTCAAAAAGGTACTTGCTTTGTTAAAAGCTCTCGTATCAAACTTAATAACCATAAACAGTTTTCAACATTTTATTTATGAAGATAAAAAGTTTAACTATTAAGTTATGAATTGATGATTTTGCGAACGACAGTATTACGTAAAAAAAAGTGTCCTTTTTTTCATGTTTTGATATTTTTAATTATTTCGAATTAATCTAAATCATATTATAAATACGATTTAATTATGATCATGAATACGAAATTAAGGTATTATATTTAAGCATTTATACAAAATAAATATGAGATTCTTCATGAAATGGCCAACTTCTCTTAGATAATTTCATAATTTTTTCACGCAATCTTCTGCGTAAAGCTATTGTAGCGAAACAATAAGTGCGGTTCTAAGAAATTTTTTGTTCATGCAAGATTTAAATTTGTCATGAATAATTATTTCTTAATGTATCTCTAATTTTATTCTGAGAAAATAAACGTAATGATTTGATATTCAAACATCACGCCAATACAGTCCCAAGAGTCCATTGTTATCTAAATATTTTCCCTCATCAAAATTATCATTATTAATGTGATCAAAATGATGTAATGTGTGAATCAAAATAATGTATCATTATTTCTTAATGTTCATGCAAGATTTAAATTTGTCATGAATAATTATTTCTAAACTAGCAAATTTATACCCGCACTTCGCACGGATTAAATAAATATCAAATCTATCCAAGTATGTGTACCATATAACCTGTTATAAAATCATAAACTTAAGTTATTCTCTTTCCACTCGTTATCAAGTAAAAAATCTCAATTCATTGCCCTAATATTCTAAAATCAAAAATACGCTGTAAAATGTACTCATAAATGTCATCACAATTCCCTCATAAATACATAAAACCTTTTTTAACTCTTTTGGCTCGTTTTGGTAAATAATTTGGAGAGAAAATAGATATAGCTACAAACACACACATTATACAGCTCTAACACAACGACCTTAGCATATCCAACCAGCTTATAAATTATTTTAAAAAACATTTTGCCTATTTGGCGAGTTTTAATATATAATTTGGCGAGATTGGCAACATATTTGGCGAAACAATAAGGATATAATACCCTTATATGCAGCTCTAGTGCGATGGCTTTATTAACCATCATTGTTCAGTAATAGCTTAACAAACCATTTGCCCATTTGGCGAGTTTTTATTATAATTTGGCGGGATTGGCAACGTATTTGGCGAGAAAATAAAGACCTAACGGCAGCTCTAGAACTTATAGGTAAACTACACATTTATTGTTTGAACATGCATATTTGTAATCAACAGAACCATCATTGACGAAATCATCAACTAAACCCATAAGAAATCCAGGAATCAAGACTTGTTGGAAATACGTCACTTGAAACATATCAATTATTTTCAAATAATGAATTTAGTTTCTGAAAGTTATGGCAACACAATAAAATAAACATTTTCAATTTTATTTTCGTTGAAAGTTTTATTTAATTGTTTCTTCAGATGGCATCAGGAAAGAAAAGAAATCGTCGGATTTGAGCCAAGGTGGTGTAGTTTTACCAGAAAATTCGAATTTTCTCTAAAAATAGAACACTTTGATCTCTGAAAGTTCTTATTCTGTAACTCAAGTATGAACTACGTATTTGTACCAAGTTACGAGTCAAACAAATGTCTAGTTTGTGAGTTTCAGAGAGACATACATACATACACACACACAAAACTTCATTTTTATTATTATAGATGTATATCTAATTTTATTCTGAGAAAATAAACGTAATGATTTGATATTCAAACATCATGCCATCCCAAGAGTCCATTGTTATCTAAATATTTTCCCTCATCAAAATTATCTATAAAATAAATTTTCTTTTCTTTATGTTGTGGAACGCTTTTAGAACCAGATTCGTAAAAGCGTGGTTTTACTTTATGTATAGTTTTATTTTTAGTACAGTTTACATTTTTTTAGGTGCTTGCTTGAGACCAATTTCAAGTGAAGATAAAACATTTGCTTCAATGCCTTTGCTTAAAAATTCTTATGCCTTGTACCAATTTAACCCTTTCGTTACTAAAGCGCCCCAAAACGCCCGAACTACTAAGGATTCGATAATGTTATTCCTATCAAATATTACGAGGAAGCAAAAATCCTTCGTAGCGAAAGGGTTAATACAATAAAATTTATTTTGATTTCAAAGTTACCTAGGTATTCGTAAACAAATCAAAGCGGAAAAAATATAAATATATTAGAAATAAAAAAACTGCAATGGAACCTGTTTTCGAATTTCAAGTTTGTTTATATAACCTCAAATTTTTGAAATCCGAACTTTTATTTTAAATAAAACCTGCCAAGTGCTTTTTACAAGAATTTTTATACGGTTGATAACATCAATAATTCAAAAATAGCACTGCATTGGAAACTGACAAAACTTTTTTTTTGTTATAAAGTTCTTTATTTAAAATTCTGCTTTTACGTCAAAATACCATATCAAATAAGGTAAATAAACTGTAAATAATAATTTATTCGCTAACTGGAAAAACATTAAATAATAAATTGGAATTATAGTTTGAAAAAGACACTTTAATGTAACCAAAAAAACTCTTTAAAACTGCTCTTTCTTAGGGTTCTTTTCATGTTTTAACAATGACTCTGTCTCTGTCCGTCTGTCCGTTTATCACACACCTTCATAAACCAAATTACAAGTGCTATAGGCACGTGGAATACGTCAGAAAATTCCGCGTATCGAAATAGGATTGAAAATCTCAGAAAAATATCGAATTCGAAGAACTTCAATTTGAATGCTTCTTTTGATGTAACGCTCTTGTTTTCATTTTTCTGCGTACTGCGATTTCATTGGTTGCTTCGGTTTCATTCTCATAATGACCGATATAGAAGAAAATAAAAATTTCTTTGCATGCAAGTTTCCTTCGACAAATGATTTGAACAACCAACAGCACAGCAGGAATTTGGATTTTAAAAAAATTAATGAGTAAATTATTCTTAGAAAACTCATTTTCGTATAACGAAACAAAAGTAATTCCAGAGAACCAATGAAAGCAAACCGTTTTAACAGTTGCCATCCCCAACGTGAAATAACCTCATTGTTGAAAAAATCTGCAAAATTTAATGATCATTTAAAAGGCATAAGAAGCCATTTTTATTAGAATTAAATAGCCGTTGCCATTACAACAATCGTTTTACAAACATTTCTTTTAAATAGTAAATTGAAAGAATTTTTTTGCGACATCAATCTGTTTGAAATTACGTCATATATTTCACTAAGAGATATCGAAATCCAACAACAGTAGTTCCAATTTAACTAAAGTTCCAAACATATAAGCATTAATAACGAAAATGAATTTAAAAAAAAAAACGAAAATGAAATAAAAGTTTTACTTGAAGTATTGGCGTCTTATGAAGCTTGTGAAAAAGTACTTATTTCACTAATTTTCAGTGATAAAAAATGTGTGAATATAAACTTTTTCTTCTTCTGTGTTTTAAGAAAGTCACCCTTTTTGCACATATCTTATTAAAAAAAAGTACAATGTGAAAAACAGATTTATTTAATTATAAAAATATTTTTCTTGTTTCTGTAATTAAGGAATTTAATGCCTGCATTCGACAAAAATTTAAAATAAAAGTTATTAAACAAAACACCAAAATGGTTTATATTAAATTCTTTATGAATCTAATGAAGGGGTCGCTTATTTTATGTGAGCTTTAATTATTATTCAGGTATTTGTAAAACACTAGTGATGCTGTTAACTATGGAGTTAACACCGGGGTTTCTTTTCCAAGAATTTTTTCTTTATGATGGTATGTTTTTACTTTTATTAATTATGAGGAAAACAGAATATCATTTTACCTTCCTTAAACTTTTATCTGAAAACTAGGATTACAAAATTTAAAAATACAAATACCGTTTTTCCCTGAAATTCTTGGCTTCATACGTGTCCCGTAGCTACCTTTAGAGGTCAAGAGATCAGCAGCTCTAATACTTTTACTATGATCTACTTACTATGCTCAGAACGGACAGAGAAAACTAAAGCACATCAACTATCAAATCTTATTATTAAGAGACAACTAAATGTCGAGGGGATTACAACTACTAAATATTTCGAGGCAGTTAAAAACTACTTTAATTAACTTTTTTTTAATTAATTGCAAATTACTTGGAGCATGAATTACGCCAAAAATTTCAAAAATCGTATGCCATAGCTTTCTCTAATCCATATTACGAAACAAGAAATCAAAACAAAATTCTCCTAATTCTTTTACAGAATACTGTTAACTTTACCATTTTGTTTCTTCGTGACTTTGTGAATTAACCTTTTATGTTTTGTAACCTCGACCAATTTTATAAACTATGTCGTAGAGCGAACTCTTTAAGATCGGCCCCCTTCTCGTTTTTCAATCTCTCCCTTGCTGGGTAGAATCTCGCGCCAAAATGCAAACACTTCTTCTAATGGAACTCCTTAAAATAGATTTTTTCCGGAAGCTTTCAACAAACACGGCTTGTTTAATTCAATCAAATGCGTAATGCAAACACGAAACAGAAATGCGCCGAGCATAAATGAGTTGATTAGGTCGATCAAATATTTCGTGCTTAACAACATTTGTTATGCATTCTAAATAAACATATTTTAATTTTGTTAAACATTAAATTTTTTCATTCAGTTTAGTAGGGTAGACTAACCAGTGAATGAACGTTTAAGGCGCTGCGTTCGCCAGTGAATAAACACCAGGACATAATGACCAGAACAACCAACCATATGTCAGATAGCTTCCAACTAGATGGGAGGAAGTCAGTGTTGCCAATCCATCTAGTGGAATGATTTTCAGTATTTTTTTTTAATTATATTTACCAAATGTTCATTCACTGGGGCCTGTTCACTCACTGGTCAGTCTACCCTAGATGCACTCATAATTTTTTTGACAGTAGATAATAATTAAAGATAGTAAATAGATAATAATTAATTTGTTTTTCTTTTCTGGAAGAAATTTATAAGGGTCGCGCTCAAATGATTAAACATAATGGAAAACCTTTCGATTCATTGTGCAAAAAGAGCATATTTGCGATAGTATCAGTTAGTATAAAATTTCACTCTTAAAATGACCGATATAGATGAAAAGAAACTTTTCTCCTATGCAGCATTCTTCAACAAATGTTTTAAACATTTAACAGCACAGCAAGAAGATGTCCAAATCAAATAAAAAAAAACAAAAGTAATAAATGAAAGCAAACCGTTGGAGCCGTTGCTATCGACGACGTGAAACAACCCCATTAATAACCCTTATATTTTAAAGAGTTTTTTAATGCTATTCTTTTAACATTATAAACACAATTTTAAATTATGAATGTGTTTTATAAAATGAGCTATTTCAATTATAAAAAACTAAAATTCCAAATCTAATTTTTATTGCACTCATCATTATTGTTCTTCCTTTTTTATTTAAATACGCGAAATACGATCCAGTCATTCTTTGTTAATTCAGTTCAATAGTGTCATTCAACATCGATGTCAAAAACGCATTGCAATGTTATGACAGTTAAAGACACATAAAATATAGCGTTGACACTCAATGACACTTGTAAATGTATATTCGCTTACGGAAATAATTTTATTTTTTGTTTAATTCTAACATCTTAATAATCAATTTCAGGTACATAAAATCTAGTCTTTGTGATGTAAAAATAATTGTTACGAAAAATGAAGTTTTCATACTAAAAAATAAAGAAGAGAAAGAAATCTCTTTTGAATATCCAGATAAAGAATTTAAAATGGACAAAAGTTTTTATTCATCAAAATACGTAATAAGCAACAGAAAATACAGTAGATTTTTCATTAATTTTTAATATTATAATTATATTTTATATTTTTTTATTTGTTTTTATATTTTTTATTAGTTTATTATTTTTATATTTTTATTTCTTAGTTTTTAATATAAGTAATATTATGCATGAATATGTGTTACTCAGTGCGCTTTATGCCAGCCCGCCGGCGCAGTGGTTAGTGTTTTAGCCCTTGGAGCTGTTGGGCTCGGGTTTGAATCCCGGTAAAGGCATGGATGCTTGTGCTTGTCAATAAATTTTGTTATTTGTCTATGTGTTTGTGTCGTCCTTCTATGCATGTCTCTTGTGACTGTCTCTTCTGGCGAGCTGGGTAATGGGCTATAAAACCTACACTCTCCCTTCGAGAGGGCTCAATCGCTGTCATTTTTGTCAAGTGCGCTTCGTCTATTTTTAGCAACGCATTAAATATTATAAATATTTGTGTTGCTCATGTGTTTTTTTCTCTATTATGCATATAATATGGTTACTATACCAAGCTTCGAAAGATAATTTTTAACTATGCTCTTGTTTAACAATTGTTCTATAAACCTTTGTAGCAACTCCCAGAGAGTGGAATGAAGAATAAGAAATTTTATATAAACAAATTATAATAATCACCAAGAGGCTCAAGCTTGTCCAAGCAACTCAAATAACAACCACGTTGAACATATCACCAAAAAAATGTTTGAAAAAAATTAGAATATTTTTAATTATGTAGATTAGCGAAATTAAATATCGATGATTTCTTTTACTCTACTAAACACTATATCACATTTAAACACTAACACTATATAATCACACAATTTTGTATTTAATATTATCGGTAATTAAATACTTTCTAACAAATACTTTCGAAACTCTCCTCTCTAGATATTTAAATTATTTTTCATTTTCATTGAACTTTAAAGATATATAATTTGCATTTCGATTAGCTTAATAATAGTTGTAATAGTAGGGTAATAAAACACTGATAATACGTGCAAAAAAACATTTCAAAGCCATATATTTTCAAAGCGCTACAATACTAATTTATTAAATATTTAATGTTCATATTTTTTGTGAAGTTTTACAAAGAAAGGTAATCAACCATACGCCATGCTGTCATCTGCACCAAATTGGCCTATTCTACCCTAAAAGATTGGCCTATTCTCCCTGAAAGTTTATAACTTTTACCTAATCTTGACAACTTTAACGAGGCTAATTTCGAAGGAAATTTGCGTTGATTCTTCTTTCGATTGAGCTGCTCTTCAACTGGTAAAAGAGATGCCGTGAATAGTTGCGTAAGACAATATCTAGGCATTATTTTATATTTCTTTTCTGATTTTAGTTGTACGTGGCGATGGGAAAATTCATAAATTATTAAATTCATAAATTATTTGGTAAATTATGCTTTAAAACTTATTTTATTACTAACTCCAGTCTCTCCTTATGTTAATTGCTTTCGTATGATTTATAAAATTTAAAGTATTGTATTAGATTCTTTTACTTAGCACACGAAACTTCCAATAAGTCCTCTTTATTAAAATAAAAATCTTGAAAGATGCAAAATCTTAAAATTTATATAATTATTATGTGAAACACTTAATATTTTTAATTAAATTTATTGCACAACATATTATTGTATTACATAAATTACAATTTTTCTCACATGGAGTTTTTCTTGGAATTTAATTCAATTAATTTCAATACGATAAACTAAACAATAAATCTCTTATTTTAAACTTAATTAAAATACAGTTTTAAAATGTTTTAAAAGATTAAAATTTTTATGATATTTTACATTATCTGAAAGTTGCTACAGGTTTTATTAGATCATTTTAAACGATAATATTTTTTTAATAATATCGTATATTTTATGTGCTGAAAATAAAATAAAGTATTATATAATTTTTTCTCATAAAAGGGAACTATGTCGCATTTTCTAAAATCAAGGTAAGGACAACTATAGTGTTGCGAAAATTCGAAATATAATGCTATTTTTAAAAAAACATAAGATTAATCATTTAGTACGAAAAACATGTCCAAAAATATGCAATATCTCCTCCTCACAATCTTAACTTTCTTAACTTCTAAGTCGTCATTTTAAAATGAACTTTTACTGACATGAACTATCATACTCATTAATAGCAATGAACAGCATAAAAAAGGGTCGCGACGTTTTATGTTTTTTGACGCGAAAATTCTGAGAATTTTGGATTCCTATAATCACGTTGTTTCTACACTCTAATGCCCCTATAATTTTCACGTAATCGTTCAGCGAACTCCACCTACACTCTTTTATAACTTCCTTAATTTGTAAAAAATATCCATCAAACAATTTGTTTTTTCTAGAGGATATAAAAAAGTACTGTGATTACATTAATTAGATTTAATGATATTGTTGATTCCTGGATTATAAAAGTATTTCGGTGTTAAAAAAGCTCAACTATTTTATGCATTTGTAAGAACTTTATTTTCAATTATATATTTTCCAATATTAATAATAGATTTAGTATTTGCATGGAAATGTATTATATGTTTCAATTAGTCCAAGTGATAATGATTAGTTAAATAACATTATTGAAAGATAATTTATTGAAATAATCTTAAAAATGCTTTACAAAATATGATTCTTATGTTTATATAGGAGATAATATAACAGATTTACACTTATTTCCAATTTTCCTGATTAAGTTTTTTTAAAGGTTTTTTAGAATTTTTTATAAATTAACCCATTCATGAAATAATTCTCAACTTAGCATCATTTGTAAAAAAAGAAACATCCGACATTTATAAGATTTTTATAAAACTAATTCGAACAAGAATCTCTATAAGAACTAAATAGCTTAATTTCCTGTTGCTATAACATTAATTGAAAGAATTATTTAAAAAAAAGTAGATTTTTTGCCGTATCTGTCATCTGGAGTCGCTCCCAATGTGTCAATACAACAAACTAATCCCGACCTACCTACCCTAGTGTATTAAAGTATTACACAATCTAATTCGTTTAAATGAGTATTTACTTTTATTTTTAAACTTATAATATTCTATTTAAAATAACCCTATCTCTAACTATTTATTGTTTATGATAAATTAGTTAAACCTTAGTGTACATTATTTTTATAAACATGATGAAAAATAAATAGGAAGTTTTAGAAATAACGTGAGCATTTTTACTTTCTATTGATTTTCAGCACAATTAAACTGAATTCAACTCTTATATTCCTACTTTTATTTTGTCAGTTTTCTCGTATTCTTAAATTTGTTTTCAAAGTACATTATTTCTGCTTTTCAAAATTATGTTTATTTGTTAAAAAAGAAAAACTACTTGAAAATGCATGTCTTATGTTTACGTCTTTTTTAAATATTTATCTAATGACAAATTAAGCTGTAAATATAAAGAATTTAACAACTGAAACTTCGAGAACTTTGGCAATACTTTAATCTGTGCTTCAAACCAATTATTTTTCAAGGATGAAAATTTAAATCAATTTCACTGTGTGAAAATATAATTAAAAAACTTTAAATAGCTTCCTCTCAATGTATGTTAAGACTCAAGCAAAAGACCTTTGAAGGGAATGTTGGAATTTCGAAACTCATTAATTATTTTTAAGTATTTACATTTACAACAATTACTAATTCAATTCAATGAGTTTTAAAACAAATGTCAGGTGGCATGGCCTTGCATTGCAATTCCTTAAATTTTGAATTGTAACTTCATGCATTTTTATTAAAAAAAATTGAAATGGTTTCAATTAAAATTCTATAAACTACATTTATATATTTTTACTGATTTGCCGTAACAGGTTTTGACTAGTTACATCATTTTAGCGTCCCTACCCCATCCTCTATTATCTTTAAACACCTATATTTTCATTGTATTTGAATTTCAGTGTTAAGGGAAACTAACTCCCCCAATGTTAACCAATGGGAAAATCAATTCAAGTTTTTCATAATAGCATCCAATGATAGCACCAATAGCATAATAGTACCAATGTTTCTGAACTTACTGGTATGATTTGGTTTTGAATATACCACGCTTATTGTTGTTTTTTCAACTGTCCCAAAGTTATTTGAAACGTTTTTTTATGAGCTAGCAATTAAAACAATACTTTACAATAGAGAATAAAATAATTTTTACAAAATAATATCAAAAATTTCGCTAAACACAAACGTAGAGCTTACAAATACCTAATCATAGGGGAGAGAAGGGGAATGGCGCCACCTTAAGAGAAATTGAATTTTCATGCATGATTCATTTCATTAATGTAAATTGTAATGAGCGTAGCATACTACAGTTCATAACCTATCATGTAGTGATTTTTTTAAATTTAAATCTTTAATAGAAACTGAATAAAATTGCATTTTTCTAATGCTCGCACAGTGGCGGGATTGCCCCGGTATCTGGGGTAATGCCGCCACACCACTGGGGTTATGCCGCCACATCAATAAACAAAGCAAATAATCTATAAATAATGGAAAATTGCATAAAAAAAACAATACATATAGAACTAAAATAGGTTTAATTTACTTTGGAATGGTAAATTGTACAGGATACGGCTCTTTTATTAGCTTTCTATGTGCAACTAACTATGCAAGTTTTTTTTTTTTTTTTTTAAAGTTTCGTTGGTCTATTTGACCAGTTCAGTTATTCTTTTTCGGATACATGGCATCTCTAACGAAAACTAATAGGTTGTAGGGCCAATATATGAAATTTCTATTTTACGGATTATGCCGCCATCGTTTTGCATGTGGCGTCATAACCCCAGAGTGATGTGGCGGCATTACCCCAGTAAGACAAAATGGCATAGACGGCTTGTTTAAAGAAAGGTAGTTAGCCTAGCGTCCAAACTAACGACGTGATAAAATAGCCAAATAAATGCTCTTTTAAATGATTTATCTAACTTAGAGATAGCAGTCACTTATCGCTTAATTTCAGAAGGCTCGAGATTACATGAAAATCACTAAAAACCGTATTTTTTAAATAACTTTACAACAACCCACCGCATGGCCATTAGCGTCTATACTACAAATTACTTTGTTTCCTGCTACAGGTCAGCTCTCACAGCCCCCCTCCCACACACACCGTTGGCGAGATACAAGGGGTGGCGGCATTACCCGAGGTGGCGAGATTCCCCTTCTCTCCCCTATACCAGCAATTTCAGAAACAATAAGTAAAAAAATTGCGAATTCTTGTTATGAAACTATATTCAATTCCCTATAGGTAATCATTGGGGGAAGTTACACTCCGTGCCAACCTAACAGGGTAAAAACAAATAGTAAAAAGGCAGGGGGAAAAGCGCGATTGGTCCGTTAGTTGGAAACTCTTTAAGGTAATATTTACACACAAAATGATCTTAGTACAATATAACCAAATTACGCTTTTCATTCTGATAAAATTGCGAAATTTTCTCAAATAATATTTAAATTTGTAAGACCTTATATGAAATTGATGTTTTAAACATGTTTTCTGGATGGATTCACAAATAATTTATGGAACTCTTTACATCCGCGGAAGGATCTTCTCCATAGCATATTTCTATTTACCCAACTTAGGTTGGAAAGGAGTGTAGTTTCGTGTTTGGAAATGCATGTCCAGCCCCAGGCATTCAATTGGGGTTTTCGCATAGTAGCCACAAGAGGCAAAAACTCCACCCATCCGAAAAAATACGCTTACGCCCACGCTAATCCGTATATTGATATTAAAGTACCATAAAAAAAAATACCATTTAAATCAAAATAAGCAGACTTTTTTGTAATCGAGTAGCTGAGAATGGTATCGGGAATTAACTTATGTATTTGAATTTATATTCGTGTTTTTAGGCAGGAAAGCGCTAAAAATGACCTTTACATCTATTCTAAAATATTCCCTAACATATAGTTTATACACAAGTATTGCCAAATGAATATAAGTTAGGGTTTTTCACTTCCATTTCCTTTTTACTCTTTTAAGCCTGTGGCATTTCAATATCACAGTTCAACATTTCACACTTATAAATTAAATCTGCCATACATATCAAAGAATATATATCAGGAAAATATCTAAAAATGATTCTGAGTGTAGAATATGAATGTCATTTTTTAGAATATTAATTGACTCGTTTTAATAAATTTAGGGTGCGATTTTTTTTTTTTTTTTTTTTTTTTTTTTTTTTTTTTTTTTTTTTTTTGGAATACCTATATCAAAAGGGAATTCTCAAACTAGAAGTATTATCTCCACAAAATTTAGCTCAAATACGCAAAACATGCTAAAATATGCACAACTTCTTTAACTTACTTGAATCTTTTTTTTATTGATTTTCACAATTATTTAGAATAAAGTTATTTCTTATATATTTTTGAATTTTTCGATATAGTCCAGTAACTTTGTCGCCTGAAAATATGGGGTAGTATGCGTGAAATCCGGTAGTTCTGATTTTTTGCACACTTGTTTAGGATAATTGCGTAATGAATAATCAAAGTTTTCGGCTTCGAGCGCCTAACACAACTTTGTCAAAAATCGAATAAACCGTGAAAAAATCGCGATTTTTTTCAAAGTTTGGAGATTATAACCCTAAAGGAATAGCTTTTGAAGACAGTGAATTTGCTACAATAGTCTCTAACCCAATGGTTTCCGAGATTATTCCTTTCAAAGTTTGTCATTTTTTTCGAACTTCTCGCTTACGAATATACGAACTAATACATTTTGAATAGGATTATATACTATCGAAGCCCTGTACTTTTATGCTGGGATGTTCAAAAAAGAAATTGAGTCACACAACAATGAGTACAACTGTAGTTAATAAGTTTATTTGTAAGGAAATCGAGTAATTTCAAGCTCGAAAAATTCAATTCATTTAGCCCTCTTGGAAGGTTTCGGTTGAATTTCATCCATATATGTATCGACGTATTAGGATGGCACATCCCCATCAAAAGATATGGTATGGGTATGGTATGGTACATATATATTTAAGCTTGTGTGCTTGTTCAGAGAGCCGCTTATAAGCTTTCGTCAAGTGGGACAGACACAGAAAGAATATTAACAGTCACAAAGAAAGGAATAACACATAGACAAATAACAACATCTATTGACGGTCACAAACATCCATGACTGACCGGGATTCGAGCCCGACCCCAGCTGCACCAAAGGCTAGCGTCCTAACGGTTGCGCCACCGCTGTGGCCTATCAAGAGATGGTGAGAGGGCTAAATTAATTTTGTTTATTTTTTTATATTAAACAATTTCGTAACAAATATCTCATTGTTGTGTGTCCCATTTTCTTTTCTGAACATCCTGGCATGTAAGTACAGGGCTTCAATAGTATATAATCAGATTCAAAATGCATAAGTTCGAAAAAATTACCAACTTTGAAAAGAATCTCGGAAACTACTGGATCTATAGAGACAGTTTTAGTATCATATTGTAGAAAATTTAGTGTACTTTAAAACGTTTTTTGAAAACTTCTTCAAAAACTACTCGTATTAGGGTTACAATCGCCAAAATTTGAAACATTCCGATTTTTTAGCGTTTTATTCGATTTTGGACAAAGTTACGTTCGGCGCTCGAGGTCAAAAACTTGGATTATTCATTAGACCAACATCATAAACAAGTGTACAAAAAAGTACAAGTGTACAAATCAGTACTGCCGGATTTCACGCATACTAAAGATGTATAAAGTTAATGGGCTAGTCCTTCAATTAAAATGTGTGTATTTTTTTATTTTAAATGTTGATAAAATATTGTTTTTATGGTAACTTTTCTAGACTATAAAATAATTTTAGATATCTTATTTACAATTTTCAAAACAAAATTTTCCTTTAAATTTTGAAAGTAGCGTGGTTATTTAAAAAATAAATTGTTTTTGAATTTAACAATTTAAAACTTAAGGGGACGCATTACCCAAAAATTGGTCAAAATGTCGATTTTTCCGTTTTTACTTTTAATTATTTACAATATTCTTCTAAACATTTACTGAAAGTTTCATAATGATGTCTTGTGTAGAAAAAAATGTATTAATATTTTCTGGTGTCATTCCTATACGTTTGAATACGTATTTCGTCTGCTGGGACACAGTACTCAAAAATTGGTCAAAATAGTAATTTTTCAGTTTTTACTTCTTATTATTTACAATATCTTTCTGAACATTTACTGAAAGTTTCTTTTGTAGAAAAAATGTTATTAAATATTTTCAGGAGTCATTCCTATAAGTTCAACCTTTTTTCTCTGTTTCACGTTTTTCAATTCTTGTGTTTAATAAATCCCTAAGGCTTTTTTGCTAATTAAGATAAAATTTTGAAATTTTTTACCTGTGTTTTTACATATATTATGCACAAAATTGTGCATGGAATAAGGTCTTCTATGTATAGTTTTTTTTTTGTTTTTTTAATTTTGAATTCAATAATTTGTATTTTTTGTGTATTTTTTTGTGATTTTCACTGTAAATGCATATTACTTTTTATCTGTCGCTCACATTTTAAAATCCATGCACAGTTCTTAAACAAATAGTACTAAAAAGAAACCATAAAAAGTTTGGTGAAGTTATTCTTAAAATTGATGGAGGAGTAGGGTTTATAAAAAAAGTTCAAAATTTTGACTTTTTTTGAATAAATGAAAAACTACTTGTAAATATTAATTTTTATTGCTAGAAATTTTTTATTTAGAGTGAACATTATACAAAACCAATATAATTTACAAGTTTATGTTATTATTTCTAGATATAATATTTTGGGTAATGCGTCCCCTTAATATTTAATCAATTGAAAATATACTCGTATATTCAAAGCAAACTAGCATTTTTGAGAAAAATCTATTTTAAGTTTCGGAAGCTATTAAAATTCCCAGGAACCGTTGATAAGTCACTTCGTATGAAAATATATATTAATAAACTTTAATTAAAAATCTGACTACGTTATTTTGTATGGGGGGGGGACACTTTTAACTTTTTTTTTTAATATTGCAGATATCAATATAATTTTTTCCCATAAATGTATACTAAATATACTTACACTTTTAGATAGTCAAAGGTTTTAAATTATCATTACTTTTTTTTAAATAAAATGTGTCAAAAAGTGATGCTTCTTATTTTTGTTATAAGTTTTAAAAAATTATTTATTGACAAACAAAAATTTAGCATTTTTATAAACAGAAAAATGTATTTAGCAAACTGTCTTTACCGATTTTTGCTATTTGCCATAGTTTTTTTTTTTAATATTGAAATTTTTTTAAATAATTTCACAGGTTCTTTTTTTTTTATAAAAATTAATAAATAAAAAAATATTTGCAACTATTCCCTAAAGACAAATTAAAGATATATGTTTGAAAAATATGTGTAGAAAATTTTAACACTCTGTGGGCTGTAGATTTTAACTTATATCAATTTAAAGTCAAGAAATCATCGAAAACACGATCAATGAGAAAAACAGCTTTGAAGTTTATCCCTTTCCTAACTGAAGCTCTCCAAACCGCCCGAACGACTAGGGATTCGATAATGTTAATCCTATCAAATATTACGAGGTAGCAAAAATTATAAACGTGGTTGGCCAACACAGATGTCACGACACAAAAAACTACATATCTCACGTTCTACTGCAGATATGAATAAAATTTTTGTTTTAAATTATTCCAAAATATTTGTGTTATTTTTTAAGATAATAATATTTTTTAATTCTTTTTGTTGAAGATTTTGTGTCCTATACCCCCTTAATCAATATAATCAAACTTCGAGAAAACTTTTTCCCTGTAAATATTATTTCTAAGAAAATACCCACATCATAAACTTCCCAGAAGTTGTAGATTTCTCTTTTGTCTCCCTCCTCCAGCTTTCATCCAATGAGAATTCATCATATTCAGCACTTACAATAATTTTTGTTTTGGTATTTGGGTTTAACTCGTAGATAGGGGTTTCAAACTAATCATATGAAGTGTTGCTATTCGACGGACAGGAAGCACTTAAAGGACGCTAAAAAAATTGTACAAACGTAAGTTTTCTTGTTGCTGAATTTTTTTAAAAAAAATTCTTATTAAGTATTTCAATACTTTAAGCCAAAGATTCACTTTAAAATTTTATTTAATATTTCTTCTTTAAAACATATTCTTGTTCGAATAGCTTAATATTACTTCAGCATTTTATGGGTGAGGATTAAACTTTTACTTATTTGCACAGTCATATTAAACTAAAATTGTGCTTAAATTTTTAGGTAGTAATGTTTTTTAATATATACACTTATTTATAAATACTACATTCATATTTTACTATTACTATATCGAAAATGCAATATATGCTAAAAATATTAATGCATGCATTACTATTAAAAAACGCATATTTCATTTTTAAAAAAAAAATAGTTTTTATTTCCAAACTTAGGATTCCATTAAGTTTTAAAATTGAGTATTATATTTAACAAGAATCCATAAAAATTGCTTCTCTCCGTAACATATAGCAAGGCAATATTTAATCCCTGCAAATTAATAGCTTTTACGGATATGACAGAACCTTTTATAAAATTATCCATACAAAATCAAAAAGTTCAAGAATTCCACTTACTGCTTTTTTTTTCCCTCGAATATGATTGTCCTGTTTAAGAATACGATTGAAACATAACGTGTATCAAGCTATAAGTTGAAAACTTATAAACGAATTGAATTTTCAATTTCAATCCATCACCAAAGAATTGTTTCATTATCAATTTCAATTCATCTCGCTATTTCAAAGGAATAGAATGATTTATTTAACGCTTATTCGAACGCTGAGGAAACGGAACTTTCTACTTTAAATTAACTTGAAGTAAAATTTATTACTTTCAATTATCTAATTCTAATATGATATATAAAGTGATGAAAGTATTCGAAAAGTAATTCTAATATGATATATAAAGTGATGAAAGGGTCGAAATTCCAAAATAAAAAGATTTTCGGTTTTCTACACTTTTTCGAGGATGCTGATTTTTTAAAAAAAAATCATATTTTGAACATTTGCCCGTCTGTCTGTCTGGCCGTTTTGGATTTCAAAGGTAATGCGGAAAACGAAAAAAAGCTGCAGACTTTAAACATGGTGCACGAGTTCCCATAACCTGTCAAACGTCAAAATAAAATTTATATAAAACTCGCATGCGTAAATGTAGCTGTCATAGGACTTTTTTGGTGTTAAGGTATTGCTGAAAAACGAAGAGGGTTTTAGACTTCGAGTTTGGTATACGGGTTCCTGTATTTGTCGGAAGTCATAATAAAGTTTTCGCTAATATCGCAAATGCGCAAAGGGTAGCTGCCATAGAATTTGTCTTGGATTGAAGGCGATTGAAATTATCTTATAAGGTATTAATTTCCTTCAAATGTGCGAATTGATTTATTAAGCTGTAATTGAAAATCGTGTAGTATTACACACCCCTAGATTTTAGGAATAAGATTTTAGAGATAAGAAGCAGTTCTTTGGTAAATAACATTTTATTTCAGGTTTTGAGATCAAAATATCCATCTAACTTTTTTTCCTGTAAATGTATATTGCAGCAAAAAAGCTTTGTAATTCGTTTATTCTTTAAAAGGACACGTAAAAAACACAATTACTCTTTTAATTAAGTAATTATTTTCAGTGTGAAAGTATTTTTAAGCTTTTACATTTGCATTTTGAAAGTTTTCTTCTAATGAGAATAACTCAAAAAAAGTTTAGGGATGACGTATGTTAATTGCGGGATTTTTTTATCGATATGCTCTTATACTCCCTAACCCTTTTAATTTGAATATTATTTCAAAATCAGATTGCATCCGAATATTCTTCAAATTTTTAATTATGCTACTTAAGAGAAAACAAGGCAGATAAACTATTTTAAAACATATGGATTTTTACTTTTATTATAATATTTTTAAGAATTTACAATGTTTTATTAATCATATCCTAAGACACATGATGCGCAAAAATATCGTTTTCGTCTAACAATTATATTTTTTCTAAAATTCTGTTATCATCTGTTGACTTTTCCGTTCACTTTTCTTCCCAAAAGAAAATTCCACCACTTCACAAATCCTCATGTGAGATTTCACATCATTCTGTCTGATTATTTTTTTACATCCAATTTTAATTTAAATTTCAAGGTTACAGGAGCTTATACCTTGACAGGTATACATACCTTAAACCAATTACAGTTACGTATACCTTTATTGTGTTAGAATAAATGTTTTTTTTTTAATTTAACGTTTACCGGGTACCATGTCAAGCAACAATTTCGAAAAGAAATTATTTTCGTATCAAGTGTGAAATGTTTAAAAATATCGCATATGTAACTATCACAAAAAATTCTAAAAATAAATCTTTTAAAATAAATTGTTCCTAAAAACTTTTATTTTTCATATAAAACAAAAATATTCTCTGTAACAAAAATACATTGAAAATTGTTTTACCTTTTCAAAAACATATATAACTTTCCAATAATTTTTTTTAAAATGTATGCAAAGTTTGTATTCCATTAAGTTTAAAAAGAGAATATTATATAACAAAAAGATTTAACAAAAATTGCTTTTCTCCACAACAAAATAATAAAGCGATATTTTATGACAATTAATAGATTTTACGGATGTGTCAGAAGCAGTATATAAAATTATAAATCCAAAATCAAAGTTCAAGATTTTCATAAATTATTTTTCATTTTCTTTTACCGATTATGCGAGTAACTTGATTGAGAAAACGATCAAAATTTTTCGTCTGCCCAGTTATAAGTTAGAAACTTAATAATAAAGTGAGTTTTCGGGCATACTCTAACAATTAACTTGTTTTATGGAAGAAAAAACTCTTAGGTATTCTTCTCTTAAGCTTTTATATCTTAACTATTTCGCTATGCCTACGTTATTTGTTTATGGAATATAATTTTATTTTTTGAAAATAGCATTATTTTTTAAATGCTTGTTTAGATTAATTTAATATCTTATTATTTCCTATTTTTATTTATAGGAAAATTGAAAAAGGAACAATTTACAAACATTGTGAGACAAAAATGTAAAATTAAGAAACGCGTCAGACAGCGACATTTTTGAAAGATCTTTTTAGTCACAGTAAAATCTTTACAGTTGCAAACAAATATTTTTCACTCCTTCGATCATGCCTAGCATCAACACGGAATCTCTCAATGCCTTGCATATGACGAAAAGCCTAAAAACCTCGGACAACCCGAGAGTAGTGGTACTCGGGGCCACCGGAGTTGGCAAAACAGCCATCGTGCATCGATTCTTTTACGATACCTTCCCGAACAAGCACGTACCTACGGTGGAAGAGATGCACAAAATCGCGTACGAGCTGTCAGGCTCAACCCTGAACTTGGACGTTCTGGACACCAGCGGCTTCTACGAGTTCCCTGCCATGAGGAGGCTGGCCATAAAGACTGGGGACGCTTTCGTGCTGGTCTACGCCATCGACGACGCGGAATCTTTCCGGCAAGTGTCCACGCTGAGGGAACTCATCCTGGAGACGCGCCAGCAGGGGGAGCCCCACGTCCCCATCGTGGTGGTGGGCAACAAGTGCGACCTGGAGGAGTCGAGGGCCGTGTCCAAGGACATCACCGAGTCGGTGGTCTCCATCGACTGGGAGGACGGATTCGTCGAGGCGTCGGCCAAGGAAAACGTGAACATTCTCCAGATCTTCAACGCCGTGCTGAGGCAGGCCCATATCTGCTACGCACTCGGGAGGGCCGTGGAGAAGCGGAGGAAATCGCTGCCTGCGCATCCCACTTGTCCTAAGATTAAGAATGCGCTGGAGCAGAAGAGACATAGTTGCACCATCCAGTAATGTTAGTGTGTACTCCAGATACAGACTCAGTGTGAACAAGACGTCTTTTAATCCCTACGATTCCAAGGCTCTTCCAGTGAAGTTAGTTGATAATTTAATTGCTGGAAAGCGAATAGGCTCATTTCAGTTTCTGGACAGACACCTTAAAGGTGTCGTAATACAGACATAAACATCCAAAAAGGTCTTAACTTAAAAAAAGTTATCAAATAGCATCTTGTTGCATATACTTATGTGTATTGTTTTCTCACATATAAAGGTAAACTTGGATGTAAAATTTCGTTTGTAATAAATAAAATTTCAATGCAATTACTTTATAAATAAAATAAATAGAAAGGGCGATTCTCTTTAAAAGCCTTAAACGTTGAAACTTTTTCTCTGTTATATTAGAGTTGTAAACATTGTGAAAGTTCAAACGGACATCCTTATCCTTTTGTAGTTTTAACTAAATATTGAAGTATTGACTCCTGCAAACAATTTATTTACAATTTTTTAAAAAAATGATACTCTAAATGTTACTGTTGTAACATATTTTTAATGTATTTATCGAAACAGGATTTTATTATACTTAGCATATTTACTCAAAAGTTTTGTCACGTTCTTCATTCCTCAAATGTATTTGTTTAAAAAACGTAATTTTTATTGCTTTCTAAGGAAAATTTCAATTGAGTTTTTTTTTCAATAGTTTGCTTAAACTTAAAGTTTATTGAGTAACATTAAGTGGGGTAATAAGTAAGATTTCAAAAACTACACTCCATGGCAACCTAACTTGGGTGAAAAGAAGGAGTACAAAGAAAGAGGGTAAAGCGCGGTTGGTCCGTTAGTTGGAAACTCTTGTAAGGTAATATTTACATACAAAATGATCTGAATGCAATTTAACCAAAATATACTTTTCATTCTGATAAAATTGCCTAATTTTCTCAAATAATATTCAAATCTGTTAGACCTTAAACGAAATTAATGTTTTAAACATGTTTTCTGGATGGATTCACAAATAATAATTTATGGAACTCTTTACATCCACGGAAGGATCTTCTCCACAGCTTATTTCTATTTTCCCAACTTAGGTTGGCAAGGAGTGTAAGTATTATCTCTGTGTAACGCAATTGGGAAATAATCTAATTTTCTGAACATAATTACTCCAGTTGCATTGAATAAGTTGCATCCCATTTAATTATTTGATAAAAGTAGCTTTTAAATGCCAATATAATTACACTTTTTGTGAAATTATTCTAATACTTTCTTAATATTTAATTTTACAAATGAAAATATTCAAATGCATTTCGAAATGTGGAATTATAAAAACATTTAAGCCATCTATCTAAATTTGTCTAATAAAAATACTTTTGTAAAAATATTTATTTCATCCAGAGTAACAAAACTATTAATTATTTTTTCTCACTGAATTAACACAGAGAGAAGACTTGTTTCAATGCCAAACGTCCGGTCCCATACTACCTAGGGATTACGTTTCAAAGAAAACATAATTTTAAAATAAATTAATTAAGTTTTCTGTAGTTTGCTTTTATTTTTTTAATAAGTTAATGGCAGTAGCAGTGCTTGGAAAAAAAGTTTTAAACTATGTATAATAAGATACTCAATTTCTAAATTAATTTTTGGAAAATAAATTGTTTAGGGAAATATATATAATTTGAAACCAAGTTCAAAACATTTTAAATTTTATAAAGACTCAAAATCTATTCAAAATATTCCAACAAACTTTTGGAAAATATAATCTCCTTTTATATATCTAAATCCGTAAACATTTCCAGATATCCTTTGATGTCAAATTAAATTTATACTATTTGGATGAATAATGAAATTAAGGAAAATGGAGCTTCTCTATGACTTTTCGCATTTAATTTATATAAGCCGAATTCAATTTTACGCCAAGAAAACTTCGCTCCCGGGAAAACACCTGTGAGAATTCCTTCTATGTATCCCTCCGCCGGCCGGCTTTCCTCCTATTGGCTGCCTCTGAGTGTCGTCAGCATCAGTATTTAAACGTGTGTTTTGATAATTGCTGCTAAACACACATTGCTGCCTAACCGTGCCAGTACATACATATAAAGTATTGCTCTTTAAAAAAAATCAGTAACATAAAGCATAAAAGCATAAATAAAGGTAAGCTTAGTTGCATGGTTTTATTATTATTCTTTATAAATATTTTTAAGCTTTAAAACATCTGTGCTGATTTATAAATATTTTTTAAGAAAAAAATCCTCTGTGCGCGGATTAATTTTTTAATCAATTGTGGTTTTGATTTTTTTCATCGACATTAATTTATTTTGCTTTGATATTGAAGAAGTTTTATGCAGTTTTGAAAGTTAAATATCATCTTAATTAATTAATTTCCTCTTCTAAATTTTAATAAGTTGTCAAGTGTTTGCAAATATCCCACAAAGGAATTTTTTTATAAATCATTGCTAAATATAACGATTTAACACAAGCAATACTATATTTTTATGAAATTAATTATAACCTTATAAAATATATATGATTAATTAAACATATTTTCCATTTAAATTCGTCCTTAAGAAAATATCTGCGTCAAGAACAGCGGTAAAAGTTATTTAAAAATATAAGAATTATTAGTTTTTAAATACAGAAAGAAAGGCTAGACTCTCTAATGAATAATTTATAAAGTCAACAGCAATTTATTACTATATATTTTAAAAACAATCGCTAAAATGTCATTCATTTTAAACAAGAGTATTTGTTGTCATTTTAACCATAAAGGAATTTTTAAAAGTTTTGTTTAAAACTTCACATTGATTCTCTTGCTTATTAAAATATAAAGATAAAAGAAAACTTTGCTACACTTTTTCTCAATGCTATCGTTTGACATATTTATGTTTTGTTGCATAAATTTTGAGAGAATATAAGTTTTATAGGCTACACTCTTAAAACGAACGAGCGATTTTCACTCAGGCTGAGTTAATATTCAATAATTTCCAGTATCGAAAATGCACTTCTCCGATTTCACTCTTTTGTTTTAAGAGTATTCAGTCCTCTAAAAATATGATGTATGGTAACTAGCGTATAGTATTTCTATATTTTAGGAATTTTATATTACTATAGTATTATATATTATTACAGTATTATACAGTATACTAGTAATATACTAGTGTATAGTTTAAAACAAATTACTACTGAAACACTTATATAAATATTTATTTGTTTTTTTATACTTCGTTAAATGTAGTACGATTTTTATCAAATCCTTATACGTTTTTTGTGCTTTATAAAAAAAATGTTATGATTATCTTAGCATGTACAATTTCCATCACGATAGATTACTGCACCCGTAGCTGAATAAATACTGATACCATCATTTTTGCGACAAAACATTTTTAGTGGTTAATGACTTCAGTCTTAAAGATTCCCCTCTACTTTTCAGACTACATAAAGATCCAAAGATTACACTACGAGTCAAAATTGTCAACTTTTCACAGTTTATTAATTAATAAAAAACTGCTACATATCAAGACATGTAAAGCCTTTTAAAATTATTTTACCTTAGACACATTAAACATATTCTTACATATTTTTTTCTAAATTCATTACACCTTTTTTTAATAAAATACATTTTAATTTGCTAAGGTATTTTTTTTTTATTTGATATTATCTTTTTTCTCAATATTTTAAATTAAATTATCAAAGTTATTTCGTTCATATGATAACAATGATCCAATGAAAATTAATGATAGTATATAATTTGATATGATTTTATTAACTTCTACACTTTTATCTATTTTTAATTGAACAAAACTTGTAAGAAATAAATATTTAATATAATTGATGATTTTTTTTATTTAAAAAAAATTATTTTAAGTCCGACCACTCATTCGGGGCACCGTAGGTCGGGTTGAAAACTTGCAGAAAATGAAGTTATAACAAGAGATTTTATTAAAATAATATTATAATATTTAATTATAATTAATCCAATTAAAAATTTTAATATATTCTCTTTCCTATGCGTTTTCCTGTGTTTTCTTCCCGACGAAGTACCTAGTCGAACTGAGCATTCATGGCAAGTTGGATTGGATCGGTAACATCGTAAATCATGCAGGAACGACAATTATAATGGTAGATATTGTCTTAAAAAATTATAACAATGTTTAATAATAAATAATCAAATTAATTTTTTTTATCTTTTCTCTTTCGTGACCGTTTTCCGGTGCTTTCTATGCAACCCAAAGTTCTATGAATGCGTGGTCGCACTATATCAAATTTTGATAAATATTTGTTATAGTGCGACCTATGCTTGGAGTTCACTGGCTTAATAGTGTTGGTTGATAATATCAGAACCAATATATCTTGGAAACTAAGCAATGAGGGAGAGTGTTAAGTCAGTCTCACCATCTAACAGGAAAACTTATGAAATAAAATTCATTACGCACAGTATCTTAAGCCGAAATGGGCACACCAGGCATGGAACAGATTTTAAACTGTCACATTACTGAGTTTATAAATAAGGTTTAACATTTACTATTTCAAGAATAAAAGCTAGGGTTGATTAAATGAAGAATAACTTTTTTTATTATTCTTCTTATCACACTGCATCGCAGAACTACGATCTAAATATGTCAGAACGATATTGGTGAATATAAAATGATGTCATGCGATGTTCATTGGATAAGCTAGACATTCGGGGTTTTGTTTAGTTGCGATGTTTGAGCAACACTTTATTGAAATTTGTAATTTAACCTGTTCATAAACTTTTTTAAGTTTTATTAAACTTGATGTGCAAATATATCTGCTCAAAATTCCATTTAAGGTAATAAGTTTTTAATTTTTATTTATTCTTAATACAATGCATTTTCATGAATAATTTTTTTTAAAAAAAATAATGGAAGTGAAAAATGATGCTCAAAAATGTACTCCACCAATATTATTAAAAAACTGTCTTACAAAAGAAATACTAACGAAATATTTTCTATAATGATAATTATTTCCTAATATGTTTAGTTCATTCCGTTGAAACTTTTTTTTAACCAAGAATGGTTATCTTTTCAGGTGCATGATATTCTGACTTAATTGGAGATTATATTAATTAGCTTTATTATTCCATTACAAGAAAACACATCATTTACTTTGGTAAAATATGTGATTAGTAATCGAATATCTGGAATTACTTCATTTACAAAATCTATTATTCCATCAATTTCACTACAAAGGTAATAATAAAGTAATGCTTTTTAACTTTTTAAGGTAAAATTAATATTTAAACTAAAATTTTAATTTCAAATGCAAAAAAAAAAAAATAATATAATTATTGTAGGCCTCTTTAAAGAAAAGTTTATATTAAAAATATATTATGATCTATAAGATTGCAACTCTCGTGACGTCTTTAAGAATGTTAACTTCAAAATGAGTTCCACAGCTGTATTTGTTACTCACAAAAAGTGTATAGGTCTATTTTTATTAAACAGTTTGAGACCAACAATAAAGTCATACTTTTTTATCAATAAATACATTTCAAGTGTTCTCCTTAGATGTTCGCTGTCTTAGTCAGAAAGTTTTACGAAAAAGGTATTGATGACGTAAGGCATCCTTTGGATTTCAGTTCAGTTTCTCTTACTCATCAATGGTTGCGTCTTATCTGGCAAACTAATGAATAACAATATTGCAGATATTTTTATTTCTTAGTTCGTTTATTTCTAAAGCAATCTTTTAATTTGTAACTTTGTAATAATAAGTTTAAAAAAATCTTTTTTCAATGCAAATGTTGTTTTTCACGCTTTTATCTGCAATACATTAAAAAACATAAATATAAATAATTATTCAATAAAATATTCTAAATTTCCAGTTTAAAATAGTTTAAAATGTGTAACCTATTTTATATTTAACGTGTTACTCTTTTGATCATTATTTGTCGAAGTTTACGATAGCATTTTTCTACTGATGCAAAATCTATTCTATTTGCACCTGGGCTTACAGGATATCATAATTTTTCTTCACATTCGCAGTCAATACGGGTTTTTTTCTGCTTTAAATTTAAATTCAGTTCTTTTATTATGACAATCTGTTACAATTACAAAGGGCACACAAAAGATCAGAATATTTTCAAATCAGAATCATATTTTTCACATGCCATTATAAGCATATTACGCACACTGTTTGATACCAAAGCATTACTAGCAAAAACTTTTTGTAAATTTGTAGGGAGGATATTCAAAAACTTTAAATTTTTTCTAATTATTTGGTTTGAAGATATTTGAAATGTAAAAAGTTGGTAATGTAGGTAAACATTTTGGCTACAAATCACACATACAATTGATTTAATATATTGTTGCCACTTTCTGTAAAAAATATTTTTCATTGTCCAGTCAAACTATGCCAAAATACTTCGGTATCGGGGTTAGTTGGCATAGGTATCGGGGTAAGTTGGCATAAGATGTGAGGCAAGCGTTTTTACTCGTCTTTATGTAAGGTGTAATTAGAATGAATGTTAATATGCTAAAAATTAAGCATTATACATACGCCCAAAAAGAAAAATGTTCATTTATAGGTCCTCATAATCTGAACAAAAAATATTTACATTATCATAGAAAGGTAAGACAGAAAAAGTGAGCTTACAGTAACCATTTATTGGATAATAATAACTAGATAACCGTTTGCTCGAAATCGAGCTGAAATTTGTAAAGTCTTAAATTATGCCCTTTTTTAAAACTCTGAGTTTGGCAAATCTACGTAAAAGTATATAAAGTAAAAGTTAATATCTGTCCAGCCGTTATTGAGTTATGACTGCGAAAAGAAAACGCCTTCCGCTTTTATATATGTATAGATTAAAATAATAATAATTTATTATTATGAAGTAGCCTATACCTAACTAAAATTAGGTCGCTGTGAGTGTTGGCATACTTATGGTCAACTTACCCGTTATTGTGGGGTTTGTTGGCATACCCAGCCAATGTCAACTAGCCCCCGAGTCCCTATGCCAACTGACCCCAATAGAGCAAGTAAATTAAACATGGCGACCAAAACAATTGTTTGTCAGCTATAGCAGAAATCGACTTATAACCTCTTAGCTAAATACCCAAAGACACTAAAAACTTGTGAATGTTATCCCCTGAATGACTATACTACCGTACAAAATGACAAATACTGAATAATCAAAATTTTACTTATTTATATGAAAATCACTTTTTCAATCCTTCCTCTAAAGGCAATGGCAGGATCCAACTGGCATTCTCATGCAATTTGGGCGTTTAAATGACGATCATGTGACAGGCTCAGTGGCGCTCTTAATCAGCAGTGAATTTTTTTTAATATCACAATCACAGAAATAAGGGGAAGTTGTTATTTCATCTTTCAAACACAAGTACGTATCCCTCTCTCATCTTCTTCTCATCATCTCAATTTATTTATTTTTTCTAAGAAAAATCGTTCTTAAATACAAAGTCTGTACGCTGAATTTATAACCAACTGAAAAAAAATCAATGAAACCTATTTTTTTATCTTTTAAAATAATTATTCATCGGATATTTTGCTCAAAATCATATTATTTAAGAAATAATATAAAATTTCTTGTTAGTTTTAATAAATAAAAACTAAACACAATAAATTTCTTTATTTAATTTAAATAGTCTTGTTTGGTTTAGTTTATAAAAATTTATTTTCTAAATTATTCAGATAATTAAATAAAGACCTTTTCTCCAAAGTATAAATTTAAACCTTTTCATTTTATTACAATTCAAATTGTTTTGCTGCATAGTTTATATTGCTTTTTATGCTATGTCCCAGTTTTTAGAAAGAAACACAACGTCAGAAACTTTATAAATGCATTTTTAACAAGCAATTAATAATATTTAACCCACTATTTTGAAAGATATGTGAGCATATTTTTTGCACCGCTACCTCTGTTTGGGGATCTTGTATTTCATTAAAGAGTTTAATTCTACTGAAGTAAAATCATACAACCATAGAGATGTGCACTGAAAGTTAATAATTTAGAGAATAAATTTAGGATAGTTCGTTAGTTATTTATTACTTTTTTTATCCTAATGAAACAAACTTGTAAGTAATTAATTTCAAAGTTTCCAGTAACAAACGAAATGCAATAAGTTTATTTAAAAAGCTACTTATTATAGAAGCTAACTTAATAAACTAAACAAAAATATATTTTGTATTTTTATAGCACTATTTTTAGTAAGGCTATTTCTTCGGTAGATTTTTTTTACAACAAAAAAAATGCAATGGTTACAAAATATTTTTTTACAGTGTAGCTTTTATTAATATCTGGATATTTTGTCTTAATGTAATCATATTTAAATTACTTATTTCAAAAATTCGATTAGTTCATATGTAATAAAAGCTTAACGACTAAAAATAGACTGAAAAGTAACTTACTACCAAATGATGAAAATGTATCTATAAAAGGATTAAAAATAATAATAACAACAAAATAAAATTGTAATGGCTTGTATCTCCGAAAGAAATATCTGAAATTAAAATAATTTTGACGAAGGAAATAAAAATTAAATTTCTTAGCTCTGAAATTAAATGAAAAAAATGATACTTCAACTGTATTTGTTATTCACAGCATAGCCTAAAGAATTTATAGAACATGAAAAAATACTTGGTCGTGTTAATTTTAGACTTTAAGAATAAAAATAAAAACTTGGAACTGAAAAGGTTAAAAGTCTAGAATGGAGAATAATAGAATGTGAAAAATTTTACTATAAAAAAATTCTTACACAAAAAGTTATTTTTAAATTTTTCCTATAATGATAATTATTTCTTAAAATAAATTATTTACTTCGTTGGCATTTATCTTTTTTTTTTAATTGAGACCGACTTCTCTTTTCAGGTGTATGCTACTCTGATTTAATTAGAGATTATATTAATTATCTATATTATCCAATTGTAATAAAACACATCATTTACTTAGGTAAAATATATAATTAGTGATCGAATATCCAACATTATTATACTTACTGGTTCTATTATTCCATCGATTTGACTACATAGGTCCTAATTAAGTTTATTATATAATAACGTAATACTTTTTAACTTTTTAATTAAAATTTTACTTGTAGAAAACGACTGTTCAGCACCATCAAACTTAATTATCAATTAAATAAAGTTTTAAATAAATGTTGCTGAGATATTTCATAAGATCAGTTGAGGGACTACATCCGAGAAGAAGACAATATGTATACCCTAGTCAGCCAACTATGGTTAATTGTGGTCCTTGGCATTGAGATTTCTTCTTATAACTCAACAAATTAGTTGGAGAGTTATAAAATTCAGGAGTAGGGCATAATTGGATATTCTAAATCCATTCCGTAAAAAATTACGTAACTTTGTATGATCATGGTCAAGAAATAGTGCTTAAAACATAATAAAAATTTACATACAAAATAATTTGATATGGATTGAAAAGATTTTTAGAAAATAGAGAGAGAGAATGTTGCTATTACAATTTTCAAAAGTCGACACTAAGTCAAGCACTTACTTAGTTTAGTACTTCACATATACTTAACCCCTAAACTGTTATGAGCATTTTCTTTCATCAAACACACTCATCAGCAAGCTGCTTTCTAAGTAGATTCCTTTGGGGGAGTCCATAAATCACGCGTTGTAGTTTTGACATTATTTTGACCCCTCCCTCCTCTCTGGTGAGATTTCATGATATTAGATTCGTCCCCCTCCTTTTCCCCCAATTTCAAGAGGGATATTTCAAATTGGTATTTGTTATTTGATTTTTCTAAATGCTCTTCAAAATTCATTCATTTCATTAAATAATGTGTCTACCCGTAGATAGATTTCATTTCCTCTTCAAAATCTTCAAGGATGGAATCTTCATTCAACTGTGCGGCTTAAAGAAGTAAAATATTTTTAATTCCCAAATTTTAAGAGAAAAAAGAGTTTTCGTAAGTTTGCCTTTTTATTTTATAAAACTGAATATAGAGGAGACCGGGGTTAGTTTTCCATGTTTTCTTCTTTTTGGTTGAACAGTTTTTGCTTTTATTTATTTCGAAGTAAATAAGATGTCATTGACTTCCTCATATTCTTAACTACAAACATACCATAACTACTTTTCTAAAAAATAAATACACTTTTTTTTAGCGAGTGGTTAAATGCAAGCTCGTTAAGTAGGAATACGTGCCCCGTATTTGGGGTACATTTTCCCAGACTTCCAAAAATGAATAGGGCTCATTTTCTAACTATTCTTAAAAATATTTAATACATTTTTTAAAAAATATCTTGTTTATTAAGAACATTTTATAAGCTAAAATAGCCCTAAAGATTATACCCAGATTACAGGTAAATTTGGAAAAAAAAGCCACTTTACTGTACCAAATTGTTATACAAAGGTCATATTACCTGAATCACTTTTAAATCAAGTAAGTTGTGTAACTTCCCTTTTCATGTAACTATATTCTAGTGATCTTTTCTAAGGGGGGTTTCTAGAGAATTGCTAAAGATTGTAACAAAAAATCACATTAAATGCACAGAATTTGTTGAGATCGCTTTTTTTTCTTAGCCAGCTAAGGCCTGGTGGAAAACTTACCACTTGGGAAAACTAGCCCCGGTCTCCCCTAATATGAAGTAGGTTTTTACCACCACGACCATAATTCTATGCTATTTACGATTTTTTTTCAATATGGTGTATTATTAAGGGTACTTTTTTCTAAAATTTGAAAATTGAATATTTGATTAAACACTAATTGGGTTGGATTTATTATAAAAGCTCAATTTGTTTTGCCTTATTTTTGTGGGGGGGAAATTGCGTAAAATTTGACGAGATTTATGTGGTATTTGGTGGCATTCAGCTCGACCTCTCCTCTCTTACGTGACGTAATTAATGCATGCCCCCTTATAAGCTACCATACCCCCAAATTACATGAACTCTACAAAGTTACCCGATAATAATATGATCTTACCTTCTTTTCGTGAGTCCAATAAAAATATTTTTATGTATTTTAAGTTTTTAGTGTAATTAGTTAATTAGGTGTGCAATAGATTCTAAATATAAAACATTCAGTACAAAATTTAATTAATGTAAATTAATAATATACGAATAGTACAAATGCATTGGCATTGTTTATGCAAATGTATAAGTCTGATTTCCTTATAATTTTTCTGAACTTCTTTTTGTTTTCAGGGAAATTGGAAACGCATTCCTCACAAAAGTATAGGAGAAGGAAGGTAAAATATTAGAGAACAACAAACGAACCATTTTTCTGAAATTCATTTCACCGTATTAGTTATTCTAGACGATTTGGTTCTGCGACATTCAACCATGCCCAGCATTCAAATAGAGTATTTCGAGGCCTTGCGCATGTCCAGAAGCCTTAAAGCGTGCGAGCATCCGAAAGTGGTATTGCTCGGGGCCGCCGGAGTTGGAAAAACAGCCATCGTGCGCCGATTCTTTGATGATACATTCCCTGATACACACATACCAACAGTGGATGAGAATCACAAGACCGTGTACAAGCTTTCCGGCTCCGTCCTCAACCTAGAGGTTCTGGACACCAGCGGCTCCTACGAGTTCCCGGCCATGAGGAGGCTGGCCATCAGGTCGGCCGACGCTTTCGTGCTGGTCTACGCCATCGACGACGAGGAGTCCTTCCAGCAAGTGTCCGCTCTGAGGGAACTCATCCTGGAGACGCGCGATCAAGGGGAGCCCCACGTCCCCATCGTGGTGGTGGGCAACAAGTGCGACCTGGAGGAGTCGAGGGCCGTGTCCAAGGACGTCACCGAGTCGGTGGTCGCCATCGACTGGGAGGACGGATTCGTCGAGGCGTCGGCCAAGGACAACGTCAACATTCTCCAAATCTTCAACGCAGTGCTGAGGCAGGCGCATATCACCTACGCACTTGGGAAAGCGGTAGAAAAGCGTAGGAAATCTATGCCTGTGCAGCCCACTTGTCCCAAGGTTAGGGATGCGGTACAGCAGAGGCATAGTTGCACTCTCCAGTAGTGTCCAGTAGAATCTGTTCCCCTTCCCACCTACACTGAACACAACGTCTTTAAAGCGTTTGACGGTAGAGCACAAGATGTATAGATGTACCATCAAGTAGTGATATGCTCGTGACATTCAAATACTTTCGTGACGAAATTTCCTTAAAAATTACGTGTAATCCAAAGAAATAATTCTACTTGGTTGTCCTCATAGAATATGTGTAGAACAAATCTTTAGGTGCTTCTGCCTGACTGTAAAAAAATTGCAACGAGTAAGTAATCCAAAGAAAAGAATTCTACTTGGTTGTCCTCTTAGAATATGTGCAGAGAAAATCATTAGGTGCTTGTGACTGACCGTTAACAGTTTTGTATGTAAAAAATATCTGTCAAGCTGACATTTTACCATTTTCCCCCATTCCCCACCTTGTTCCCGTCGCAAATTTTTCGCAAAATCAATTTGTATTGTTATTTGTTCAATACTTAAGACGTCAAAAGATTTTATTTAAACTAATTAGTTTCATCTATTTCGTGTTATTGACCTGTAAAAAATTTCATCTTTTTATGCTTTTTTTTGTTATTTAGTCCAATAAAGATTTTAAAACGTACTTTCGTCTTTTTTGTGTTACTTGAAAGTTAAAACATTTGTATAAAACAACATGTATGTACTAAGAAATGCTAAATTATTAAGTTCAAGAACAAGGCAATATAGGAAAAGAGGGCAATTACGAGTCTCAATATTTTACGCATACTAATTTCTCAATATAAACTGTATTTTATGTACTTATCCATGCTAACTGTACGCAATATTAATACAAACTCATACCGTAAGTACCCAACTAAATTACCTGTAAATAAACTTAGAAAAATTTAGAAGAATTTTTCAATCTATTTATTAACTTGGTTTTTAATTTTTGAATAGTTTCATTTACAGTGGAAGATATAATGACAGACCTGACTTAAAAAATTACAAAAACATTTAAATACATTAAATGTCTCTGAATTTATCACACAATTAACCGAAAGTGAAGCTTCTTCCTATGGGCTAACATGGAAAAAGTGTCACTTTTTCACGAGCAGAAAATATTGGAATGAATGTTTAGTGCAGAAGCAATATTAATACTAGTGGAATGTCTCCGCTGAATCAATTTTAATTTGAACTTAAATAATTCGGATGGAAATTGAAAAATTGGTCTGTTTATATATGCTTCAAAATATACCTCTCAGCATAGCCAGTTAAATATTTTAAGTGTAATTCGAAGTTAATCCATCAACGACAACTTTGTGAAATTCCAGTGATATCTTCACTTCCAAATTAAATGTTAACTTTAGGAGTGTGTGTTTTTAGTTCGTTTTTCTTGTAAAATAATTTAAACAATTAATTCATTGGTCTTCATTTGTTTTCTATTTTCTTGATTTCGCTAAACTAATGCAGAAGGATCATTTTTGCGTTGCGAATTAACCTGCCAGGCTCAATATGCGAAGCACTACCACTAAGCCACTGGGCCTCCAAAATGAATGGTATAGAATGTTTTATTTAGCTATTTTCAATATTTTCTTAGGTGTTCCAGACAAAAGTTGGAATAAATAGATTTTTGTCACTAAATGCTCGTAAGATTACAAACGTCATTTGTAGTATTTCTAAATTTAGAATGAGAACTTTTTACATGAAATGAAAGGGAACGTTTCCTCTTTTCCAAAAATGTAAAACAATTTAAGATTGGATCATTTTATGAAGAGAAATTAATGAACAAATCTTTTTTCGTGTGGACCATATGGTTACCCTCCTTTTTAATTCTTCGAATTAAAAAAAAAAGAAAAGTAGGCTAAAAATCAGTCGGGACGCAAGTTGATACTTTTCCTAATATTGACCTGCATATTGTAGGCTCCATCGACAATGGTCTCCGAGAATTTTAAATTCACATTTCGGATTATACTTACACGCATTGAAAAAAAAAGAGGCATTTAACAACAGCGTGACATCTTATTGTTTTATGCACGAAATATTGCTTGGTTAATTACAGAACTAATTTCATATATGTTTGTAGTAAAAATGAATTATTGAAAATAAATAACGTTGGTTTAAATAGTCTTCTAAAGAGAAAAAAAGAGTAAAAAAGTGTTTTCTCCGATCCTCAGGCTACATTTGTAAGCTTTCAAAAAGTTTTTTTAGAAAACTGAGGTGAAAACAAAAAGGCAAAAATAGAATATAAAATACTTTGCCTTGTGTGGCAACTGACATAATATTGTGACCACATCTGAATTTTTTCTTATATTATTCCCTCAGAAGCATCATTTCTGTGAAAAAACGAAATTTGCGCAACCTATTTAGCATACTTAATTTACAGTTACTGAAACAAAAATACAACAATATTATAAGAGTAGATTAGATAATTGGTATGTTCAAGTTCATTTACTTTACTTTAATATGTATTCAGTTTTCTGGCTAACTGAATTTATTTTGGACAATTTTCTCTAATTATCTGGATACCAATTCATAGAACAAAAATCGTCAAGCAAACGAAATATTAAATGCAACAAATTTATATATCATTTTTGTCCCTTTTTTTGCCAAAACAGTTGTACTTTTTATAATAGCTGTCTCGTTAATATTATATATTTTACGTAAAATTAAATATTATTTTATTATTTTTTTACATTTAAAAACTAGTTAGGTTAGTTTAATTTTGATTTATAGTCGCACTGGAGCTACACAAGGGGTATTGGTGGGGAGTCGACATTTGAGTGAGCACCCTACGCAACCGTTAAGGGCGACATCGTACGCAGAGATGGTTTTTTTAGCATATTTTACGTGCACTCACTCTACACGAGGTATTATTCGTCCGGACATTTTTGGTTTCACGGGCTGTTTATAGGTTAGCAGTTATTTTGGCGATGCCTGGGCACGAACCTAGGACCTTCCTACTATAAGGCGTACGCCTTAACGTTTGGTACTTAAATTAACTTTTTTGAAATTTTGTCAATTTTTTTTTCTGTCCTGGGAACAGTTTGCCTGAAATGGCCCATCAAGTGGTTATTTCGACCATGTTAACATTCTAAGCAAGCGTGGTTATACTCAAGTAGACTCCGGAAGGACTTCTTAAGTCGAATTATCGTGGCACTAGAGCAACACAAGGGCTATTGGAGATGGTTGTCGAAGTTTAGAACCACAGTCAAGTGACGAATCGACACCTGAGTGTAGTCTTCCAACGCAACTTTTGTGTGCGACATTGTATGCAGCGTCAAGACTTAGGAACAAGTTTAACTAATACATGAAAAATCTCAGTTAGGGATCAAGCAGTTGTACTTTTGGCCCGGATCCTCGGACTTTTTGGCTGCCCAGACTGTTCACGGGTTGGCATTTATTTTGAACTCCCGAACATGAGACCTTTCGCGTGCAAGGCTAGCGCCATACCGACTGGGCTCCCCAGCCCACGCAGAGAATATTAGAGTAGTTCGCTCCTTAATTTAGGCTCGCTACCTAACATCACTGCCGAATATGAAGGGTTTTTTATATATATATCACTCTTAAAACGAACGAGCGATTTTAACTCGCTCTGAGTTTCACTCCTCCAGTCTAGAAAATGCACTTCCCCGAAAGGAGTTGATCCTTTGTGTGTTAAACCTGCGACAGGATCACTCTAAACGAGTGATGTTAACTCATTTTGAGTTAATATTCACTCCTTTTTTTCCTTTCCAGTGTCGAAAATGCACTTCTCCTACTGGAGTGGATTTCACTCTTTTGTTTTAAGAGTGTAAATGTTATATTTGCATGTCTTGTAAGTTTTGGGAACTATTGTATCTTTAATTTTATTATAAAGCCGAAAAATGCAGAAAAATAAGGTTTCTCGGCTTTTTTTCTTGCTTGTAAAATAATTTTATTTTGTTTTAAAGTCATAGAACATTATTTTCTACATATTTTGATGCCAAAAGGAACGTTCTAAACCAAGAAGTTTGTTGGCAATCGGTTTCGAGAATATCCGAAATGGCGGCTCCTTGTCAGAAAATGCAACAGGTGACAGATGCCTATCTAAGACCAAAATACTTCCTAATGCGTATACTAAACATATCTGTCAAAAAAATTGAATGCCAGATCCTGGACTGTTCTAGGAAAGAGAAAATCGACCACTTCATTCATTTACCCAAAACGTGCTTATTAAATCAGATTCCAGATGAATAAATACAAATTTGTTTAAATAACAATAATAGAATTTGAATATGGTATTATTTGAAAGGTTTTTTTTCTACTGCAAGTTCCATAAAATTTTTAAAAAATACTACTAAATTATATAAATTTAAACAAACAACTATATTTTAATGTTGTAGAGTACATACACAAAGCTAAGGAACAAAACTGCTTGTTTTAAGTATTTCTTCGAACGTCCAGGATAATAAATACTGAATTCTTAAAAGCGTGGTGGTGGATGCAAAATATTTAAAAATTATAAATATCAAGATATATAATTTTAAATTATCTTTAAGAATATGCTTATATCGATACCTAACTTAGAAAGGCACATACTTCCTTACTTTTAGTTAATTGTTTCTTTAAGCTTCAAAAATCGTTAAACACAAAAAAGTGATTTCTCGCACATTTTTAACAAATTCAATAACAACTCAAGAATGTGAAAGTAAAAATTCGTGATTCAAAGCATTTCCCAGCTGCCATATTAGTAATTGTACTGCTTGATAGCTACTTTTTGAGTAGGGTTGTTTTTTTTCAGACTTCAGACTGTGACTATGAAAAGAATAGTTTGACATGTGTATTGCAACAAACATTTCAATGAGTCATTTAATAAATATTGCTTCTAAAAATTGCACGCACTTTTCCTTAATTTTCTCAGTTTTGTTTATTTTCATCTATGGTGCAATACTTAAACGCCTAAAGCTTTGGACAAAATAAGCCAGTTGTCTTTTTTCCAGCATTGACACATGTAGTTGATAAAACTATGCAGATAAAAATGTGTTTTGGGCTTTTGAATGAAAATTCGAAAAGACGAAAAATATGTATACATAACTTTTACAGAAAAGCCTTTAAATACATTTTGCTTTTTATGCTATCTTAATATCCAAGCAAAGTTTTGTGAACAATTCTAAAAGGAAAATATTTTTTGAAAATCATAAACGATTTTTTAAAACAGTGAAAGGAGTAGCATTTTGAAAAAGCCCCCCAAAAAAATAAATAAAATTAGGGAAAATCTAAAAAAATCGATTTACATTCTACAGTTGAAAACATCCCAAATAATTTTTTGAGTGTGCCTTAAATCAAATATTCAATTTTTACTAACGTGTGTGAAATGTATTGGTAAAGTTATTGAAAATAACTTTAATGTTTAAAATTACTATAGATTTCTAATAAAGAGTTTACAGTCCTGCACAAAAGTTTAGACACAGACGCAATTCATGAAAAAATCGTCAATGTTACTATTTTTCACTAGTTTTTTTTTAAAATATATATTCTTTCGACAGCATGAAAAATAATAAGGTAAAAATTTTTGCCCAAAAATATAGATAAATTTGACTTCCTTCAACAAATTAAAAATGTCCATACTTTCCTTGCCACAAAAGTATAGGCACAAGTTTCAGATTTATGCAAATTCTATACAGGAAGTGATTGCGTCATCAAAGGGGAGGGGTTTTAAGTTGCTTTAAAAGGTTGAAGGTAATTTTCAATGCTTAGAAGCATTCTGAAGTCAAGTGAAATTTTGTATGAAGAGATTTTAAGGATATGGACATTAAAATTCAGAGGTAAATCTGTTTCTGATATTTCTACTGAATGTAAGCGTTCAAAACGAGGTATTTATAGAGTGTCAGCACGTGGCGATCAACACCCACCAAAATCGCGGTCTGGAAGACCTCGAATCATCAGAAAACGAGAAGACAGACAAATAAGAAAATTGGCTTCAGACAAACAATGCTCTTCAAATCAAATTAAAATCCCAATTGTGGCTTAACTTTTACCAAAAACTATCAGGAGGTGAATCAATGAATCTGGATACTTGATAAAATCCAAGCTTATAGCGCAACCTAGCTTGCTATCTCATCTTAAAGATGCAAGACCGCAATGGACTCAACAACACATGTCTTACCGCTATCCATTGCAGTCTTGCATCTTAATGATGAGATAGCAAGCTAGGCTGCTCTATAAGCTTGGATTTTATCAAGTATCCAGATTCATTGATTCCCCTCCTGATAGTTTTTGGTAAAAGTTAAGCCACAATTGGAATTTTAATTTGATTTGAAGAGCATTGTTTGTCTGAAGCCAATTTTCTTATTTGTCTGTCTTCTCGTTTTCTGATGATTCGAGATCTTCCAGACCGCGATTTTGCTGGGTGTTGATCGCCACGTGCTGACACACTATAAATACCTCGTTTTGAACGCTTAAATTCAGTAGAAATATCAGAAACAGATTTACCTCTGAATTTTAATGTCCATATCCTTAAAATCGCTTCATACAAAATTTCACTTGACTTCAGAATGGTTCTAAGCATTGAAAATTACCTTCAACCTTTTAAAGCAACTTAAAACCCTTCCCCTTTGATGACGCAATCACTTCCTGTATAGAATTTGCATAAATCTGAAACTTGTGCCTATACTTTTGTGGCAAGGAAAGTATGGACATTTTTAATTTGTTGATGGAAGTCAAATTTATCTATATTTTTGGGCAAAAATTTTTACCCTATTATTTTTCATGCTGTCTAAAGAATATATATTTAAAAAAAAACTACTGAAAAATAGTAACATTGACGTTTTTTTCATGAATTGCGTCTGTGTCTAAACTTTTGTGCAGGACTGTAGTTGAATTGTCGTCGCACTAGAGCTGCACGAGGACTATTGGCAAAGGAAATCGTAATTTAGAACCGCAGAGGTTTTGAAGAATATTTAACATATTATACTCTCCTTATATGGGGTACTATTCGGCGGACTTTTTAGCTGTATAAACCGTTAAGGGGGTCCGATACCACAAAATCACGAAAAATCCCATTTTTTTCAAATTTTCTAAAATAGTGTTTGGATTTTTTTTAACATTTTAGAAGAAACCACTTTAAATAATACGCATTAGTTTTGAGTTATGAATTTTTAATAAGGCCTTCGAACATTGTTGTACCACTAAATGCAAACTTTAAACGCTCATATCTCTGTTAGCTTTTTTTTTTCAATTTTAAGATTATTAATGATGAATATTATAAGTACATTAATAATTTTTTCTTTCCAGATAAATGAATATATTTTAAACAGAAGTATGCATTTGGATTTGTGATATCTGTCACACATTTTTTTTTTAAATTCTTAAATTTGAAACTTCATTTTTTTTCCTGCATTTTTTTGGCAAAATTGCTACAAATATTTTTTTAGAAAAAGTTGTTCCTTTTAATCGAAATATAAATGCATACTTTGGTTTGAATTATCTTCAAGAATGTTGTATAAAAATTTGGGTTTGAAAATATTGAAAAAAGGAGTAGGGATTTGAAAATTGTTAAAAATTAAACAAAAAATATTTTTTATTGAAAACCCAACAGACTTTATATAAAGTTTTAATAGCTGAATTGTGTTTTTAATACATGCTTAACCAGCGAAAAAAAAATGGAATGTGTAAGTACAAAAATAAAATGTCTGAGGTATCGGACCCCTAATGGGAAGGCAGTTATGTTGAAAAAAATCAGGCCCGAATCTGCGACCTTTCACAACACCGCAAGCCGATTACCAAAGGCCTTATGTAACGAAAGATCCTTTTGCCTATTGCAAAACTTATTTTTATTGCACCCATTTGAAGAATTACGCAAAGGCGCTACTGGAAAAAAGTAAATTTAAACCTTTAAAAAAATTGTAGGAAACCAATCCTGAAGTAGAACTTTAAAAAAAAATCATCAAATCTTTGTTAGAATTCTTTGAAAATTTGAAAACACGACTGAAAAAGAAAACTTCTTTAAAGGCTGTGGCAACCATCTTTCACAAAAACGAAAAAAATATAATAATAAAGAGAGTCGACTAAACTGAAATAGAACCCTTAATATTTGATTTTACAAAGATTATATAACTTTTTTTTTAAGCTAATCTTGTTAAACATTGCCTATGTAAAATCGCATAAATTCCTGAATACTGACATCCGTTTAAATAGACGTTTTGTTTTTATTTATTGCTACTACAAAGCTTTTTAAAACTTAAAAAATTAAAAATTTTATGACAAAAGAACTGAATATTTATTACCTTTTTAGCCTTTGATTGCCAGTCACAGTTGTTCATTCGTTTAAATATTGGCTTAGCTCTAGCATCAATTACAATCTCAGATGTTCTTCATTAAAGTTATCCCCCCCCCCCCCATATTCATTAATAGTTTTCACAATTAAAATAATTGTATTACATATACAGTTATGTAAATGTCACATAAAGCTTAATATAATTATAGCTGTTTAGTCATATCGTATGTAAAAATTAACTGACATAGATGCCAACTTTTATTTGATTCAACCTCTGGACAAACCAACATAACCAATAGATTAATTAGCTTAGATTTGCCCAACTGCAAAAATTACAATTCTAATTTTTTTTTATTTCTCCCAAAACATAGTTTACAATGTCCATGTGTTTAAATAAAGAATATATCAGTGACTTGGAAAGTCTTATCAAACCAGTTAATAAAGCTCCCATTTATATGGCATTTTAGAAAAGTCAAGAATAACTCCATTTTTAATGAAAATTAGTTTAGATCTACTTTCATACCCCATTAAATTTTGATATCATTCCTATCTTAAAAACAATATTATGAACAAAGTTTATCCTGACAATACACAAATTTGCCATAATAAAGGCTTTGTATTCAAATTTCACAACAGGCTTCTTCCTAGAATTCTACCAGATTTATGTGAAGGTGTTTAATAAGAAGGTTGAAAGGAAGTGTGTAGAAATTTAGCAATGCAGAGTTGGACTACCGTTAAAGGCTTTGTACTAACCAGACTGGTTTGTCACATGTTTTCTATACAGGTGGTTTTTTTTAACTGTACAGGTATATGGGAATTTTTTACTGTATTTCTTACTATGTTTACCAAAAAAAGCACCTTTGTTATAGGTAAAGGTTGAACAAAAGTAATGAAAGAAGTTTAAATAATTGAAATTACAAAACAGAGTTTGGAGAATGATCAATGTTTTCAGCATATTAAATTTTCCCCCTTATTCAAAGAATGTAAACATTAAATATTTTTTTACAGCTGAAAAGTTACACTAAAACAAAATAAAGATTATGTAAAATAATAAAATACTTATAGTAAACAATAAATTAGCTTAAATTTGGGGATTCTGAAATACATAAAACATGTACTGAAGGAAATAAAAAAAAATCATTAATGTTTGTATAATTTATTTGCAAGCTATTTTTGTTGCACAAAATTATTATAATAAAGACATATTGTCCTTTAAAAATAACAAACTTTGAATTGGCTTTACACAAATGCTTAAACAAATATGAATAGCAGCAATACACACATTATTATATTATAACATGCAAATGTACAATATAGTAGTTTCAAATCTTTACATAGTAAATATTTGACAAATATTTTTATATATACAGATATTTTATATATACACTTTTTTAACAAATGCTATTAAAATGTTGGAGAAATTGTTATGTATTAAGTGGGAAAGGATTTATTGCCAAAAGGAAGCTAATGAGTTTAATGAAATTTAAATTTTGAGGCTTAATGGGTTGAAAATGCTAAAAACTTGAAGTTTTTTTTTACGATATTTAAATGGGTTTTTTTTATAGAACATATTATTACAGTTTTGGGGAAAAAATACAAATACTTTTTATTTGTAACATCAAAGTAGCAATCAAAACTGAGTTTTAAACAAATAATTTTTTTTCAACAAAAAAGAATACAGAATGAAGAAACAACCAACATATTTAAATATAAGTACTTTTTCACATTTTCAACTACAATTATAAAAACTTAATGTGGCACTAATCAACACCATATAATGGTACAAAAAAATTAACGTTACATAGTTTTTAAGTAAAAGAAAGTAATATACTTGAAACGTTTTTTAGACATTTAGTGAAACCTAAATATATAATCTGTATAGAAAAAAATCTGCTAAGTTCACTTTTACTCTAATATAAAAGCACACAGGAAACTTATGTTGGTTGAAAATGATTAGCATAACTGAAAAGACTTAACTGACTTTTTCAATACCAAAAAATTAACTAAAATGGCCTTCCATTTTACAATAAAATAATCATCATTAGTATAATAAGTTGAATATTAAAGCATACTTAATTTTTTTTAATTATAATAGTGCAGTACTAAATTATGATACTACAATACTAAAATATAACAGGACTAACATGATTAACTTTAAATAGCTTTCTTTGTAATATTAATATAAGCCAAAAAGCCCTGTTTGCCAAAGGCCAGTATTCGTTTTTAAAAATAAAAAAAATTATCCTCCCGAAAAATATGCAATTCAAGTTTTGAAACACAACATAGCTGAAAGTTTTAGAAAAATAAAAATAGAAAAAACTTTAGCAAGTTATTTAATATCTATCACACTAGTGTTGTTATTCACTTAGAAAAAAACACAATTGTCACCATTTCTATAGGCTATAACAGTAAGTTATACATTCAAAATAAAAAATTATAAAAAAATTTACAGTAAATAAAATTGTGCTATTTTAAGAGTGAAAGAACTTTTAAATCTAATTAAATTAGAGCACATAAATCAGAAGTCAGATGCCTGGTCCAGTCAAAGAAAACCTGTAAAATTAAATATAAATGTAACAAAAGTATGAAATTAATAAAAAGACATAACTCAGACATAAGATTACATATAAGTTGAGAAAAAGAGCTAGAAGTGCATATAACTGCAATTTGAAGAAATATTTCATGAAAGGGGAATTTTGGTTAAATTTTAAAAGGATTTTTTTTTAATTTGAAAAACAATTCTGGAAAAAGAAACAGAAATCCACTAAAAAACAAAAAAAAAAAAAAAACTCATAATAACTCTTAGAAATATATAAAAAAATATATATTTAATTATTAGCTACAGGCCCTTGGTAAGGTAATATTGGAAATGAAAACTAGGATTTACAATCTTAATAAATCTCAAAAATAAAAAGAGATCATATCGACAGAATATTTCCACACTGACTTTTTCTTTTACTAAAATGTTGAAAAGATGAGTGTTGGGACGGTTTTTTTTTTATCGACTTGATCCAAGTTAGAAATTTTATTTAAAAAATTTTAAGCAATCTGTGCTGCTACATTAAAAACCAAGAGAAAATGCACATTTAACAGGGGGCATTTTTGAGAAAAATATATTCATTGAAAAAAATGCTAATTTTATACAATTGCGTGTATTTTACGTCAAAGATTTGCGATTTTAAGACGATTATTTTCAGTAAGATCATAAGATAAGGAGTAGTAAGGAAGGAAGTAGTATCAGTAAGATAAGGGAAATCGCTATAAAAAGTTGATAGTGACATAAAACAAAGATAGCCACAACAACTGCTACCGAATTTAATTTCAAGTTGCAATTCTGTAGGATTGAGTCGCAGAGACCGTTAATTTCCAAACTCTAGACTTGGCCCATTTTTACATTTATACATTCAAGTAACACAAACACTACACACCTCTCACTGGAACTCGTCATCAGAGCTCAGAAGTAAAATCTTCTCTCCATATTGCAGTGGGGGCTGAGCAGCCTGCCCATTGCTGTTCGATCCCGCAGGTTGCCTTCCATCCCGCGGGTGATGTTCCACCGACCCATTGGCAACCGGCTCCCCACTCATACCGGGCAGAGGGGGAGGGGGAGCAGTGTACTGGGTGTACTGCTGGTACTGAGGGTGGAAGTTGTGAATTGCATCGTTCATTATGTCTTTCGGGTTGATAGTCTCCTGTTAGTGAGAAACACAAAATTCAATATTTTCGTTAGACCCGTAATTACAGGCCTCTGCCCTAAAAAAGGTTTAAGAAAGAAATCACGCTGACTGCCAAGCAAGTTGTCGTATGACAAGTTTCGACCAGTGTACACCTCTATGTGTTCAACAACAGTCTCACCCCTCGAAAAAGAGGACACTTCACACGTTTTTTTTTTGTCAGTACCTGTCCGAGAGTATGCTTATGGACTCGTTGTTGGTTGATTATTAGCATACAGCAGTGGTTCCCAACCTGGGGGTGATCGCCCACAAGTGGGCGATTTGTGTTATCAAGGGGAAATATATATAGTTTGGAGGCGATAGGAGGGTGAAAAGTATTCAAAGGGGGGAAATTAAAATAGTATATTGTACTGTAGTCTGTAGTACAATAAAACCATTCTAACTTTTATTGATCACCTTGACAAGTTAAAATGGAGTGCTTACAAGATTTGACCAAGTTAGAAATTCCTGATTCTATTGTAGATCTATTCGCGTTTGAAGCTGTGAGTTGTGGATAACTTTGATAACTCTTTGCAGACGGAGTTAGTAAATTAGAAGTATGACTGTGAGGCGAAAATCATTTTCAAGCAGAGAGGTTATGAGTTAGCCTGAGTTAAACTTATTTTACAATTATCCACAACTGTGGTAAAAAACCGAACCACTTCTCATCTCGTACCCATCAACATATTTAGTTGAAAAAGGATTTCATTCTGTTATCATCCAGGTCCTTACTAAACAAAGAAATCAGTTGTGTGTGGACATTTGCCTCAAATACTTGCACATGAACTTAACAAAAGATAAAATAATAAAAAAAGTTTTCAACATTCAATTTTTTCTTTAATTTTTATTGTCAACTCTCTTAAATTTTGCAGAATCCACACTCTTAAAACAAAAGAGTGAAATCCACTCCTATAGGAAAAGTATTTTCGACACTGGAAAGGAGTGAATATTAACTCAGACTGAATTAAAATCACTCGTTTGGAGTGATCCTGTCAGAGGATTTACATACAAGGGATGATCCACTCCTGTAGAAGTGCGTTTTCGACACTGGAGGAGTGAAAATTAACTCAGACTGTGCTGAAATCGCTCGTTTGTTTTAAGAGTGCAGTTTAAAGATCTTAGTTAATTATTTAACTTTTGTTCTTTAGAAAAACTGTTATACATAAACATTTTATTTTTTCGATTTTATTTAAGAGTGACCGGAAAAGAAGCTGCTTTGGTTGTTTTTATCTAAGGTAGTTAGTGTTTAAAATGATAAAATTGCTTTATTAGTTATATTTTAACTCAAATTATAATTGGAGGAAACATAAAAATTAAAAGGGGCGATATATGGTAGTCAACCTAACGAAGGGGGCGATGGTCCATAAATGGTTGGTAACCACTGGCATACAGGATTGAAATTAAATAAAAACAAAATGTTTATTGATTATAACTTCAGCATTTTGTTTGTGCTTATGTTTCGGTAATTGCGGTTTTCTTTGAAAAATGGTAAGATAGCTAAATTTGAATTCTCCTTATAATTTGAAATTTCAAAAAGTAACTGAATTGTTACTTTTCATATTAAGTAACTGTAACAGAGTTACATTTCTGATTTAGTAACTGTAACAGAGTTGCTTTTTAAAGGTAACTTTTCAATCCCTGGAGCTTATGAAATCACTTGTGGTTTGTATTTATATGGACTTACAAAATTTTAGATAGCGCAATTTAGGATAGCCAAAGTTTCTGGATATTAGAGTCGCCAAAGTTTCTGAATTTTACGATTGTCACAATGTTGGAATTTTACACAATTTATAGATCAACTCAAGAGAGTTTTGCGGTTTAGATCATCCAATTTTTGCAATTTACAGATAGCTGCAAAGTAGCAAGATTTTAACATTGTCAAATTTTTTATTTTATGATTACAGTAGAAAATTTGCAAAGAAGATTTACAATTTTAAAATAGTTTCAGTGAAATTGTTCAAAATTAGGAAGAAAAAAAAATTGCATAACCCATTTTGAAAAAGTTGTGATGACTGCGACTAAAACTTAGTTAGCTTTTTAAGTTAGTCACATCATTAATAGCTTTATTCACATTTTGTTTGCAACTAGTCACTAGTGCTACTATGTTTCTTTATGTAGTCACTATGCTTTTAAAAGTTGAGGTCCATGCTGCTTAAATAAAGCAGTAATATATTAAAGTAATACTCTGTTGTTTTTTTATGAATAGCCTTTGAAAGAAATTTTAATGAAAAGCCTTTGTATCAAGCAAAAACATTCTATTCAATTATGTATTTGTTAGAAAACTATGTTCATTTAAGGAGAATATATGTGTTAGATTTTGTTGGGGTCGTAGGTTATGCTTTTTTTTTTAAAGTGCTTACTTTTAAACTGCTGGATATGCTCTGCATGGTCACGGATCTACCATACCCATCAGTCTGAAATCCAGTCATGTAAACAGTGTGAGGAAAGGCATATCTCAGTGCCATTGAAGCTAGAAACATCTCGATACAGATCAAGAAGTTTTGATATCCGGCAGACACAGTCCCAGCACTGGAACCAGGAATCGAAGAGATAACGCCACCTTTTTCTAGTATGGCAAGAACAACACCTGGACACAAAAACTTTTTTAAGAAACAGAAAAAGTTTTCATGAGTTACTTCATGAATAACAAATTATTTTTAGATTAAAGTTATGGCATTTAAAACTTGTAAACATTTTTGGTGAAAACAGCATTGGAAACAAAACAGAGATCTGAATAAAAGTATTAGAGTGGAAGTCACGTGACCTATCTATGCTAATGTTGGGACGAGCCTGGGGACCGCCATCTTAGAGATAGGGACCAACTTTTTTAAGTGGAAAGTGCTTAGAAAAAAAATTTAATTCTAAAATATTAAAAAAATACCATTAAAATACTAGCTGCATTTTGGAATATTTTAGTGACTTTAAAACAACTTGAAACGCTTTTCCAGTATATTTATAATATTTATTTTGCAATTTTAGAATTAAATTTTTTTTTGCGTAGCATTCTTCTCTTTATGTGATGACAACACTGACTAACTTGCCGTCACCGCCGCCACATTAAGAAGAAGAATACTCGAAAAATAAAATTTAATTCTAAAATTACAAAATAAATATTATAAAAATACTAGAAAAGCGTTTCAAGTTCTTTTAAAGTCACTAAAAATATTCCAAAATTCAGCTAGTATTTTTTTGGTATTTTTTTTTAATATTTTAGAATTAAATTCATTTTTTTTCTAAGCACTTTCCACTTAAAAAAGTTGGTCCCGAACTCTAAGATGGCGGCCCCATGCTCGTCCCGTCGTTAGCATAGATAGGTCACACGTGACTTCCACTCTAATACTTTTATTAAGATCTCTATGGTTAGAAATCAAATGAAAATATTTTGGAGCAATCTGTACTATTAAAGTAATATAATAGGAGCCAAATGTACCATACCTGGCAACAAGAAAAATATTGAAAAAAAGCTATTTTGTTGCAATTTATCCAATAACTCGAATTTGGCATTAACGCCAGTGTTTGAAATTGGACACAGAAATTTAGGAGCATTCTGTGATATTAACATAAAAACACTTGTAAAGGCGTAAACGCACATTACCATAACAAATTTAGGATCAGTGAAGATAATTGCGGTTTCAAAATATTTTTAGAGATTGGAAACCATGATAAAAAAAGGTTAGTATTTAAATATTTTGGGAAATTAGTTGCGACAACGACGACAACATTTATTTTTTAGCCTACTTTTCTTTTCTTTTAATTCGAAGAATTAAAAAAAAATAAAAAAAAGTAGGTATTGACATGCGGTCGATGTCCGTCTGTCCGTACCCCCCTTCCAAAATCAGTTCTATCCATCCGATTTTAAAAATTCTTTTTTTATTAGAAAGATGTGACCTCAGAAACCCAACTTTCATACTTTTTGTCTGTCTGTCTGTACGATAGGATGGACATAAATCTACTATTTGTCAACGAATTTCCCATAGGATTAGCATTGCAATTCAATTTCGAGTCATTTAAATCCGTTCTATCTATCCGATCTTAAAAATTCTTTTTTTATTAGAAAGGTATGACCTCAGAAACCCCAACTTTCATACTTTTTGTCCGTCTGTCTGTACGATAGGACGGACATAAATCAACTATTTGTCTACGAATTTCCCATTGGATTAGCATTGAAATTCAATTTTGAGTCATTTAAATTGCTGTTGCCAACCCAACAATGGCACGAGAAACTTTATTCATTTAAAAATAATATTATTTGAAGCAAAATTTATTTTGGTTATAAATCATTTTATGACTTCGGAATGTGATTATTTGAATGTTTATTATTTGTTTACCAAGCAAGTGGCAAGGCATATTTTTTTGGGTATAATCCTGATTAGTTTTAATTTACATTTCCTATTTTAAGTGTATCTTGGAGTAGTTTTAAGGTTTTTGTTAACGAAAATAATTTATTTCGGAACTTTAAATTATAGCTGGATGCTGTGTTTAGTGAAATTTATTCCTAATGTGTAAAAATGTAATGTAGAAACGGTTGTAGATGACACTTACTGTTACGAACCTAGTTGTTTCCCGGTAAGAAATTTAGAAAATATTTAAGTAGCAGAAAAGTAGGCTATTTTAGTTCTTAAAGAACTTCTTGTTCTGTCACAAAATTAAAAGTTCTGGTCGCATTTTGCAACTAGCAACTGTTAATTTTGAAAACCGATTAACACAGTATTATTTTTCAGGTGGAAATAATTGTGTAGGCATGGAACTGCCAGAGTTTATCAATTTTCATGAAACCTATAGCTCCAAAATTTTAGGAATCACAATTTACGATTGCTTTTTTTATAGACTTCATGATTGTGATGTTAAGATGATCATTTTTGGAAACTACATACCTTAAAAAGATGGTAGTGACATGAAAAAAAAAAACGATAAATGCAACAATTTATTTTGAAATCACAAAATTTTGATTTAGCTGCATTTTGTGACTGTAAATTTCAAACCCTAGTTAATAAGTATTTCTCATTTAATTTTTTTAAATGAGCAATTAACTTATAAAATTCAAGAAAAGGAAAGTTAAACAAATGCAAAATGTAAGTATAATTAACATTACATTACTTACCTTGCCAAAAAGAAAGAAAAATAACAGACTTTATAGTGAGAAACTTCCACACAGGCTCATAAGGAGATAAAAGTTCTTTAGTAGCAAAATAAAACAAAACAAGACCATACAGAGCTAATGTGATGCTTATATTATAGATAATTGTTATATATAAGTAGCCACTGTCCGGCCTAAAAATAAAACAAACATTTTAGTAGACTTCATTTACAAAAATAAAAGATAAAACTAACTTTATAAATGAGATAATTAAGCAAAATCCATTTTTAATTTAAGAAATCATTAAACTCTTCATAATGAATAGTGACTTAATCATGATAAGAGTTATGCTCCAGTGTTACACAGCTTACTTAGCAAGTAGCAAACTTCAAAGCATAATGCACTAAAAAACCTGAAGATTTAATAAAATTTATCAAAATCCATTAAAGCTTTCATTTCCATAATTTTTTAAATATTTTTTATTCAACTTCTAAAACACATCATCACAATATGACAAATCATCTTGCATTTCTAAAATAATTGTATTATAGATGAAAACAATTCCGTTAAAAATGTAAATTTTATACGAGTTCACTTAAAAAATATTATTTCTAGATATTACTAAAGACAGACATACCTAAAATCTCCATCAGAATATTTTCCAAAAGGTTGCAATATTAATGTAATAACCGACATCAAGGGTTTCACTGCACAAAACTGAAGTGTAGCCTACAAAAAACCCATTCATATTAATTGTCTTAATAGTACATCAATAAAAAAAAACATTTGAAACTCTTTGTGTATGCAAAAGCCTTAAAGTTACTTATTAATAAATTTAAAGTGTATTTAAAAGGGAATTTTGTTTCTGAATTTATTATACAATTTTTGAAAGGTCCCTGAAAATACAAAAAGTTACAACAGCATGTCACCTTGGAGTAAAGAAAGATATCAGTTGTCATTGCAGCCGATTGTCATTGTCTAGAGCGGGTTTTATGATTGCAATAAAATAGCATAAAAATCAAGTGTAGTATACTACCTTATCCTTTTCATGTACTGTAGTGAAAGGCAAGAAGCAAATAATAAAATAATACAGTTCGAAAATATATAAAAAGATTTCATTAAAAATGTACAAATACTGTTGCCTTTTGCATTAATGCTAGCATCATTGCTAGAATTATTTTCCCTTATTATTCTTAAAGGGAATTATTGACTGTGTCAAGAGTGAGGTCTTCTTACTAACGATATATGGTCATTAACAAATTATACAATCAGCTAATCATCAAAAAAAACTAAAAAGCATTTTAGGAATAAGGATATGAAAACATTTCACTAAACTGTGTATAAAATAAATTTAATTTTAGAAATCTTTATTTCTATATGAAAGTGCAAAGAAAGGAAACAGACTTTATATTTAAGTAAGAACTTTGTACACGCATACATTACACTAAGAAAACAAGCATGAAATGTAATTACAATATTTTGTCATTCAATACATGTTTATATCTACATATGCAATAAAAATTTATACATACATTACAAACATATATATATATATATATATAACAAACATTTACCTGTTTGCAAAATCTTAAAATGCCAATTGTGTATGTTTTCCCACCAAGGCAGCAGGTTCCATACAAAAGGCTGGACCTAAAAGCAGTTCTTAAACATTAAAATTTATTAATATAATTTTTTTATATTGCCTGTTAATTCTGATATAAAATAAAAAACGAATGAAAATTTTCATAGAAGTCAGAATACAGATAGCAAACGATTTTTTTTTTATATCTAAAACAAAATACATAAACTAAAAATGAATTATCACTAATAGAAGAATAAAATAGGAATTAATGGTTATTCATTATGGACTCAGACATTGACAGGAATAATGAAATTACTTTATAGGTTGCCCCCGAATTTCAGCCATTATGTTACTCTCTCCACCAAGATACTCATAGAACAAGCTTAAGAAATTGTAGATTACAAAAGCTGAAAAAGAAATTATTTATATTTCAATAAGACAAAACTATTCTAACACATATGTACAAGAGATGATTTAAATATAATGAAATATTAAAAAAAAATTCTAAAAATGCAAACAAAAATTATTAGGCTTCAACTTAAATAAACTTGATATTATAATATTTTTTATATAACAATATAGTATGCTTTAAATATTTCAAAGAAGTTGCTTATACTGAGTAATAAGAAAATTCAGTAAAAAAAAACATACTATTATAGCAGTAAAAACTTAAACTTCAGTAACAAAAAGTTGTTTTTAAAAAAAATTGAAAAAATATCAAATAATTTTCTTCTCCAAAGCCAATAAAAAAAGTCATAAGAAAAGGAGGCTAAATTTGCTACTACCTTTAATATCAGAAACATGCACTTATTTCAATTATTAAAAATCATTAAAACCATAATAAAAAATTTAAAAAAAAAGGAAATTATGCTTACCTTCATACCAGTTTCTTACACTGTCAAAATACACATAGTACATATCATGGAAAAAAAGCAAGGACAACCAAGAATCGAACGCATATATTGGTACAATAAATAGAATCCTCACAATCCATCTTTGTTCTGCAGGACTTGTATAATAACATAAATGTAAATAAATCTGTAAAAAAAATATATGAATATTAATAATTCCCTAGATCTTAATTACTACATTGCTATATATCATCCATTTTTTTTTTAACAAGGGTACATAATTTTGAGAAAATACCAAATCTGGAAAATAGATTTTTTAAACTAAGGTCTATTCATTTTATACAGTAGAACTTTGATAATCAAATATATTTAGGAATAGATGTCGGTCGGATAATCAAAAATACCAGATAATTTAGAATTTGCAATTAAATAGTAATTAACCTAAGACCTATTTGAGGAGAACCTCTAAAGTCTGCTACTGAAGCCCAAAATCTGCACCGATTCTGTAGCTGTTAAATGGTGAATTTTAGTCAAAAGTTAGCACTAAAACCAGGGTTGGAAAAAAACATGTTTTTTTTAAATAAAACAAAAAAACATGTTTTTTTTGTTTTAAACGTGTTTTTTTTGTTTAAAACATGTTTTTTTTAAATAATTAAATTTTGGTTATTGAACAAGTTGTTTTTTAAAAAAAAAACATGTTTTTTTTTGCATTTTGGTTTCCCATATTTACTTCCATCCCCAATAATTTTAGGCATATGCCTTACATCTTTATTTGTCGAAGAATCATAGAATACAAGAAATCCTTCGATTATTTGGCGATTCTGTGTCTTCCTTTGATTAAATCGGATGGGCTAATAGAACAATTTATAAACTAATAATGTAATACTAGTTTATGTTTGGTATTATTTTAATGAACTAAAATTATGTACCACATTGATGATTAGCATAAATCTCACAAATTAGGGGCTATAATAAATTTATTAATATTAACAAATGTCAGTAGTGTCCCATTTGGGATATAAAGTATCACATACAAGGTTTACCATTCGATCAGGGTCTACTATTTATCACAATCTTAATCTTTAAGGTATACAGCATGGTCATATATCCTAAAATAAAACCTATTTTCTTAAATGAACTGTATTTGGCCAATAAATTATAAAACATATAATAATTAATAAAAATGTTTTAAACATGTTTTTTATTACTATGTTTTAAACATGTTTAAAACATTTGTTTTAAACAAAATGTTTTAAACATAACAACCCTGACTAAAACTAAACTTTCTGACTAACAGAAGGTGCTCACAATTTATTTTCAATATATATATATATATATATATATATATATATATATATAATATATATATATATATATATATAATATATATATATATATATATATATGTATGTGTGTGTGTGTGTGTGTGTGTGTGTGTGTGTGTGTGTGTGTGTGTGTGTGTGTGTGTGTGTGTGTGTGTATATATATATATTAATACCCAAGGAGTTCTGGGGTAAAAAAAATATATATTTATTGCTTTATAATCGATCTCTCTACATATAGTTTAGAAAAGATCCTCAAAGTTTCCTAAATCTTAAAACTGTCAAAAAAAATCACTTTATATTCCTCCAGGGCTTTGCTATTTTAAAAATCACTCAATTCACTCACTACTTAAAATCACTCACTAATCAAAATCACTCACTACTTAAAATCAATCAATTCAGAAACGACTAGAGATGCACCGAATATGGTATTGGGCTACTTTAGCTGAATAGCTTTAATTATTTGGCCGAATAGTGAAATTTAAAACATTTCGTCAATAAGTTGGCAATCAAAATATTTTGATTGTGGAACAGTCCACTTCGAAAAAAGGTAAAGAAGGTTTTGGTTTTGGCAAGAATTACTATGTTTGGCGATTCATTGCTTTTATGGGCACAAATTTTTTTAAGATTTAGAAACAGGTTATCAATTGAAGGGTACATCGACAACATCAGTCCTCTATCGCCGATAACTGATGTGTAGTTCTAGTGTGATACATTATTTACAATCGAACTAGACCAACAATCCCCTCTTCTCGCCAAACGCCTTGAGCTGGCAACCCTTTTTCCTTCGGCTTAAAACCTTAATTCAAAGTGGAATCTTCCACAATCAAAATATTTTGATTGCCAACCTGTAGCAGCCAGACTATACTTACCTGATGGCAAGTTATAAGAAGGGCGGCCCAAACAAACACTCCCGATATAGTCTGAGCACCAACAGTTTGTAAGAAAATGGGAGATAGGATGGTTGTCCCATTTGTAGCCGATACATTTAGACTCTCGGCCGAAGCATCTGTTATTTCACTACCAAGGGGGACAGACATGAAGTGTCTTCTATGTTGACTCCAAATCGGAAGATCATGCATTCTGTGGTGAGGAAAAAGAGAAGAATTTAAAAATAATTTCACACTATTGTAGTTTTTTTAAGGTTATTTTTTACATTATTATTTCTTATCATCTCTTGTTTGCCTGATGAAGTTAGACAATATCAGTGAAGCCACAAATTATTGACACTAATGAAGTCTGATACTAGATGTGGACATTTGTAAATGTCAAAGGCAGGCTGAAATGTGCTGGGTGTATGTCCACTGACAAAAAGGGACAGACAGGTATTGGTTTGAATATCACAAGGAATACACCTTTCTTAGCAAGAGTGTCAGATAATTCATTTTCATGAATATCAACATGTGACAAGATTATTATTATATTACTGAAGTGTTGAGTAAGTTAGAACAAAAGGTACTTGTGTATTAACACTAGCAGAAGTTGTCACCTATTTTCCACCAATATCCAATTCATTACTTTGATTTTAAACAAAGTGTTTTGAATTTTTTCTTTTGATTTTAAGCAAAGTGTATAATTTTACGATTTGTAGAAAAAAAATTTAGGTTTAGATTGGTGGCACTTTAAAATCACAAAATTTGCAGTTTCAGGGGCATTAATAGGGAAATATGGAACACAAAATCTAAATTTTACAAGATTTCATATTCGAAACAAAAAGGGTATATCTTATAAAAAAATGCAGTTAATGAAAAAGTTTAAAAATTAACTCAAAATGCAATGCAGTAAGGATTTTTTTATAATTAAAAGTGGAAAAACTTAACTAGTTATTTATTTTCTTCATTACTCTTTTGAAATATCTTTTCTTATTACAAATAATGCATAGGCACTATTTCAGCTCTATTTAGAATTTGACAAAATCATTTAATCTGAATGGCCAAGGAGTTAGATGGACAGCTGTCAAATAAGATTTTACTACAACTCTATGTCGGAAAATTAATACGAACAATCAAAATAAGTCTTAAAATAGTTTCTTCATAGGTTTAAATAACAATTTAATAAACAATTTACTTAAAATTAGAAAAATATGTTGATTAGTACTACTTTTAACTTTTTATGTTTATATTAAAGTATACTTGTAAGAAAAGTGTTAACTACTAAGAAGTAATCAACAGAAGTGAACTATTTTACTTTTTAAGACAACAAAACAAGAACTATCACAAAAAATGAATCCTCAGGTTGAAATATAAATCAATATCCTGACAAAAACGAGTTCCTAATGTATATTTTTTAATCTTTTAAGTGTAAAATATCTCTAACAAATTGTAAAGATAATTTTGTAATATCTTTTTCAATCGTTAAGGTCATTTTTGTTCACTTTTTGGCGAACCTTTCAACGCCTGTCATTCCGCCTGTATTGATTTGATAAAAATTGTCCAATATGCTATAGTTACATTTTACGTTTGCTAACTGGAGGAAGGTCATATTCCCCACCGAGTTAAAAAAGGAAAATGAATAAAATATAAATTATTTAAACTTACTTTTAGCAAAAAATAGAACAACAACATCGCGACGTATTAATCGCCCGAAACATTATTATCATTATTGATGATATATTTCTTATAGATAATCTTTTAATCCAAAAACTAAAAATATTGTATAATTTCTGCGAAAACAGTGCAAATAAATGTTTTTTAACAGAAAATTTCAGTTCGTAAATTAGATATAGGACAATAAATAGAACAATTGAATGGAAGAATAATAACAATGCCACAACAAACGGACAAGACAAACGTATTGCCATAAAAACTGGTTTTGTTTATTCCTCAACCAGCTCCTCATGGATTGACAAACCAATCAGGTGTTTGTCGGTTTGGTTTGCTTTTACGGATGGCATACACGGAAGGACTTAGTCCGCTGAACTTACCTTTTTATAAATACTTGATTGGTGGTCTGTGTACGGAACGTCATCAAGGAGGAGAAATCGATAGGTCCTGCGCACCAAGTCCCTCCTTATATGCCTCATTAAGCTAAAAAATTGAGCTAGAGGCCCCTCTAGCTCATTGAGATAAACATTGTGAACCTTCTCCATTCTTCTTCCAAGACGCTCTACCGAAAGCATAATTAAGAGCCTGATTCTCATCTACGTCGAATAGAAAACTTCGTCGGCAACTCGAATTGTCGAAATCTCTTATCGACATTTGCGATTCTCATCTCAAATTATCGACGTTTGGAGTTTTCGACACGTCGTTTATTCGGGTGATTTTTCTCGGCACCTATATAGGTACCGAGAAACCAAACGATTGTCGATAAGTGGCCACAAGTGATCTGTGATTGGTTGCTTCTTTGACGTTGAGTTTGTATGATGCTGCATACAAATATCAACCCAACACGGCGGAATTATATATTTTTATTACGGATAATTTTTTTTAAAAAATGGATCCTGCAACATAGTTTAAATTTTTATCAAAGTTAAGGGGACCGGGGAGGCAAATTAATTTTTTTTAAAAAGTTACAGACTGAAATGAATGAAATTTTTTTTATAGCTCAGGGACATAAAATTTAATGAAAATACAAAATAATAAAAGAAAAATATGCTATAGTTTTTTTAATAAAAAAATTAAATTAAAAAAGAACTTTTTTTAAAAAAGCACCTTGCTATTCAATTTTTTTCTAAAATGTCTAATTTTTTTTATATAAGATATTTAAATATATGTTAACAATACTGTGCATGAATTTTTTTATTTGTCCTATTGGTTAATTAATTAAAATTAAAAATTTATGTTACTTGGAAATTTTTGATTATTTTCGTGATATGCTAAAAGTAAAACTGAGTAAAATAGTAAAATTTTTTATCAGATTCCAAAATCCATGCACAATTATGTTTGAAAGATTATCAATAACAATTTTCCACAATTTCAAAGCAATACACAAATTTTTGAATAGCAAGAAACAATTCGAATGTACGACAAACCACTAAAAACACTTATGGAGAAAAGGGCAAGTAAAGAAAATAATAACTTCCACATAACGGACGATTTTCGGATTTCGGTGTTTGCGAAAACTCCAACTGTATTTCGAATTCTTTTCGGATCGTTAAAAGTAAGATATGTTCTTAAAAATAAAAGTTCAAGCTATAACTTTTTATTAAAATACCAAAATCGATATTTTTGCCATTTTTTCCCTCCCCGGTCCCCTTAAATTCAAATTTACAAAAATAAAATCAGTGGAAATATCAAGTACTTTTCATGTCACTGTAAATCATCAAGAATAAAGGACTGAATAAAGGAGTTTTAATTAATATTAACCTATACATTACTTGCTTGCATATTGTAACTAGTTTTTTGGCTGATATGTTACTTATTTTTACATTTCTCATTATTACAAATATAAACTACGATTTTGCAAAGTGAACTAAAACCTGAAAAGTTTTGAATTTTGTTCTCTCATCGACCCTCTAATGTATTATGACTTTCTTGGTGGGGGGTGGGTGCAAGTTCGCCAAGCACTGCGACCTCAAGTCTATTGTATTCAACCCCAGAAATAACATCGGCACAAGAGACACACATAGAAAGTGAGAACACATAGACAAATAACATTTATTGAACACAAACATGTACCCCATGTAAGGGAGTACACGTTAAATATCCTTCAAAGTCCTAACGCTGCGTACGATGTCGCCCTTAACGGTTGCATTGGGTGCCTATTCAGGTGTTGGCTCGTCACCTGACTGTGGTTCTAAAATGCGACGCCCGCCGCCAATAGCCCTCGTGAAGCTCTAGTGCGACGATAATTCAAAACGTAACATAACATAAATGAACACAAACATCCATGCCTTACCGGGATTCAAACCCTAACCCTTTGCTCCAAAGGCTATCTCCCTAACCGTTGTGCTACCGGCTTTTATGCACCGTACATAAACTAAACTAACAAAAACAAACTAACTGTTGTCAAGGGCGTTACCTTTTTGTTGCTAAGAAAACGTCACACAGTAGCCACGCCTTGTCGAATAAGCGCTATCTCTCTCACTTTCGAGAAAAACGGAGCTCAGAATAGCTCGTTTACGGTTTGTCGAAAGAGGGGGTAGTTATCGACAAAAATTTATCGATAAGAGTTTTCGATTCGACGCGAGATGAGAATCAGGCCCTAACTCAATGATTTTTAAACGTCAGTCGTTGGTTTTGGTTTAGTCCTGGTCGCAGGCCTATACCATTTCTAGCCAGAATGTAAGCTTCGAAAAGACTCTCTTCCCCCATCCCTTCACTGGGTTTTCTGTGAAAAGGGGGGAACATCGCTTATCTAATCCTGGCACGCTTGAGGTATACAATCAAAACAGTATTTCCCCATGTAGGGTGGAGAAAAAACTGAAACAGCTAAAAATCACCCCATTTCCAAGAAAACCGCACTCGCGGATGGGGGAGGAAATGCTTTCCAAGCTTACATTCTAAATAGACCCACTATAGGTGACATGAAACACAGTATCACTGTTAAATCTCTGACGCAGCCTTAGAGTGAGCACGTGTCTCAACCAACCTCAATCATCAATCAATCAACTGTTAAATTTGAAGGAAATAAGCAAATAAGTTTTCATTTTTACTTAAGATCAAACGATATTTTTCTCATTTCCTATCCTACGACACTTGCTTCAATGATTTTTTTTTTTTAAATATTTGTAAATGGTATTTTTTTTTTATTTTCGAACGTTTTAAAGTAGTAAAATAAGTTTATTTCTGGTATTCATATGAAAACAAAAATTATAATCCTACTGCATTATTTATAAAGCACAGTTTTGGAGTGATAAGTGCTCTTTGATAAGAAGAAAAATGATTAATCAAAAAAGGAAATTTTTTATTTGGTAACTCTGAATAGATCAAAACTCAATGACAAAAAACTTGTTTTTGTAGGAGATCAACCAATTCCAAATACTTTTTATGGCAATTTTTATTCTAATTAAAATTTTTTAGAAAAACTCGGTTATAAGTAATAAAACTCTTTACACTTGAATTGCAAAAATATATGCGGTATAAAATATTAGTATCTTAATAAAAAAATTAGTGAGCACTATAAATAGAGTAAAAGTAGTATGTTCTACATATATAGATGCAAAATTACATTACAAAGAAAATAAAAATTTTATTACTAAAAACATGGCTTTATTAACCCTCTTTACTGCCAAGCACAAATGCACAAACGGTTTTTGTGTGTGTGCATAAGTTCAAATTTTGTATAAAGGGATGTAGAAAACTAATTGTAGAGTTACACAATTAAAAAAAAAACACTGTATGGGTCACAATGAGTTATTGCTATTTTTTTATGGCATTTTGGGAGAACAACAAAATTAATATATAAATTTCTAAACTTACATAAAAATATTTTTATTTCGAAGAAATTTAATAAACAGGAACAACAAAGATAGTAGAAGGACAGGAAAAGAAGATGGGAAATTTTACACATTTACACTTGAGGTGGTACGAATATTTTTAATGCAAAGAATAATTTATTACTGGTATTTAATAAAAATATTTACATTAATAATAATCTTCCATGAGTAGCACAAATAGCTTAATACACAAATACAATTAGGATTCAGAGAGTTTAAAGAAATTATACCACAATTGCTTTCAAAAGAAATTTATATGATTTTATTTATAATTTATTTTATAAATGTTATAAAAAAAATTCTTTTAACACAATATTTGGGTTAGTAAAATGGGATGATGGAAGTGTCAAAATAATTTTATCTAAACTGGGCTTGATAGTATAACAATAATAACCTTTTACAATTTTTTTAATTGGTTACAGAGATAAAAAAAATATCAACACTAAGGTTTTTAAAAAAACTCTTAATAACTCAAAATTAGACAATACATTTATAAAACCTTCACAATACTAAAGGTAATGGTAGCAAAATGCAGTTGTAACAATAATATTATTTACAAAATTCTTAAAAACCTAAAATAAATTATGAGACTTTAAACATTTATAATAAATTTGCAAATTTTAAACTACAGTAAATGTATTATATTAAAAGAGCAACCTATTTCTAAACAACTTATTTAAAAATTCTAATGTTTTTAAATTGGGAGAAATGTTCATTTTTGAGAATAAAATAAACAAAACAAACATTATTTAAAAATATATTTTATCGGCTAGAAAAAGGTCCCTGTAAAAAGAGTCTACCACATTGATTTAATGATTATGGAAAATTCTATGGTGGAGGTTATTCAAATTTTTGTGTAAAATAACTGGTTTTAGCTGAAAAATAAAAAATAGCAATTAGGATCCGATTTGTTTAGTGGTATAAAAAGGCTCCAATGAATAATTTTCAAAATAATTACAATAGATACCCACTAAGTATAAAGTAAAAAAAATATTTAAGTAAAAGTATAAAATAATATATAGAATAACAAGAATACTTTTAAAATATATATATTGATTGGGTGATGTGAACTAAACAACAGATGCTTTAATATTATTTTATCTCTTACCTATTTCATTAATACGAAAGTAATCTCGAAATAAAAATATTTAGTCCCGATTGTGTAGTTATCAATTAAAGATATTTTTCCCAAAAATATTTGCAATTTATATTTTTTAAAGAAAAAATGGTACACACTTCGTGATTTATTTTTCCGATAAAAGAAATATATGTCTATTGTTTTTTGCAATCTCACATTTAAAATAACGACTTTTCTAACACTGTTTTAATAAACAAATATTGAAACTTTTTTTAAAACTAAAGTTTTTTTTACAAATATTGGAAAAATAACATTTTATGAACACATTTACCATATACTGTTAAGTGTTGAGGTTTCAATGACTATTCTAATGCTCTCTCTTCCCCTAAAAAAATTTGTGTGTCCTGTAACCATAAAAATTTCTCAAAAACTGGCACTTTGGGCCGATTAGTGAAAAAGGTTGAGGACTATTGTCGTAATACTTTTGAAATCGGTGGAAATTTACTGTACGGCAACCATTGGCGAACTTTCCGAAATCGTGCCAAATGTCCGTATTCTGGCGACTTTCCAGAACAGAAACCCAACCGAAATAAGCAATTAATGGTCAAATAGCGTTGCGGGAATACACCATCCTTGTGAAGTCAAAGAATTCGAATCATCAGACTGGTTGCCACAAAAAATTATTTATCGCCAAATACGAAAAAACAGCGCCAATGATTACCGTCCAGTAAATCTGATCCTTGAAATCATCTCTAAGAAACTGTGTTTCTATGACAATTCCTTTGGTGCCGATTGCGAGAGTTCCTGTGCCTGAATACCTTCAGGCACAATCCACAGTTATAGGGACGCTCCCCTGTGTGTATCAACATGTGAACACCAAGGTTGCCCTTCATAGCAAACTTTTTACCGCACACCCCACAGACATGCTTGAAGGGAAAGGAGTCCGGCCCAGGGAAACTTTCATAGTGGAACGTATCAAAGCTGTCAGACACATATATGCCAAGATCTAAAGGGATGACACAAAAAAACTTACTTAAAAAATGAAGTAAGAAATAAGAAGCATAACATATTAAAATTATGGAGTAATTTATTATTATTTAATTTATATAAGAAAGTATTATGTAGGAAAAGTCAAAATTTAAGAATAAAACAATTATTGTGATATACTGCTAATGATACTAAATATTTACCTATAGTCAATAAAATACTAGTACTCATTCAACTGTAAAAATTATTGCATATAATTATATTAACGAAATAATCTAATTGTACCTAATTTAGTTAAGCAAATAACTAAAGTATTACTAATAAAATTATGGGAAAAAGAACAAATACATAGGACAACTTATATAATGAATACAAGAGAATACAAATCATTCGAAAATTCAGTTTCTGTAAAAAGGTACATTATATATCCATCAAATACTTTAATATTTTTTTTTTAATGATAATCTGAAATGCTGAATACTTTTCTGCAAAAAAAGAGAAAACATATGTAGTAAATTAGTATAATTTTAAATATAACGGAAAGATCATTCAATATGACAATATTAAAAAATAAAAAGTAAAATAATTATCAGAGATAAATTTTTATTTAAATATGTTTTAAGGATTGGTTAAAAAAAACTACTTTATTAAAATTTTTAACTGTGATCGATCAGAAAACCTCTTTAGAGCAAAATATTTTTAATATAAATCTATTTGAGCATACTTATTTTTTAATATACATCGCTGTGTAAGTAAAAGTTAAAATATTAATAAAAATAATAATAATTAACATTAAAAAGCAGTCAATGAAATATGTTTGTAATGTAATTGGTTGGTTGGTAGACATATATTTTCAGGCTTGTGTGCTTGGTCGCAAGGACCCGCTTATATACCATCATCAAGTAGGAAAACACAAGACACACACAAACACGTATGACAGATGTTGCCATCTGTCGCCAAATCCGCAATTTAGACATGTCCCTGAAAATTTTCTCCAGCGACCTGTACCAATGGGATACTGCGCAATGACCGCCCACAGGACTTTCGGATCCAACATATTTTACGAAAACGTACTCAGCATATACTCGACAAACACAAACATCCATGCCTGAACGGATTTGAGCCCGGACCCAGCAGCTCCAGAGGCCAATGCCTTAACCACTACGCCGCCGGATCAACGTTTGTAATTTATTGTGTACTTTGATCGTTTCCGGCTGTTACTTCTAGCCTTTTAGAAATTTTAACACAACTTAATTACGCTTTGTAACTTAAAGTGGTGTTCAAGTGACGGGACTGCCACCTGAAATCTCAACCTATTATTATTATTTAAAATTTAGTTTTTTATAAAAAAAATGTGTGACAATGGTATTTTTAAGTATTAAATTTTAAAGTATTAGATTAACAACAAGCTGAAGTGAAATGATAAAACTTCTAACTTCTCGTATTTATGATTTCTGCAATCTGGGGGCTGTAGGGAGCCTAGTGGTCAAAGGGTCTCAGCTTGAGATCCGAAGGTTGAGAGTTCGAGACCCGGTCGCCACTGAAGACCTACCGAGTATATGCGGAGTACGTGCTCGTAAAATCTGTTGGGTCCGAAAGTCCTGTGGTCGGTCATTGCGCAGTTCACCATGGGTACAGGTTCCTGGAGAAAATTTCCCTCCCCTTCAGGGATATGTCTAAATTGTGGAGGTGGCGACAGATGGCAACATCTGTCATATGTGTATGTGTGTGTCTTGTGTTGTCCTACTTGACGATGGCTTATAAGCGGGTCCTTGCGACCAAGCACACAAGCCTGAAAATATATGTCAAACCAACCAACCAACCAACCTTCTGCAATCTGCTTCTGAAATCCAAATTCTGATCTGATCTAGTAATTTTGAACCTAGGAAAGAGTTCATTTAATAATAACCAATTCTTATCGTTTGATCTGTGTTAATTTTATACGCTTAGTGATTAGAATTACAGAATATATAGAAAATGGGGAGAAGATCAATAAACACCACTAAGAGCGGAAAGTACATGAATCCTACAGATCAAGCAAGTAAGTTTGAGAAATCGTAATACAACGTATATTTTTTTTAACAAGATCTTACTTTTAACATTTTTATAACCATATGCAAACTATCTTTTCTAATATCCAGCAAGTTTATCTATTTACTTTTTACAAGGTAGCCATTTGCTCCTGAACTAAACTGTCAACTATTTGTTACTTATCCATGATCCCTTAGGATGCTATTTCATACAAGCCCCAGAGTTTTAGATTGTATATAGATTGGAGTGTCTTTGCTGTAAACATTATTGCCCATTATTCTCTCCAACACCAATATGTGTGTTTTCATAGCACATTTACATTGAACATTTATTGTTCAAAGTATTCATTCATTAAAAAAAATTTATGTGATTTTAAAAACTACCCTATGTATTCGGGCTTTTTAGTTTGAGGAATTGTAGAATAATAACAAAAGACTGATAATATGTTAATTATCTCTAAATAGTTTTGAAAAAAGCTGTAAAAACTAAGCAAAAAAAATTCATCTTCTATTCATTATCAGGAATAATTTAGAATATTTTTTCTTTTCATATAGGAAAAGAAGCCAGAAAAAGAGAACTAAAAAAGGTAAATAATTTATTCATACCTTAGAGTGTAATAGCAGGGGTTCCCAACCTTTTTGCACCTGCGTACCACTTAACTTTTCCAGAAATTTTGGCGTACCACCAGACCAAAATATTTTTAAAAACGTATATTTACTCTTTTAAAAGTGCTCAAATTCTTTTTTGAATTAAATTAAAGGAAAAACTTCATATTTAATGGTTAGATATTTGTTTATTCATAACTTCGCTTATAATAATGGAGCAATAAAAAGATAAAAATTTTACTAATTTACAGTTTTATTTATTACCTACAGGTCTAAAAACAAACGTGCTAACTTTGTAAAAAAAATTATAATCATACAAAATATACTTTTAGAGTCTTTAGTACGAAACTTGATGTTTGCCTGTGATTAAAATACCAACATTAAGAGTAATGGAACTTATCTTCACTCCTCTTCCACACTTATTCTGCTTCAATGTTTATTTTTATATACCAGAGTTCAGAAAATCCACCCTCACACAAGTAACTCGTAACAAATGGCGTCAAAAACAGCAGAGCTTGCCGAAAGATCAAAGGTTGTACAAGGTTTTCACATCCGATCCAGAAGTTAAATAAAGATTTCGCTTTTATATAATGTTTAAAATAATAATATGCTCATGTGTACAAAAGCTATTAAAAATGCCATTACTAAAGCAAAGCTTAATGTTGCTCACATCACTCACGCGTACCACCTGAAATTTCCCCGCGTACCACCAGTGGTACGCGTAACACCGGTTGGGAACCCCTGCCGTAGTAATTTGCCGTTTAAGTAATTTAAAGTTTTTTTTGCAGTAACCATTATACTATTAAAGTATTCTCAATGCTATGGACATTCACTCTGACACATTTAATATTTATTTCCTATAGAACAAGAAACAAAGGCAAATGGTGAGAGCAGCAGTATTAAAAGGAAAAGATCCGGTTCAGCTTATTACTGATATGGAAAAAATCGATGAAATGGGTAATTGTTCTGTTAATGATAATTTTTTTAAAAAAATTATATTGTACAGTCATGCAAAATCTCACATTTTGCATTGGTCAAGAATTTTAATTTTTAAAGCCTCTTCGCTAAAAAGTAGCTTCTATAATCACCAGGATAAGATACATAACCTCAAATTTGATAAATTTATACTTTTGTAATGTTTAAAGTAGTATCTTTATGTTCACAACAAAAATAGCATTCTGGATTAAAACAGAAAGTATCTGTATCTGATTCGGAAGTGTTTTTAACTAGTATACTCACACTAGTTTGAAAAAGTTTTGTCGTATTCTTTTATTTTTAGAATTCAATGTGAATGCACCACCTCTATTAAATGAAAAGGTTTTGAAAGATAAAAGGAAAAAGCTAAAAGATACCTGGGATCGAGTTATGAGATTATATGTAAGTATATTTAATTCTTTTTATTATATAAAGTAATGTAATCAAATTTTAATTCAAAAACAAGAATTTAATTTAGAAACATGTTTTTCTTTTAATTAATAAATAAATTTAAGTTATTTTTTTATTTCATTTTAAAATATGTTGTGTGGATAACTTATTTTTTATTCAAAGGTAGTCATGTCAACACACAAATTAACAGATTTGACATACTTGGAACACAATATACATTTTTTTTAAAACATATTCTAAATATATATTATTGGTAATACAAGTGGACGTTTACCGCCTGCCTATTTCTAGCCTCTTAGCAGAGCTTTATTTCAGCCAGGTACCTTTATAATATAATGCCCTTGTATATTTGGGTAATTTTTTTTTACTCTATTATATTTTGTATAAAAATCCATATTACGTTAAATGCTGCAAACCAATCAAAATTACAATTTTTGAGTACATTACTTATAACATAACAAGTAAGAGCGCCCAATGAGGGAAGAGTGTACATTAATTATAACTATGTATAAATTTTTAAATAATAACTTGTGTCCATGCATATATTTTGGAAAACAATTTTTTGCCTAGTATTCAGTAACAATTCTTATTTTAGCAAAAAGAAGATCGTGAGCGATATAATGAACTCAGAAGACTAGAATTAGAATATGAAGGGCGTCGCAATATTCTTGTTAAATATTTTGGTAACTATTAAAATATATGCTTTTTATATAATCCTATAATTTAAATTGTATAAAGAACTAACCTTTATTTGTATTGTTAAAAATTAAATGGTACCGGATGTACTGACTTACTTAAAATTTTAAAAACAAATCCTTAACTTTTATCAAACTATAAAACATTAACCAGTATCAAATCATAACTATTATCACGACTAGTTAAAAGATAATTAACCAGCATTTATGTCTTTTAGTCCCATTCTAAGTCTTCATGCTGTTAATAGTCTATTTTTTTTCGTTGAATGATTTTAAAATTAACAACAGATCATTTAATTTAATCATTTTCAAATATTTCAGATTCTGTCCGTATCGCTCAGCAAGTTCAGGTGGATGAAATTCCCTTGCCTGATGCTCCAGAGATCCCTGTGTTCTGTGGGTGCTATTTATTTTCTCAACAATAACTTTTTTGCATACCTGTATAAATAGAATTTTAATTTGTGTGTGAATATTTTTTAATTAAAATACTGGAAATTTTTTACAGTATCTTCCCAAATTCCACTACCCGATGAAGACGGCCTAGTTACATCTGAAGGTTTAACAATACCTCACTCAATATTAAAGAAAACTGCAGCTTTTAGGTAATTTCCAAGTTCTAATTTCTATATAGGGGGCTGGGGAGCCCAGTTGGTTAGGCACTTACCCAGCATGTGAAAGGTCCCAGGTTCGGGTCTGTGCATCAGCAAAATAACGGCAGACCTATAAACGGCCTGTACACCCAAAATCATCCGACGAATAATATGGATAGGGTAAGGGAGTGGGTGTTAAATATCCTTCACAGTCCTAACGCTGCATACGATGGTGCCCTTAATGGTTGCATTGGGAGCCTATTCAGATGTCGGCTCGTCACTTGACAGTGGTTCTAAAATGCAATCTATTGAAGTTTAAATGGTTTTTCAAGTTAATTCCGGTACACTGTTTTCTATGGAGAATATTTTCTTCTAAATTACAAAACATGTCTTCGATACATAGCTTAAGAACCTGAATTTTGTCAAACCATCTTGTATAACTATTTAATTTCTTAGAAATGCCAAAAAATTTGTATTTTTCATGCAACATACTAAACAAACTTGCTAAGTCGAATTTATTGGGTTTTCAATTAAAAAGGTTTTTTTTTAATATTTTTTTTGTAAACAAGTGTTATTTCTGTAGTATACAAGAAAGCAATAGTAGTTGAGTGCTGACAGAAATTTTGTTTTTCTTAAATAGTCAGGCATAAGATGGAATTATAGCTTCTGTATTCTATTTTATCTAAATTGTTGGGGAAAATGTGATCCTTAAATTTAATATTAAAGAAGAGAAATTCATATTAGATAATTTTTAGGAACACTTATTTTGTAAATTGACTCCCAATTTTTCTGAACATGTGATGTGAAATTTGGTTAGCGTATCACCTTCTTTCATTAAAAAAAAAAGCTCATTTCTTTTTGCCCTATCAAACCATCCTGTTTAGTTGATTTAGTACTGGCTGTTATTAAACCTATTCTGTAGGCTTGATCTTTTGCTGCAAAATTTATGAAATATAAGCAACGTTAGCTAACTTTTTAAAAGCTTCATATTGCGAAATTAAAATCTGTTTTTTTTTTTCAATTTCTGCTCTTTGTCTTATAGCCAAAGAGGACCGGTTCGACATGCACCAGGTATTCCTCCAGGTCCTATACCAGATTTATCAAGTGATGAAGAAGATTTAGATGATGAAGGTGAAATGGGTTTCTACAATTAAATTAAGGGCAGGGGGGCAATACATGTAATCGCATGAATTTTGATAGTTTTTCAGAGATGTTGTTTAAAAGGAAGGAATACATGAATCATTTTAAAATGCAGTGTGTTTATAGATTATACATTAAAATACAAAAATTAGATTTTTTTTGTTTTAGTTTTTTCAAAATGGCTGCCACAGTAACTCATCTCCTGAGACCCTCGAGGATAAAAGTTTCAATCGGCAATAATTCTAGCTACTCCAAAATTAATCTGAAATCAAAAATTTTTATTTTAAAATTTTCATAAAACTTTCATCTTCTAGTTAAGCCAATAAATAAAAAAAAATTGAAATATTGTAAATTATCTAGTCTCAGAATAAAAAAAGTTTCATTTTTTACATTTTCAACGGTTTTGGGGTAAAAAAAAACCCTAATTTTTTAAACTTTTTGTTTGCATTTTTGAGGTTTAACTATAAATAATACTTTAGAGAAGATCTCTATTGAGAACTTTTTGAATTATCTTGCACGACGATTTGAAAAAAGCAGTTTTGAGAAAAATTGCTTAAAGTTTTGAGAAAGCCTTCAAGTACAGAGTTGAGGTGAAGCATTTAAATAAGTTTTTAATGAAAACAAATAATGCAAATTTCATTATTTCATTCTAAAAATTTACAGGCATATTTTTGAATGTTACTTTTAACTATTTATGAAATAAAAAAAAGATGGATTTTTACATGTATCCCCCCTCCCCTTAACTATTCAATGCATTAAAATATGAATTTTAAGTATAAATTATTTTTAGACTGAATATTTTTTAAAATCTATTTAGTAATTTTTAAATGCTTTTCTTTTTTATCGATTGAAAGAAATTTAAATTGTACTACTACTAAGTGATATCTTTGGTTCAAAACTTTTGTTTTTACTTAATGCTCATTTATTTTATTTTTATCTTAATTCTCATTATTTTTTCTCACTATTTTTTTGTATTTAGCCATGGACACAGAAAATGATGCAGTAAGACAGGATGCAAAGGCTGGTAAGCTTTCAAAATTTTATTATTTTACATTTGATACAGCTTTTTCTTGTTTGTGTGTTACTATTGAATTAGTACAACGTTATCACTCATTTTTTCAGCCAAAAATAGAAAAATTAGATTTGCAGATGAAAAAGATAAAGAAGATGACGACTCTGACTCTGAAGAAGCTGTTGGTTTGGATGGCAAAAAGGTGAATTCATCCTTTAGTGTGTTTTATTATCCTTGAGATACACAATATTTTATAAATACTTTGTACATTTTAAAAGTTTAATCTTTTTGTATTTTGTCACTTCCTATTTTATTCAATGTTAGTTAAAATACTGATAAGTTACACTCTCACTACAAGGGCTGTTTATCTTTTATTTTTATGTGAACAACAGTGTAGGTTCACCCATTCAAATTATTGCAGGTAGCTCTTTTAACAACAATTTCTGAATTGGTTGAGTGTGGCCTGTTGGATGCAATTTTATTGTTAAGCATATCAGATATTCAGTGGATAAATTTGTATTTTTTGAAATATATATTTTTTTCTGGGGTAAAGGGTAAGAAAGATGGAGCCTCAGGTATACCTGGCATTACATCCAAGACTGTTTATGAAAAACCTCGACTAGAAGATATACCTATTCCGCCAATGCCACCAACAAACAAGCTTCCCCCTGGACCCCCACAAAGGTTACCTCAAGGTAATACATAAGTGTTTTTAATCAGACGGTCTAATTTTGTAACCTTTTTTCTAAATGTACTTCGATCCTTTCAGTACCAAACGTTTACTATTCATCAGAACAATTCGAAATACTCAAAATAAAATATTTTAGCAGGTTCTGCTAATAATCCTGAAACATTTTGTTGTATCAAAATTAAAAAATACCATGGTGCTAAATAACCTTATTCACCAAAATTGAGCTACTAACACCAAAGTAGTATTTTTGTGCCCTAGAACATGAAATGTTATTTAAGTTTAGTTAAATAAGAAAATAATTGTTTAAAATTTATTGCTTATATTACATCCTTGTACCAATTAAAACAGACATTTGCCCAACAGAAGGTTTTTTCTTAGTTTCATATAGATTAACATAATCTTTCCCAAGTACAGTAGGACACCTACAATCTGGAATTCAAACAAATATCCATACATTTTCCTTATTTTTATAAGTTAGAAAATCAATGTGAAATTTCATGTATATTTTCTTTTTATATTATGATACATTGGTTGCTAGAATGATATGCATAACTTTAAAATAGTCTCAAATACAGATTTACAGTTTCATTTACAGGTATTAGTATTTATATTATTTTTTTAATCAGAAAACTGGAAAATTATCTGTAATTCCCTTGAAGAGTTCTGCAGATTCTGCATTTGAAATGTACGACTATACTTGTAGTAGTTTTTTTATTATCAATATTCCCTCCACATTGATACCATGCACATACCTAACTCCAAATTTTTGTTTGTTTCAGGCCCCCCTCCAGGTGTGCAGGTGATGTACCGTCCCTCTGCCAGGGCCCAGTTCCCCCCCACCCCCTCGAATGCTACCCCCTGGGGTCCCCCCCGCCACCCCCAAGGGGGCTCAACTTGCCCCCTCCAGGCATGCCCATAAGACTGGGGGCGCCCCCCATTCGACTGCCTCCAGGACCTCCACCAGGTGAGAGTTTGCATTAACACTGTTTGAAATAGCATATTTTAAATTAATTCTATTAATTTTTCCTAGTTATGTGACTTTGCTAATGAAAATTTAGTTTAAAAAATGTCATTTCAGTTTTTGCTCTGTCAGTTAATGAATTTTAAAATGCATGCTGTAATATAAAAGGTTTGCATTTAAAAGTATTAAATCACAAAAATAAAACTTTATTTAATGTAGTAATAACTGTTAAGTTTAGGTGTTGAACTTTTTTTTTTGGTTTACTACAATACATGGTTTAATTTTTTAAAAAAATAAAATATATCCAAGGAATGCTTTATTTATATAATTGCTATGCCAGCATGCAATCACTTTGTAAAATTTTCTTGAATAATCTTATTTTAAAACACTTGACAACAAACCAACTGCTCCAACATAAAAAAAAACTCTGAGTACACTGAGATCCATATTATCATTAAATCTGTGGTGTTCAAGATCCTTATGCTACTCTTATAATGTGGCTTTAAGGTTGTGCTGGGTGATGTCTCAGGTCTCTGCCTTGTCACTTCACCACAATTCTAAATAATGAGGCCCATCACCAATAGCCCTCTTTCATGTAATATCAGTTCATCCAGACCATTCTAACCCCAAACTCTACAATCCAATCCCCACCAGGCATGCCACCGCCAAGACTCCTCCGCCCACCTACAGCACCACCCCAAAAACCAGCCACCACCGCTGGTACCCCTGCCAATTCCACCGGTTCTGTGCTGAGTGCACCGCCTAACCTCATGCAGAGACCGAAGGCCTTGGGAGGAGAGGACGACTCGCAGAGGTCTGCAACGATCGAGGCCAAGCCCCAGATTAGGAATCTCAGTGCGGATGTGATGAGGTTCATGCCCACCACTTTGAGGGTGAAGAGAGAGGATCGGCTGAAGAAAGGAGGGACGAAGAGTGGCGCGACATGTGAGTGTTTTGCTTTGGGTGTAGTGTTAGCTGTAAAAGGTTTTTCCGTTGTTGTGAATGAGTATGTCTGGTAATAGGATTTTACCTAATTGTATATTAACTTATTTAGGTACAGTTTTTTTTTTTTTTTTTGAAAAAGTTCTTTATAGTAACTTATCTTAAATCTAGAAAGTAATTTTTCTGGGTTAAAGGAAAGTACATATTTGAATATATCCCAGAAATGTTTGTGATTAAGTAATATGTTACAGTAGAAGTTTCATTTGATAAAATTGAGTCTTAGACGCTGAATTCGTTAGCAGAAATCTTAAATTATTTTTCAATAATCAGGCATTCAATCCTCATGATGGCCTGTTTTCAGACAAACTTTTTTAAGGAACCTTCTTGCATAAAAATAACTATATATAATTATAAGACTAAGTGTAAGGCTTGTTTTAGTTGTCGAACTATAATTTTTTTAAGATCACAAGATTTATCACAAGATAAGATTTTCACAAATTGAGTGTCATCGAGCTTAGGCTTAATATTGTAGTGTATTTTTGTATGAATTTCTTAGGGTACTATATGAAGTCTAGAGTTTAGATATTTATCAAAAAGATAGAAAAAGGTAGTAGAAGCATAAAAACTTAATTGCCAGTGAAGTTAGCTCATTTTTAAAATAACCTCTTCATAATTATAAAATATACGATCTTAAAAACAATATATTTTCTTTCAGTTGATTCAACAAAAGACCACTATCCATCAGCTGCGCCTATTGCAAACCCATCTGTGTCTGCACCAACAAAGGATGATGCTTACATGCAGTTCTTAAGAGAAATGGAAGAACTGTTGTAATTTACATGCTATCTTTTTATTTGTACATATTTTCATGCCAGCATTAGTCATTAAAGTTGTTTATATAAAGAAAAGTTTACATTTGATTCCAATAGCACTTTTGTAAATGAGCTCATTATTTTTCAACTGAGAAAAGCCTCTTTAAAGTGGGCTATTAATATAAATGAAATTTTATTATTTTTCATTCATAATGAAAATTAACCAAACATATAAATTAGATTAAGTTTTGTTATATTTTTTTATGTGGAAGTGTGTCAATTTAACACTAACAATGAAGTATTTTATAAAAAACACACTAATGCTGAAAAAAAGCATATAATCATAACTTACTAGCTTTATAAACCCGGTGTTGCACGGGTGTACCCTTACTAACAGTCATTCTTTTTTGGATGTAAACTTTTATTTTATACCAATTGCTCCCCTCTCTACTGGTCAGCATTATTTTTTTAAAAAAAGGTCTGATTGTATCCAGACCCTTCTAGGGAGTTAGAGGACTTTCCCATCTGTTGAAATTGCCAGAATTGTAGATATAATATTATTGCTAGTTTCTATTGACTTTCCTACACCCAAAAATGCACCGAATGTGGCAAACATTCAACTCCATATTTGACCACTCAACAGGGCTGGGGAGTCCAGTCGGTAAAGGCATTTGACTTGCATGCGATAGGTCCCAGATTTCGAAATTTCTTTTAAATTGAAATAAAAAGTATGAATTCTAATCTTACAATGCTATTTCTATGGAGAAATCATCTCACGTTTTGTGCTCCTACATCTTTTTGTTCGAATTTCGAAAAATCATTTCTTAAATGACATCTTCGTTTCAAAAAGAATATACTTCTAAAATTTATTAGCTGTACTGTACCTAAGTAATAAATTGAAGTTAAACTAAATTTCAATTTAGAAAAGAATTTTTGTTTAGTAAGTTTGCCCTTTGTTTAATTCCAACCAAATTATAGTGCTGATGTCCTTAGTACACACAGTTAATCATCAATCAGAGTTAATCAAAAGTCAAAGGCTGAACTGTTAAGTTCAGCTTTATATGGATACATCTGATTGAACTGTCTTATAATTTAGTTTCAATAGAGTATATTTGATTATGTCTGTAATCCATTGAATAACAAAACAATCCTTCACTTGGAAATTTTATTTAATGATGAATTCAATATTTCCTTCAACAAATCGCAAATTTAACAAAATAGTATTACATTGATGCAAAATATATTTTTATTGCACAAAAGTATCCTTAATATGGTGCTGAAATGCAAAACTAATTCCCACGCATAGTATTAAACACACAATATAAATAGAAAAGAATAATACACCATTAAATAGTAGAAGTTTTAAAATTGCGAAATGCTTATTTGAAAATTCATATGAATTAAATACACATTTGAATAAATATAAAAAGCATGTATCATTAATAGGGTCCCTTTGACAAGTAACATGAAAAGCTTTGACGTTTATCCATAGCGGTAAGAGTTAAAATCCTACTAAAGGTAAAATAACATACTTTAAACATTACATTAATGTAAAAGACGTATACAAATCAATACAGTCATTTTGATTAAGTAAAAGAATTGAAATTAAGAAGATATCTTTTTAAGATATGTTATAAAAATGTTAAATAATAAAAAAAAATTATGTATACTTAAGGTTTTATAATGAGTGCAGAGAAAGAATAAAAATTCCTCACCAGTTACATTATATACATCATTAAAGAGCTCTTAAAGTACATTATTGTAGACAAAATATTTTTTATGGAAGGAGTAAAACACTATTTTTAACTGAAATTAAACTTTCTACAAGTTGAAATTTTACAAATGTAAGGGCTTTCAAATAATACACTGTGATCCAAAAGTTTAGACAATGAAGTTTTTTAGCTGTAAAATTTAGATTTGTGATATTAGAATTTCAAAACATCCCTATATATGTTAAATATGTATTTTGAAATGCTATAATTGAAACATAATTGCTTGATTTGCTATAAAAATTTTTTGTTTCAGAAAATAAAATTTTGTATGGTCCCAAAAGTTTAGACAAAAATACGAGATTATGCTAATTTAAAGTACACAATTGTCTACTTTCGCATTTTTATTGTTGAATTATATATTTTAATGTGATAATTAAAAAAAAACGATATCTGGTGAACTAAGCAGATTTTATAACGATATTGGTTCAATTTTAAACCAAACAGACAATTAAGCCATATTAAATCTTTATTCAAATCCTATTTGCTTCAAATGCACAATTTAACATCTCTACATACGAACCGAATGAATACCAGTCCATCACTTTAAAGTTTTGAAACGAATTCGTGGATTTAGAGACATGCATTGACCAATTTTCTTGATGAAAAGTGCAATCTTTCCCACATAAAATCACAAAATAGCGACATATCATTCTATTTTGCACTTTAGTACAATGCAGAGATAGTCAACTCTTCAAAAACGACAAAAAAAGTAGGAAATTTTAACGCAAGTTCACTCCACACAATTACAAAAGTTCCTTCTTCATACTAAAATTCGAAGTTTCTTGAGAAAAACCGGTTTCTTTGAACTGGTTACAATTTAACCGGTCTCTTTAGTGCTATTTAAACAGGTTCGGTTTAACCGAATATTGAAAAATATGCTTTTGAAAACACCGGTTTTTCCCCTCAGAAACTCTAGATTCAAGTTGGTAGTTTGTAATGATGTAGACTGAATTTACTTTGGAATAACCAAATTTTTTTTGGCGTTTTTGAAGAGGTGAATATCTCTGCATTGTACTAAAGTGCAAAAAAGAATAATCTGTTGCTATTTTGTGATTTTATATGGGAAATACTGCACTTTTCATCAAGAAAATCGATCAATGAACGTATATAAGTCTACGAATTCGTGGCAAAACCTTAAGGTGATGGGCTGGTATTCATTCGGTTCGTATTTAGATATGCTAAATTGTAAATTTGAAGTAAATATGATTTGAATAAAGATTTAAAGTGACTTTATTGTCTTTTTGGTGTAAAATTGTACTAATATCGTTATTAAATTTGTTTAGTTCACCGGATATCGTTTTATTTATCATATAAAAAATATATGATTCATCAATAAAAATGCAAAATTAGGTCATTATGTACTTTAAATTAGCATTATCTCGTATTTGTGTCGAACCTTTTGGGACCATACAAAATTTTATTTTATGAAAAAAAAAATTTTATAGCAAATCAAGCTATTATTTTTCAATTATAGCATTTCAAAATACTTTTTTAATATATATAGGGATGTTTTGAAATTCTACTATCCCAATTCTAAATTTTACAGCTAAAAAACGTCATTGTCTAAACTTTTGGATCGCAGTGTACAATGTAAAATGCTGAAATGTTTTGAAATAATGGAAATAAAAGTGACCATTTCCTACCAATAGAAAAATACATCTATAAATTTTCTTACAACTCTACATATTGCAAGTATGTATGTAATTCATTGAAACACACAATTCAAAAGTATAACGGCCAAGTATAAATAAAATTTCCATACCTTTAAGAAAAGAGACTAGAAACACCGGTGGGAAATATAAATTAAAATGAAATGCACTATCACCAAGTCCAAGAATTTTATATTAAGAAAGAGGCTAATAAAAAGTAGGGTAAAGAAATATTTTATAAACTTGACAAATATGATGTTTTGTTTCTAATATCAATTTAGACTTTTTTACACATCATACTTTCTTTAGTAAAAAAAAGTATTAGTATTCAATTAATCAAACAGCAAAATGCTTATACTTAAAAAAAAATGAGAAAGGCTTAAAAATGTTTTAAATAGCAAGCCTTATATGTATCATTGTTTAATGAAGCACTTGAAAACATTTTTGGGAATAAATAGTTTTATATAACAGATTAACTTTGTTATACATCAAATCCCAGTTAGAAATAAATTAGCACAAATAATTTTAACTGCATAAATGCTTCAATAATATCTCTTATTCATTTCAAAATAAAACAAATTAATATAAATTTATAGTAAAATAACTTTGGTTTGCTTATAAAATCTAAACATAAATAATCAAATATATAAAAAAAATACATAAATAAATATCTATTTTAAAAAAATCCCATATTTCAGCATTTGAAAAGAATTCATATTGTCACTCCAGTTACAATTTTGTGTCTTTAAATTCTTTGAATTTCGAATAACTTGACATCAGTATCATACCAAATGGGAGGGTCAACATTCCTAAAAGATAAAATAGAAATTAATGCTAAAAAGAGTAACACATGTAGACAATATATATTTCCTAAGAAGTTATCGCAAAAATTCTGCACATAAATCTTCGATTAAACAAATTAGTAAAAAACTAATTAGTTTAATTTTCAAACACTCTCTGGAAGAAAACGCTGTTCCAGAGGTCTCACTAAGAAACAAAGGAAAAAAATAAGTGAAAATAGTGATCATTTTCAAAAAGTGACTGAAATAAGGAACTCAGCAAAATATTGAATCAATATAATAAATCTCAAACTTAAAATTTGCTAGTCTGACCCCCCAAGGCTTCTAAACTACTAGACATAGAGCTTTACAACACCAAAAGTCTTTCTAAAAGTCACATGGCAAATGTAACCAGTTCAGTTTTCAAATTTTGAAGTTCAGAGGTCTGAATATTCTCTGAGGTTCTGAATATTTAAAGGTTTAAATATTTTAGTCAATTTAAGACTTAACATGGGAATCACAATGTTGAGTTTGCATGGAAACTTAAAGTAGTAATTTTGACTGTTGATTTAAGCTTTCAAAATATATTTCTAGTCTCGCTCTATCCAATATCTGTACAAAGGCCCTCGCCAGATAAGACGGTGAAAAATGCCCCCATTCCAATCGGGCTAATTTTTTTTCTGAAAATACCTCATAGTATGGACAACTTCTCAGCCAAGTTTCAGCTCAAAAATATGACGCATTTTTGAGTAAAAAATTAAAGTTTTTTTTCTTTTTAAATTGATTATTCCCTGAATATATTTGATAAATCCAAAAAACTACTAATGAGTTTTTAGATATCATTGAGTAGTATTCTCAGAAAAATCCGCTCATAAATCTGATCGAGCGATCATTCTTAAAAATGCAATTTTATTTTTCAAAAAAAAATTTCATGCCAAAATCGTTTGGTCACAACTTAGGATTTTGTCTCTACATATTCCTCTATTATCAATCTATAATATATTTTTTTTTTCAGATTTTTAAAATTATTGGACGATAGTTTAAAAAAATAATTCTTAAAGCCTGATTTTTTTGCTCTAAAATCCATAGATTTAGAAATAGCATGCCACCGATTGCGCAATCCCGTACAACGCAATGATGCGTGATGAATCCACATTTCGTCGTTTTCGCAATGCATCACGGGATAGGGGAGAGTGTTGTACCTAGGGACAATTTTTACATTTTAATTTTTTTCTTCGATAATTATTGTCAAAATAAAAATTTCAAAGCAGCATTTCAACACACCAATATATTCCTCTATAATATATTTTTTTTAATTCTGGCAGCTTGAAATTAAAAAATTGCCACTCATTTAAAGTAGAGAGGATAAACTGTCCCAAGGTACAACATGATGTTGTACCTTGGGACATGCTTTATAATTCAGTCAATAGTCATACACTTGAATTAATTTGGGTCAGGAAACAAACTTTATTTCAAAATACATCAGAAAATGTCCTCTTTAGAACATTTCATCACACGGAAGGCAAAAGATTTATCCGGTGTTGCCAGAATTATATTTTCAAACTTCAATCATTATAAAATATATCCAAAGCAAAGCTGAGTTGTATTTTACATGTTTTGTGGAATTGCTCTTAAAATAAATAATAAAGATATTTTTATTTATCCAAATTATTAAGAATTTAATCAAATTATTAATACTGTCCCAAGGTACAACACACTACATGGTTTAAATAAAAGCAAGATAGTGGCCAATCCAAATGCATTATCATTATTTTCTCATAACCAAAATATTTTAAAATCTTCTCTTTTATGAAGAAAATAAAATGCAGTTGACCTTTTGTAAGAGTACTAAGGTAAAAAATTATATTAGAATGAGAAAAATATTTACTTTGGGGTAATGAAATATTATTTTTTGTCACCATTTCATCAATTCAATGATGCTAGTGTTAAATTTTATTATGATGATGTCTGTTGGTTAAGGCTACTATAAGAAATAAACAATGTATGAATATTGCCAATAGATTCTTAGAAATTGTCAGTGTCCCAAGGTACAAGCGTCCCAAGGTACAACACTCTCCCCTACTGATTCACAAATATGGTTTTTCCGAAGAGTTACATACAATAAAAACTGCATTTTTAACTTGCTTCTTTTGTGAATATATACCTCATGCCTTACAGAAATTATCAATACGCATGCAGCTATAAAATTATGCTAGCGAAACTTGTAAAAAGTTTTAATTAGTTAATATTGAATATATATCTTTTATTAGTCGAATTATCTCATGGTGCCATCTGGTGGCGTATGGCATGCCATGTGCAAGAGCTTGCGAACTGCCTTATGGGATAATGGTTAACAAATGGCTTCACCTTTCCCCCTAGAGGCAGATCTGCTACTTTCTAAATCTATGCTAAATTCTTTAGTCCGAAAGAAATTCTCCCAGATTGAATTTCCCCGCCTTTGTTAGGAGTGCCATCTGCCGAGCAAGTAGTGCGAAAAGTCAGGTTTTAAGAATATTTTATTTTTTTAAAACTATCGTCCAATAATTTTAAAAATCTGAAAAAAATATATATTATAGATTGATAATAGAGGAATATGTAGAGACAAAATCCTAAGTTGTGACCAAACGATTTTGGCATGAAATTTTTTTTTTGAAAAATAAAAATGCATTTTTAAGAATGATCGCTCGATCAGATTTTTGAGCGGATTTTTCTGAGAATACTACTCAATGATATCTAAAAACTCATGAGTAGTTTTTTGGATTTATCAAATATATTCAGGGAATAATCAATTTAAAAAGAAAAAAAACTTTAATTTTTTACTCAAAAATGCGTCAAATTTTTGAGCTGAAACTTGGCTGAGAAGTTGTCCATACTATGAGGTATTTTCAGAAAAAAAATTAGCCCGATTGGAATGGGGGCATTTTTCACCGTCTTATCTGGCGAGGGCCTTTAAAGATGAGAGTGTGATGACATGAATTCAAACAAAGTTATGCTTATGCCATGGGCAGGTTAACTACAGTAACCACAACAATGCTTTGAACCGCTTTTTGCCCTGAAATAATCAGTCATTTAGTATGCTTTCTTGTAGGTTAGAGCATTTGAGTGCTTGCATTAAAGGGACAAGTCATTAGGCTAGTCACAGCAGTTTATCCACCTATGGTTTGTCTAAATAGGTCTAGCAACTAGTTGAAACAGCAGGTACTTTTAGCAAGTTTATTAAACAGTTAAACAATAGTTTAGTAATTATTGCTAAGTATATTTAAAATAAAAATTATTATACATAGAATTATACATTAAAGGGGTACTGAAAATTTTCTATTTATAATATCTATTTTTTTAATCTTATTTTTTCTCGATATGTGCAGAATTTTTTAATGAATGGTTATAGAATAAAAAAAGTGACTTTAGTTACTAGTTTTTCCAATAGTGACTAAAGAAAAAGAGGCAACTTTTAATGAGAATAGTGATTAGATGGGAGCTCTGCAGTTTTAAGAAAACAGGTATACTTTGACCAATGCTCAACAGTACAAGATATTTTCTTAAATTTTCTAAAATAAAAACTAATCTTGAGCAATTGATTTTAAAGAATTGTGCTTTGCGACTTGCTCTCCTACTTGGACACTGTGACACTCTTACTCTAGAGATTATACCTTATGTCTTATGTTCTCAGAACAGGACCATTAACCGCTGGTCGGGTATTAAGAGATTTCTTCTTCCATTTGTAAGTTTAATTTTATTATCTATTACTTTACCTGTACTGCATATTATATTCTTAAGTATTAATTGAATACCGTTAGTAATTTTAGTTTTTTCCTTCCAGCTTTCATCCCTGTTTTCTTTCAATTGGTGCTCTGTCTCCGTGGGGCATTGATTCAATAAACAGATTCGAGAAAGAATTTCATTTTATTTTTAACATTTCTGTTGCCACAAAGACCAGAAACATGCCCATTGCTAACAAAAATTAATAAACTATTTTTAATAACTCATAGCAAAACCTTCTTTAATCCTTCAAATTTTTAATCACTATTGAATTACCAGTGTCATTTAATTTGTGTTTTGCTTCTACTACTTTGATCACGGTAATCACAATGCTTTTAACTTACTACTTTGCATTTTGGTTTAATTCTTAAATTAAATATTGAGTTAATTCGAACCTATGATGCACAGTAGAATCATAACACACACTATAGCATCTTCAAAAAGTTTAAATCTGTTAAAAAGACATGTGCCTACCTTAAATAAATGACACCCCACATATATGTTCTAAACCACATAGTAGTTCCGCTGTTAGCTTGATATTTTCGTATTAGAATCGGGTGTGGAACTGGCAATAAACCAACTAATGTACCATGCTGAAGAAATTTCAAAATTTCACTTTCATCCGTCAGTCCCCTAGATAAATATTATAGACATTTAATGATCAATAGGCAAATATAGTTGTAATACAAAATAATTGCATTGAAGTATTTTTAATAAATATGTAATGGCATTTAACACTTTTACAACCGTAGCAGGAATTAGTACCTTACAGTTTATTGTTAATTCTTGATGATAACATTTTGCAAAGAAAACCTTAAAATAATATTGGAAGAAATTATTGTATATTTTTTTTTACCCCAGTTTGAAACATGATTACTTCTTGATTACTATATGCTTTAACCGATACAGATAAAACAAAGGTTCCTTTTTGTCAAAAAACTGCCTCGAATTTAACTAATGAAGGCTTAAGTTGTTAAATATATATTATTCATTTAAGTGGCAATATTACAAAATTTTAGATATCCTCATATAGTAAATACATACAAAAAGGGTAGAATAAAAAAATTATCTGAAGGATATGATCAGGAAAATCAGATATCCTCATATTATTATTATAGCTTTTACTTAAATTCTAAGTTCCGAATAATCAAATACACTGAAAAAATATTACTTTGAAACCTGAAAATATAACAAATTCATATTTTAAAACAGAATTACAGTTTCATTTCCAATAAAAAAACATTTTTTGATTCCTAACATAGTTAACTACAGTCAAACCACCATGACAACTTACTATAAATCAAATAATTTGCTAATTCGAACTTTTAATCAAGTCCCTAATCATTTCTATACTTTTCTTTAAAATACTGTTCCAATAACTCTATGAAAACATCTTCTAAGTCGAAGTTTTTGCGATAGATTTCCCCTTTAAAAAACACAATTCAGTTTTTAAAAAAATGAAGGTACAGACAACCGAACATGGACGAAGAACACCGAAGATACACCAACACCCTATTTAAGTAAGTCAAAAAAAATTATGAGACTTTGTGAATGCTAGCAACCTTAGAAAATACAAACAAGAAGAAATAACTGCTTTTTTTTCTAAATGAGATTTAAATGGTATGTATAATAAGTAATATGTAATGAGACCAAATTTTCTGAGTTTTAATACACCATTTGACCCCGTTCTTCTCTTGTTGTTTACATTGGCTATTAAAAAATTGATATGCTGACAACTATAGTATTATAGCACATATCAACCCATTTAAACCATATTGACCCATCTTAAGTGCCAGTAGAGAGAAATAGGGTGCAACCTCAAGGTTGCACTCTATTCAACCTCAAGGTAACTCGAACTTCGGATGAGTCGAATATATTTGGAAGTCCCTTGGGGCTTCGAGTTATTGAGTATTGACTGTATAAGATTTTGAATGAAAGCCAGTGAATGATTTTAAAGAAATAACTAGATAAATTTACTTGTCAATGCATATCTTTTCCACCTGAGGTACAAGAACTTGCAACAGCCTCATAATAGTTTGGAGTGGAAGTTTCTGTTTCCACGACAACACCCAATCAGATGTTGGTATCCATTGGCTAGTAGGTTGTACTCCAGCAACAGAACTGGCAATTGAACTTGCTGCAGAACAAGCTCTAGCTCTGTGGAAAGTATTACTGATGGATGCAGCTTCAGAGCTCGAGGAATCCATAGAAAGCGTTGGGCTGAGAGGAGGTGTAACCTAAGAACAATGCATGAATATCCTTAACAATTTCAGGTAGGTTTAAGCCTTTTTAGTTTAAGCAAATAAAAAAAACTAATAGTTTAACAGATTCTTTTAGTGCATAAAAAATGATAAATTATTATTAAAGTATAATATAACTAATAAAGTTAATAGTAAAAATTGTATGTTTTCAGTGTATAGATAAACAAGTAAAAAATAATAGGTAATAATAGAGACGGAATTATATGTTTCTTTTAATCAGTATAATCTAGACAAATCGCCTTTCCAGAATATTTAATGGCAACTTTATAAGGAACAAAATACCATTATGACGAAAATTCACATCCGATTCTTTTAACCCTTATTCTCATGGTCATAAATTTTTTAATTTTTTGTTTTTAATTTTCAATTTTTTTACAGCTAAAATAAAGATTATTTAGTGTCATAACCTTTTTAAAATAATTAATGCATTAATTTATCAGAGTTTTATAAAAGGTAGCATATATGCTATTTCATGAGATTGGGGTAACTGGTTCATGGAGTTTGTAGTTGTATTTGTGTTACCTGATTTGTAGTTGTTGTACTACTTGTTTTAAATGATAAAGGCAGTACATGTCCAAAAAAATTATACTACGTACAAATATTACTTTAACCATGAAAAATTAATATTTTCTTCTTTTTGTTGTTAAGAAGCTTTTCATGCTGTCAAACATGTGAATCATAACTGGCAATTTTAAAAAAGTAGGTAATATTTTGGCACATATCTTTTAAGCTTTGATTGCAATTTATTGAAGCAATTAGTTTGTAGAAAATTATAACTGTGGTAAGGATATTTCGCACAAGCCTTTTTATTTCATTGTGTATACAATTCTGAAATGATTTTATAAGAAGTTTAACTCAAGAAAACCGAAACCCTTACAAGAAATTACAAAATAAAATATAAATTACTTTCTCAACGTTGTTAATTCCACTCTCGTCATTTGAGGTACTTGGATCAGCAATCATTTCTTGACCTTCTGGGTCCAAGCCTTCTGCTTGAGGTGTGGTACTGCTCGAGCTTTCAGAAGCACATGCTTGGACATTATCTTCAAGAGTGGGAGGAGACTTTTCAGTAGGACTTGTTGGGACACTTGGGGGGTGGGCACGCTCCCGCTCAGTCATTTTATCAATGCCTTCACAGACAAAGAATATTAATTTCTTAAAAGCATAAATAAAATAATTTAAAAAGCATATTTTCTTAAGTAATTTGAATACATTATATTTTAAGTGAATAACTATGCTTAGAAGTTAATATATGTCCCAGTAAACGTTTTAATGATTTTTTTAAATTTAACTGAACCACTTAAGTCGAACTCAAAGTTCACGAAATAAAATTTTCAACGGGATTGACAAAAAAGTTGAACCTTTCGGGCTTTGTCCTAGTTATCAAGTTAATGTCACTATTCCATTATTTACAATTTCATTTCAATAAGATTTTATATCCGTTCTTGTTGAATAACTGAGAGTTTTATAAATTATCAGTGAATTCGCTCCAATATTTAGGTTACTAATTTCATTGCTCCCAAAATGCATGGGGGAAAAAAGGCAAAAAAAGGTGGTGTTTTATGCAAGTGTTTTAAAAACAATTTTAGGAATGTATACCTACATACATAACATTGTTAAAATGCAGGAAAAAATTCTCACACTTACATGGTGTGGCAGCCAAGGATGCATTCAAAGTGCCTTTTTCTGCTGGTTTAGCTGGCGTAGATCCCTCCATGCTTTGGCTGGGCACTCCAGAAACACAGCTGCTCAGGCTGATCGTACTTGTCGATGGTACCAATTTGTTACGCTTGCTCAGAGACTTTTGAATAGTGCTGTGGTCTGTTGGTAAGTTAGCCAAAGAGTGGAAGACATTGCGCTTTCTAATAATTGTGTAGACTAAATTGGAGTTACCTGATAAAAAAAAGCACTTTCTTTAGATATAATTAATTTTACACTTAGATATGTAGGAAATATTATATTGTTTAACATTATTCATATGGCTTACCATCGAATTGATATTGAATAATGTTGTTAAATATTTCAAGAAGGAAAAATACAAGGTGATGGTTTGTTGGACTGGTGTATAAGTACCAAGGTGTGCTAAATGCCTAAAAAAAATATGAAGAATGTTACAAAAGTCTAATAGTTATTGAGAATCAAGAATACTCGTAATTGTATTTTAATAATAAAATTAACATACTTCCAGCAGATGCAAAAGCTTTGTACTTGCAACCATCGAAAGTGTCTTCAAGTATGGGGATACTGAAATTAAATTATATTTTTACAAACAAAAAATAATTCAAATTTCATTCAAAATAATATAAGTAGAATAATAATATTCGTATACAAAAAACAACTTATACATACTTACCATTCACAACAATAGTAAGAAGACAGTCAAAAAGGGGCTGAAGACGCTGATGGCCAGTTGTGATAATTTTGTGGAATATCTAAATCATTAAATAACAATGTTCAGTTATATAAAATTAAATTACTGAAATATACAAGAACATTTAAATCCATGTGAATTTAGATATATTTACAACTTACAATAATTAAAAGGTCTGCATGGGTTCCAGTAAATACTGGAATGTCCATTGGTACGCTTGCAGAGTAGGGTTTATTTAACCGCACTCCAAAATTTCGTTCTCCACTCAACAGTAACAAGATGAATACACCAATATGCACGAGCCCTACTCTTGCTAGAAACAGAGAATAAAAGGTTTGAAAAACAACAAAATGACAGTAGACTTCTTAAAATTGTATGATAGATACAACTTGCAAAAAAAGTTAAAAAGTGTTTGCATTTTTTTAAACAAAAAAGTTATGAAACATTTTGAATTTACAGCCCAAATCTTGTGTATGTAAGGGCAAAGAAATTTTGTTTTCTTTGCCAAAACACAAAAAATTAAAGCTTTTCTCTGTCTCTCATAAAGTTTAAGTTAATATCAATAACTAAATACAAAAATTAAATGCTATGCAACATAAAGAAAAATTGTGAGACAATTATTATTATTGAACAAAAAGAAACAATAAATCTTATTTAAAAACAACAAGGTGAAATTTAACTTTTTTTTAGACTTAAGATGCAGCAATAAAAAATTAAATTGCTTTTAGAATATAAATATTTATTTGTGGGAAATATATTTAATGTTATTGTTCTTTCCTATCTTAATTTGAAATACTCTCACAAATTGGCTTAATAATGCTGACTTCAAAATATATTTTAATGCGAAATATTTTTGAATTTAATTAAGTTTGTGCTAATAAGTTTAAACTGAAATACAAAACAATGAATTCATTGTTTCTAAAAAATACAGTTATATTTAGGAAATGTAAAAAAATCAAAATATTCCAAAAAAGTTAAACTGCCCAATTAATTTAAAGCATAATGAAATTATTTCATCGAATCATTTTGAGTATCCATGTGTAAGTCAACTTATGTTAGCAAGAGATCAAACTTACATTGATCTGCTCGTGCATCATTCAAATGGTAAAGGATAGGAACCAAGACTTCAAGAACTTCACTACTTTTCAGAACATAAAACATAAATTTCTGAAAGGAACTTGAATTTAGATACAGGTAAAAAAAATATTCAAAAAATAAATTCTTAAGTTACAAAAAACTATTAATATTTTTTTTATTTATTTATTCTACATTAAATAAAAAAAAAAATTAATGAAAAAAAAAGAAAATCTTGAAAAAAGTTTACTTTTCAGAAGTAACACTAGTATGTATTTAGGTAGGTAACATGTGTATGTATTTAGGAATAATATCTAGCTATAACAATTCTTTTTTTTTTTAAATATCAAATGGATGTTTTAAGGAGCTACCTACATACTTCCATAAATCATAATTTAAAACAGTAAACTAGTATTTGGGAGAAAAAAAACTTACTTTGTTATAATCACACATTTTCCAAAAGAAAATAAGAAGCTCTTGATGAAATTGAACTTTTTTGGTGGAGTTAGGAATGTAGGTTTGAATCAATGGATTGTTTAGTAGATTAGTGAAGCCTTTCAGTATGAAATTGAAATCCTCTTCCCGGTGGATGCGGGATAGGTAGTTGATGAACAAGTTGCTGGGTAACCCCTTCTAAACCAATAATATGTATTATTTTCAAAAACAACTTTTAAATTTATATAAAGTGCCCATGCAAACAAATATATATCTAAAATATCCTGTTTTCTGCTACTCTTACTTTAAAGCGCACTGGAATTCTTGAATAAGTAGGTTTGTTACAGTAACTTTGACATTGAATTGCCTCCAAACAAGATTTATACACTTTAGGGGATAAAAATTGTTAAAGCACAATTTAAATGCAATTGAAACTATTACAAACTAAACTTTGCTATTTTTATTAATTTTCATTGAAAAATTAAAATAACATTCTACATTGCTTGCTTAACTTATTTGCAGTTTTAATAGTAATTATGAAAATATCGCTTGCTCTAAAAATGGAAACAAAACTTTTACATTTTAATTAAAATTTTTAATTTTCAAAGGATGCTATATAATTTAAAAAAAAGAAAACATGCTAATATCTATCACCTTCAAATAATTTCTTGATGGTGTGACTGTCAAATACTTTCCGGAAAAAAAATGTAACAAGGAATAATTTGTATTTTGGCACTCTTAGAGAATTATCCTGTCGTTCAGGCAGACGGTTAAAAAATCATAAAAGATAGGTCTCTGATGTCATACCTTTCTAACAAAAAAGCAATTTTCTTAATTGGACCTATGGGGACGTACATAAATTACGTCACGCTCAGAGGGGGGAGGGAGGGGTATGTGACAACGTGACGGATCGTGACATGGAGGGGGGAGGGGTAATCGCTTGCGTGACGTAACGACTCAAAATTTCCGATTTTGCAATTAAAATCTGTTTTACATAAAATAAAGTTTTTTAGAAAGAAATCTGAAATATTTTTTATCATAAGATCATCATAAGAAACACTTGATTTCAGAAAAAAGTTGGGAGGATTATTGTATGCCACAACGTTGGTATTATTAGCCTTTTACATTTTATAGACCTTTTCCTAACTGAACTTAGTAGTAACGCATAAAATTGTGACACTACCTTGAGGAATCGGAGGACTAGCAGCTACATGGACGAATACCAAAAAGACCCAGAACTAAATAGTTGACAGATCTGATTATATCCCGACCCCTTTTTTAGAAGACATTAGAGAATGGCTAATTTATCCTTGAACAACGAAAATGTAAACACAATGTCGATCTATTCCTATAAATAAATTATTTAAACAAGACTAATTTGACTCTTTTTTCTAAGTTAATTTTAAAATATCGTTTTATGCATGTTTTTTTTTTAAATTTCAAAAACAAAGGGAAATATTGAAATAAAATTTTTTAGAAAAAAAAGGGGGGGGGGGGCGACAAACGTGACGTAATTTTAGGGGGAGGGGTTCGACCAAACCTGACGCAGCGTGACATAGGGGGAGGGAGGGGTCAAAAAAGTCAAAATTTTGCGTGACGTAATTTATGTACGTCCCCTATAGAATTGAATTTGGAAAGGGGTACAGACAGACACACATCTTTACCATGTCAATACATACTTTTCACTTTTTAAAATTTCTTTCCAATTACAAAAAGGAAAGTAGGCTAAAAATATAACACATTTTAACCTTAGAGTAGACACTATCATATTAAGTACATAAATTATGTTGTAAAATAATTTATACGTAGCACCCTGTATAAATTCAAACTGCTACAAACATCCATACAAAAAGCCAAAAGATTCAGTATTCATGGAGAAGTAAAACTTTGCGATCATGTAACGACATTAAATCTTTTAGTAGAACTGCATGTATAACCTATATTATTCTTATTAAAAAACTATAAGTACAATTAGTATGAAGCAGAATGAAGTATTACTTCTGAACCATCATCCAAAGTGGGTTCTCTGAAATCATGGTCAAGAGACACAATAAGCAGCTGCAAAGCAACTTCAACCAAAGGTTCTCTAGAGTCTGTGAACAGCAGATGGTTGAATGGAACGCCATATCCGACCGGATCATATGCACAAACAACATTCAATAGAGAAGTGAACAGTGGCAAGGCATGCCTGTAAAAACAAACATTCTACATATATTTATGCATGGTATGCAAGTGTTTCACAAATAAAAGATTTGAATATGTATTGATCTGGTTAGTGTACTAGCCTTTGGAGCTGCTGGGCTCGGGTTCGAATCCCGGTCAAGGCATGGATGTTTGTGCTTGTCAATAAATGTTGTTATTTGTCTATGTGTTTGTGTCGTCCTTCTTTGTGTGTCTCTTGTGACTGTCTCTTCTGGCGAGCTGGGTAATGGGCTATAAAGCATACACTCTCCCTTCTAGAGGGCGCATTAAAAAAAAATATGTATTGATCTAGTGTGGCATGGTTTAAGGGACAGTTTATACCATTAGAAAAGTAGAATATCTCAAATAGCAATGGCTGCCATGTTTGTCTCAAAAAAAATATCTCAATAGATTAATCCGAATTTAAATTTTTGAAAATAATAATTTTGTGATGAACAATGACAAAAATATTAAGATGCTTTTAAATATATTTTTACAAAGTGAAAATTTCTTACTATTTTTGGTAGTCTAAAAGCAGTATAAGACAAACTGCGCAGTAATCTATGATAAATGGAATTCTCGGCAACTATTCATTTTAAATGGTAAGAAATAAAGCCTGATTTAGAACTACAGCGGTGGTCAAAAGTGTGGAATTTTTTTTTAAAGTTTCGTGTAACTTAGTGTGCTTGCAAAATATATCAATTTCCAAAAAATATAAATATTTATACATTAAATTAAAGTTAATTTAATGTAGAATTTAGTAATACAAATTGCCAAAAGTGAAAATTAATATATTCTACAAGCACACAATGTTGAAAAACATGAAACTTTAAAAAAAAATGTCTACACTTTTGGCCACCACTGTAAAACAACATTTTATTATGTAGCTTGCAGAATATTGTTAATACTTTAAAATGAAGAAAACACATTAAAAACTAACTAAATAAACATAAACATCTTTATCGTAAAGGTAGTTTAGTCACCTATTATCAGTTGAAGTGAAATATTGAATCCACTTGTTTGGGTTTTGATGAACATCTATAAAGAAACAAAATTTAATAATAACAGTAAAAGTGTGCATTTACTTCAAAAACTCAAATCAATCTACAACTATATCCAGGTGCTCATTAAAGGTTGTTCACTACAAGTTTTAGAATAGGCGGTTCTCGTAAGGTAGGAACACTGTGACAAGTCTTTAACCTATGAAACTGTTTGATAAAAAGTGAAAATAAGTGCCTTCTGCATAATGTTCTGTCTTTTAGTGCTTATAAATTGCATTATATACTTGAACATTTTGTGTTGCACTGGAAGATTTTCTTTAAAAATTTAGTAATAATTAACAACTGATCCCATCTTTTGATTGCCCAATAGGTATAGGTACATTTTCTCACGTTTTGCTTGCAGATATAAAGACTTCAATAACCTACAGTTAATATTTTCCTAAAAAAACATATGAAAAAACAATCTTACCAGATGAAGGCATATACATAGTTTGGCTGAAACAAGCTAGCAATAGCTTTAGTATTTCTGTTCGATTGTAATCATGTTGTGGCACATGACTTGGAGTGTGAGCAAATCCTACTCCAGCTTCCCAGATATATTCACAACTATCAATGGATTGCAAGTCTTCAGCGTTATCCTAAAAATCAAATAGATTCAAAACTATTACAAAGAGTTTACTGAAAAAATTTAAATCTGAAACTAAAATTATTTACTTAAAAAAACTCTTAATTATTAATCAAGTGTATAATCTAGATTAAGAGAGAATGACTGACTACTGTATCAACATCCAACCAAAACTACATATAACAAATTTTAGAAGCTTATTCTTTTCCTACTGAAGGCATCATTAACCCTTTAGTCCCAGTGATGCCATTTGGCATCATCACTTTCAATATTTTTTTCAAAATGTTTATGTCTCGTTATGACATCCAAACACACATCATTCGATTCTTCACACTTTGTTCTATCAGACAAAATTTTACTTTAATCTCAATAGAAGTCAGAACTACTATTTTTTTTATTTAGAAAATAGTCAACAAGCGTTTCTCTTGATTTTTTATAAGTTCACTTCAGTTCCACATATTTAAAACACAATTTAAACTATTTCGGTTAAAATAATTACTTAATTTTTTTTAATAATATGGTCAGATACCTTAAAAGATATAACCCGAAGTGTTTTTAGGTAATATATATTTTTTTATTTTGTTGTTTTCCACCGTTAAATAATTTTGGCATTGTTTCAAAAACCATATAAAAAATTTAAATGGATTTTTTTCCCTTATGGAATTCGTATATTTGACCTAAAATGAGCTTATTTTGTGAATATCAGATGTTTCTGAAGTGTAGTAAATTTTTGGGACTGAAAAGGTTAAACAAGCTAGTTTCTGAAATTTGCACACAAAAGGGGACAAAGAGGGCACAAAATAGCATGATAATATATGTGTGACCAAGGAGAATTGATTGGCATACAATTGGCAAAAATTTACATAAAATACACTCTTTTCAGTGCGTTAATGTGTGGTACAATTACTCTTATGTAAATCATAGCCTCATAAATGTTTTGAAACAGATTAAAAACGTGATTTATAAGACATAAATCAAAGATGGTACCTTTAACTAGTTTACAAAATATATATAAAGGATTCTATATTTACATAATATTTCTTCAAAGAATTCAAAATATTAAAACTCATTTTGAAAAATCTTCAAAACATGTAAAGAACATTGTTATTTTTAATGAAAAATTACTAAAATGCATAGAAAAATAATTTCATATAAAAAAAATTGTACTTACAGGACCAGATTTTTTCCCAGCAGAAACTGTAAAATCTGGACAAAATAGAAGATCCTGAAAGAAAACAAAAACGTTGAACATATAATCACCAATTAATCAATTTGAACATTGTTACATTTAATTTAGAATTTAATAAGAAAATACATGGAACGTTAATTGGATATTTTTTTTAATAAAAATTGAACAACAACCTGGACATAAATTCAATAATTTACTGGTTTTTCATTTTTATAATAAAAAATCTATTCTTCAAATGTTATCTTTTTTAAATACTTATTTTAACTTTTTCATCTGGTTTTAAAATATACTCTATATAAATCAGTTTTCGATTGAAGTTGCAGTTTCAAAATAAAATTTGTTATAAATATACTATCTATAACATTATTAGAGCAATACTTACACAAAGGGCACTAACTAATGATTGTGAAAGTGGCATGTTTTCACCCTAAAATTACAAAAAATTTAAGTAGTTGTTAACCTATTTTTAATTAAAAATGGCAGAACTAAATTCAGAGTACAAACAGAACAACATATAAGTTTGACAGTATAAAAGTAATCGTGATTGGTTGTACATATTTTCAATCATTATCTAACCTCACTATCGGTTTCCTCAGCCGCTTTTCCTGGAAGACTTGACCAAAAAAAGCCTCTCCAATCAGATTCTTCAAAAATATAGGGCAAGATTCTGGTCAAAAGTCTCACACAGTTCAGAACTAAGCAAAGAAATTAAAAGAAAGTTTGTAAAGAAAATTACAATATCAAAATGCACAAAAACATTACAATTTTAAAATTTTAATGACCAGTACTTTTCTTAAACTTTTTGAGTGTGCCAGATGTAATTTCTCCAAAATAGCTAGGTTGCTTCAACATTAATCTAACCACTCTCTTTTACATCAGATTAATTTTAAAATATTGTTTCTCTCACAAATAACTCAAGAAATATATCATACACATCAAGAATCTCTACAAAATAATGAAAGTTTAATTTTTGGGGAAGAAATAAATAAGCTACTTAATACACAACAAAGCTGGATAAAAAAAATAATAGCTTCAACCGGGATTAAGATTTTAAACTGTGATCGAAAAAACTAAGCTAACTGAAATCTAAAAGATATGAAATACACAAGAAAGTTGGATCGATGCTTCTATACTGAAGAAAAATACTAGTTATACCTGTTTGTTGTTGCACATGAGTATTGCACAAACTATCCGCAGCTGCGACAAGTTTCTCTACAGCTTTATAACAAAGTGTGGCTAAGTTGGAAGGCGATTCTTCACGCAGAGCTCGGATTTCTGCAGCAGGGATAAGGGTAAACACATCTTGGGCGCTTTGGACACTTTCAGACCAAAATTGGTCCCAAAAGACATCATCTTTGGCTTCAATAGGCTACAAATTAAAAATATATATATACAAACAAAAAAAAACTGGGGACTTGTTTTAGATTACTGCTTAAAATAGAATGTTGGTTTTTAAAAACAATTTAATTCATGAACTGCATTTCTTCATTATTACACCATACTTGAATAATTTTTCTGTTTCATAAAAAATGAATAGGGTTTAACTTTCTCTTTTTTGGATTTGGGAACATGGTAGCCAGGAATAAATAGTTAACAATTCTTAAAAATCCCAAAGTTTTGTCACATGCCACCAGACTTCAAAATATGAACTGACCAATTAAGATATTCCAAGTAAAGACATAAATAATTTGTAATTAAGATACCATATGGAATAAGTTGTAATTGGTCATTTATACTAGAAACATCAATTTTGAAGCTAACAAGATTATAAATTACCAGAATACCAACTATTACTAATCTTATATTTGGTGACACTGATATTTCTCGAATTTATAGCTATCTTTGTGATCTAAATGCTAATATGAAAGATCTTCAAGATTTAAATTGAAAAAAAAAAAAAAACTATAGTTGTACATCAAAAGTAACTTTTGTTTTCGGATCCGATATAAGAAATGATATCTAGTCTCCTAGACTTTCTTGATTAAAAAATTTTCATCATATATTTTTATGCACATACAATATTTATATTTTGTATGAATGGTTTTCTTTTATGCAAACAACTAACTGACATTAAGTCTACTATTTTAAGAACTTTGTACTTTTTTAAAGAAATTATTATTTATTGGAAAGAAAATATATTTTATATAAATATCTTGAACTCTAGAGTAAACAATTTACAAACGACTATAGATACAAATTTTAAACAGACCTGTGTTTTAGTCGTTAATTGAATAACAGCCTTCCTAAAGTTCAATTTTGTATCAGTATTTCCCATTATTATCAAATATAAATCCCAAATATTTAATTAATAGTCAAAATAAATTTCAATTTTTAATTTCATACATGCTGAACACATCACAGCTGTCAATTTATCGCCATATTGAATTGAATAGAACAACAAAAATAATAAAAATAAAAGTGTTGTGAGGTTGGTTGATTGGTATACATATATTTTCAGCTTGTGTGCTGGCTTGCTCCAATGAGCTCAGAGAGCCGCTTATGAATTATTAAGTAAGACGGTAAGAACACACACACTCACATTTACGTGACAGATGCTGCCATCTGTCGCGCGCCAAATTTTGACAGATCCCTGAAGGGGAGGGAAATAGTCTCCAGGAACCTGTACCCGTGATAAACTGGGCAATGACCGCCCACAGGACTTTCGGACCCAGCACCCAGCAGATTTCACGAGCACGTACTCCGCATGTACTCGGTGGGTTTTCAGCGACCAGAACTCGATCGCGGGACCTTCCGATCCGTAGATTAAGACATTGACCACAAGGCGCTTCACAGCCCGTGTTATGGGATTTTGCAGCTGGTTTACTGCTCGCCAGTGTTCTCACAAATAGTTTCGATTTGCGCTAGTGCGTGGGTAGCAGACGCTTTTCCTAAATATTATATTTAAACTATCTCTGTAAAAATTTAGTTAAATTAAAATTTGAGTAAAATCATAAAAGTAAATCAATGTTCAAATTTCACAGCATATAAAGTCTTCCAGTGTTAGTCGACACATCGATTTGATGAATTGATTTAGAATCATATAAAGTGGATATTCGAAATGAAAAGAAGTAATTTAAGGATGTCGAAAACAAAAACAAAACAAAAAAACTAAAATTTGCTCACGGCTGGTATGGTAAGATGTAATATCTTTTTTCACAATCACAATCAAAACTAGTTGAACACTATAACTTAGAAAATATATACATTAAGCCTATTATTATTTTTTACGGCAAATCGGTCTATCCTCTTTGTAAGTCTGCAAAAAGGGAATCTTTGTCTCATTGATGATTGTAAATTAAAACCCTTAAATAAACTTTTAAAAACTGTGACATTCAGTTAACTTAAATCGAAAATATTTATTTTATTGCATAAAATATTATAGTATTATTTCATAGATAGATTTATAGAAAAATAACTACGCAAATTTGCACCTGTCACAATCTGACATTAACTTAGCACAACAGATTTTGTAGTTAACATTTTTTTTTTTAAATTGTTTGCTTCGAAAGTTATTTATATTTGAATTATTTATTTTATTTTTAGGAATTGTGTCATGCCAACAAAGTCAGAGTTGGTAAATATTTCAAGTGACATGGACGCCTTACGCTTGAACTTTCAAGAAGTAAAATTTCTATCTTTGTTTCACAATGATTTTTTGTCACCTTTTTGTCTTTAACATTAAGACTAATGTTGGTACCCTAAAAGCACTGCTTCTACTAAAATTTGGAATGTTTTATAGCTACATAAAACTTTCTGGAGCTTTTCATATCTATTACATGTAATATAACTTTCTAATGTAACACATCACTAAATAAATATACCTTAGAGCTACCTTAATATATTTGCAGTACAGTACAGTCCCGATTATCCGAGCCCCGATTATCCGATTTTCCGCTTTAACCGAGCTTTGAAATATTTCTAGGATTTTTCCGACGACTACCGAAAAAAATTCTGAACAGAACATGATCTCACAAACCTTCAGGAAAAGAAATAATACAATAATTCCTCCTTTACTTTTCGTATATACATTGTTTTTTACTGTTTACAATGTATACATTGCTGCCGAGAAACGCCAAAATAACATAAAACAAAAAACAATTAAAGACTTTTTTTAAGTGAAAGAACTATTTCAATGTCCTGCATATGAATTGCACGTAGTCTGTATAACATTTGTACTTATTAAAATATACACTTAGACATACAGAATTGTTTTATTTAAATTTTTCGCTTTAACCGAGTTTTTCGATTATCCGAGTTAGTCTCGGTCCACATTAACTCGGATAATCGGGGTCCTACTGTAATTACATTTTTTATTGGTATTGATTCCGTAGCAAAATTGATAATATAAATTGTATATTTGTTTTCATAAATGAGAAGCGTCAACAGTTCATTACATAATAAAATATACCATCAATGATAGTGGATGTATACCTAACTTTTTTGCCACTCATTGTGTACTTTAATTGGAGTTTTAATTTCAGTCGTGTCACAGTTGGACTGATGATTTGCCAGTCTGTCCATTATCTGGCGTTGGCTTTTCTACAAATCAAAAGTATCGCGCAGATGGATTTCGAAGAGATGAGCATGCCTTTGAAGACAGAAGTTTTCACTTCAGGTCATTAAATTTTGTTACTTTGGAATTTCCTTTAAACCATTTCCGCCAAACCTTTTACTATAGCCTATTACTAATATTTATGGTTATTATCAGGGATTGGAGTAGGGTCAATCCATTACAAATCACCCAGACCTGTTGCTCGATATTTTTGATTTTCCTAATTTTCTTACCATATATTTCCTAACACTAGGTGAGTTCAAAGTCGAAGTAAAAAAAATTCTGGAGCTCATAATTTTTTTTGGCGGCCATTTTAACTTTGCTTCAAAGACGATTTTTGGCTGAAAACTGCTTTCGCTTAAATGCATATAACTCTGTTGATTTTATAGATATCAAGACGAAATAAAAAAGAAAATGATCACAATAATGCAATAAATAGTTTGCCAGCGCATAATATTACCAAATTAGTGAGAAAGCGGGAGATAAAAAAATCACAACTGAAAAATGAAAATTCGCTTAAAACGGGAGTTTTAGGGCTGAAAATGGGGTAAAAGGAAAATAGACTCGCCTTAGATATTTTTTTCCTGTATAGACCAGTTATAGAACTACTTGCTGTAGAAGTTAAAAGCTTGAGGAACTTTTCTTTATTTTTTTTACAATTTTTCAAAATTGCAGAAAATCATATTTTCGCCATTTTTAACGAAAAATATCTCAAAAAGGACTGAGTGAAAAAATTTGAAATTGATACAGGTAGTACAACTTTATGACATAAACATGTGATAAAAATTTTGTATTGTATTTCGGACTGGTAACAGAGATATAGTGCTTCGAAAATGGTCAAAAACTGCATTTTCCCACTTTTTAAGGTCGAATATCTCAGAAAGGACTGAATGAAAATATTTGAAATTAATACAGGTTGTACCCTCGTATGACATAAACATGTGACAAAAATTTTGTACTGTTTTTTGAGCTAGTTCCAGAGATACAGTGCATCAAAGTTGGGCAAAAACTATAAAACAGACACGTCAAAATGTAACAGTTTTCAAAGGTAAAATTCCGTGAATGGAATGCGAATATTTAGCTGAAATATTAATTGAAATGTTCTAATCACTTAATTAATTTAATTAAGACAATAGAAACTTAAATTTAGGAAGAAATTTTTTTTTTTTGTAAATTTGTCTTGCCTAAATTAAGTTTTTTTAAATGATTAGAACATTTCGCTTAATAATTCAGTTAAATATTCGCATTCCATTCACGGAATTTTACCATTGAAAACTGTTACATTTTGACGTGTCTGTTGCATAGTTTTTGCCCAACTTTGATGCACTGTATCTCTGGAACTAGCTCAAAAAACAGCACAAAATTTTTGTCACGTGTTTAATGTCATACGAGGGTACAACCTGTATTAATTTCAAATATTTTCATTCAGTCCCTTCTGAGATATTCGACCTTAAAAAGTGGGAAAATGCAGTTTTTGACCATTTTCGAAGCATTATATCTCTGGAAACAGTCCGAAATACAATACAAAATTTTTATCACATGTTTATGTCATAAATTTGTACTACCTGTATCAATTTCAAATTTTTTCACTCAGTCCTTTTTGAGATATTTTTCGTTAAAAATGGCGAAAATACGATTTTCTGCAATTTTGAAAAATTGTAAAAAAAATAAAGAAAAGTTCCTCAGGCTTTAAACTTCTACAGCAAGTAGTTCTATAACTGGTCTATACAGGGAAAAAATATCTAAGGCGAGTCTCTTTTCCTTTTACCCCATTTTCAGCCCTAAAACTCCCGTTTTAAGCGAATTTTCATTTTTCAGTTGTGATTTTTTTATCTCCCGCTTTCTCACTAATTTGGTAATATTATGCGCTGGCAAACTATTTATTGCATTATTGTGATCATTTTCTTTTTTATTTCGTCTTGATATCTATAAAATCAACAGAGTTATATGCATTTAAGCGAAAGCAGTTTTCAGCCAAAAATCGTCTTTGAAGCAAAGTTAAAATGGCCGCCAAAAAAAATTATGAGCTCCAGAATTTTTTTTACTTCGGCTTTGAACTCACCTAGTGTTAGGAAATATATGGTAAAAAAATTAGGAAAATCAAAAATGTCGAGCAACAGGTCTGGGTGATTTGTAATGGATTGATCCAGTAACGTGTTACTTGTAACGCCGTTACTAGTAACAGTTACTTTTTTTAGGTAACGCCCAGTAACGCCGTTACATTTTCCAGAAAGTAATTGTAACTGTAACTTAGTTACTTTTAGCGGTAACGAAGTAACGAAAATTGCCGTTACTTTTCCGTTACTTTCCACGGAGTTCAAAATGTTGCAGCTGTTGTTCATCGCTCGAGTTGAAAAGCAAACACAAACACAGCAGTCAACACGTGAACACAAACCCACATGGGCCCGGGGCCACTCACCACTAAATGGGAGGGGGAAGGGGGTAAAACACCCCATATATGGTCGGATACAATTACTAGTGTCTTTTGTGTCCGTGAAAGACCAGGGAAAAGAAGGGGGACTCTCCCACGGACTAAGTTTTTCTCGGAACATAGGGGGTCAAAGTGCTGGAGGGGTGTCTTCGGTGACGCACCCTTCTCATTTGGCACAAAACGACGAAGGGTCTAGTATCAATTTCACGTTTTTTCTTGGAATCTTTTTTGTGGGATGTACACCCCCACCCCTGCTCTTAGAAAAGTCTAGTTAGTCCTCTGTTACTAACCACAAAGCGCGGGAGAGGGAGAGTCGAACTTAAAAGTCCTAGAAAACTCCAATAGTTTGAAGTGTATTTATTTTAGCCCTCTATTTTTTTTTTAATAAAATTAATGATATTTTGGTTCAAAAATTAAATAATGTAACCAAAACGTCCAAAATATTACTCAATTCTTGCAAAATAAATCGCGTATTTTGATAAGTCATCACTAATCAGGATATAGAGGTAAGTGACGATTTGTTATAGTTTATGTAATTATTCATTATCTGTATTTTTTAATTGTTATAATTTGTGCATGTCGTTTGTAGTAGCTATATTATGCGAAGCTTGTTTGTTAGTTAACACTTTTTTTTAAATAGGCAGCCTTAGATTTGTTTGCCCAAAACGGGAAATTTTTTGTTGACTTATCAGTAACTTTCATCCTCATTAACTTTATAATACATCAGTAACTTTAGTCCGAAAAAAGTGTTTAAGCGTGTTTATTAATAGCTACCATATGTTTAAGTTCATCATTCATGAAGAAATTTGACTTCTTATGATAAAATTAAATTTTTAATAAATAATTTAATTTTAAATTAATATGTTATAATTAATAATTTTAATTAATTAGTACTAGTTATGCAAATTAATGAATTTTATTAGCTATAACTAATTTTGTTTTAAACAGATAATTATAATGAGTTATAATTATTAATATTCATTTACTAGCATTTTCAGTTAAAAACTACATTGATAATTTATTTATAATAAAGTTTCCTTTAAACCGAGTCGACAACTCGAAAATTTTGTAAAGTAACTGTAAAAGTAACTGCACCGTTACTTTTTTTGAAAAGTAACTGTAACTAGTTACTTTTAAAAAAAGTAACTAACTGTAACAGAGTTACTTTTTTAGCAAAGTAACTGTAACTGTAACAGAGTTACTTTTTTAGCAAAGTAACTGTAACTGTAACAGAGTTACTTTTAAAAAGTAACTTTCCGATCCCTGGTTATTATTATTTTACTTGTTTATAAGTATTACTTGATAATTTTGTTATGTTTACAATGTTTATTTTTTTAAATTTCAATGTTTAATTTGAAAAATTAGCTTCCCAAGATTTGTTAAGCAGTGACGGGTTGACAAGATAATTGTAAAGTACTTAAATTTCTGATAAAAAGAATTGTGTTAAGAAAAAAAGTTTCAGAATATAAAATGGTTTCATTTTCATAAAATATTCTAATTTTTTTGGAAAAATTACTGGCATCTATCAGAAGTACTGCATTTTAGTTTAACTCTTAATAACAAAATTTAAAAATTTACAAAATTTTAACAAATTAAAAAATGCTTATGCTTTTAAATTGGTTCTAGTTAATTTGCCAAATTATTCTATTATTTTAGTGCAGTCGGTGGTTGCATTTAAATTCCATTCCAAGATTTTTTTATGTATATATATTTTTTATTTGAATGAAAAATTAGTTAGGAATATAGAGCATTCTGGTATACAAATAATGGAGAAAAATATAGGTTTTATTAGTTATATATCTGAAGTATTTCACTTATATTCATATATATTTCAATTTTGTTACACAGGTATGATGAGAACACACATTTTTATGGTGTGTTTGATGGGCATGTTGGCACAAAAGCTGCAGACTTCACTGTTCAGAGAATGCCAGCTGAAATTTTACTAGGACAGTTAAAAGATAAAAAGAACTCTCAAGATGTCAGAGAGGTTTTAAACCAAGCATTTTTAGCTGTGGAAAGAAGTTTCTTTGAATCCATAGATGATTTGTTGGCTGAAAAAGAAAATCTGAGGCTTCAGTTACAGGTTCTGATTTAAAGTTTATACAATTAAATATTAGTTCAAGTTTTATTATTGTCATAAATATTGGGTTTTTGTGGTGTAACGATAGATAAATATGTAAAAAGAAATATTTAATTAAATTTGCTAAAGTTTATAGTTTCAAAAAGATATTTTCAAAAAGATTTACATTTAAAGTTAAATTTAGTAAAAAAAAACACTAATTGTATCAATCTTTTTTTTTAGTACCCTTAATCATTTGCAGTATTATTTTATGATAAATTCACATTTAATGTATGCACATTAAAAGTAATGCATACACTCGGTAAACTAAAATCCTCAAGGTTTTAATAAATTTTTTTATTGAGTAAAAAAACTAATATTTTAAAAGCATTTTTGGGTGGGATATTAATATCCTTAATATTGCTAATTATTTGATTACAAATAAAATGATATAAAATTTTATGTTCTTAAAATTCTTTATTAAGGGTTTACGTACTATTGAAGCTATAAAACAATTTCCTGATACTGTTCAAAGACTTAAAACTGTTACTGAAGAAATTCAAAGTGGTACAACAGCAGTAGTAGCATTACTATTAGAAGACAAACTGTACATTGCTAATGTAGGTGAGTTAAGGATTTTTCTGAACCTTTATTCTATGCAACATTTAACTCTACATTTGTTTTAGTATTGTTGTTTTAGGTCACTAGAAACAGTTAGCATTTTTACTTAATAATTACCTCAAATTCCTGCTATTCTTGCTACTTTTTTATCCAGATTAAAATGTCCAACGTGAGTATATAATAAATAAAATCATCTAAATATTGAGTTTAAGCACTGCATTACAGGAGAAAATAACCAGAGTATTTCTTAAAACTTAAACAAAGGAGTAAAAAACACTTATGTGAGAGTGAATTCATTTTGTAGTGGTAATATAATCCTAGGTGAAAATATTACTTATTACAATTTAATATAATTTTATTTATTCTACTTGTATGAGATATATCATAAAAAGTTTCTTAATTAATATTAAAAACAAAACTATGAAGTGGTTTAAAATTGGTTAAATGGTTTGAGTGAATGTTTTTATTTTGTTTCAGGTGATAGCAGAGCTATATTATGCACTGAAGACAAAGATAATAAAATTTCTATTTGTCAATTGAGCTCAGATCATACCTTCAGCAATGAAGATGAATTGCTGAGACTTTCACATCTGGGACTAGATGTAGAAAAATTAAAGCAGCAACCAAAAACTGGTTTGCAGAATTGTACTCGTTGTATTGGAAATTATACAGTCAAGGGAGGCTATAAAGAATTTGATAACCTTAGGTATATTTATTTGTATGAATATATTTTTTATAAAAATATTTTTAAAAAAAACGTATTTGTATTAGGGCAATTAGGAATGTAACTTGATAATAAATGATATTTGTATTTCCCAAATAATGTTTTTAAGGTTTCTTAAGAGTATGTGTTGAAAATATAAATTCAACATTACAGTTGAATTTACAGAAGTTTATTAATTTTTAATGGTAGTACTTAATAAATTAGTTACACCAATAATTCCCATCCCCTTGAACTGCACTCTAATTTAAAGGCTTTATATAATTCTTCCTAAGGTCTTTTTTTTTCATATTGTGAATATTTTTGTTGCAGTGAAGCAGAAGATGAGCCTATTATTGCTGAACCAAATATTGTTGGAGGAATACAAATTGATGAAAAATGCAAATTCCTTCTGCTTATGTCTGATGGCTTTTACAAGTCTCTAGAAGAAGCAACAGGAACATCAAACGTAATTATCCTTTCTATATAACTGTAGGCTTGAACAGACACATTTAAAACTCTTTTATGTGCTTGGGCAAATACTTAGTCCATCAAATTACAATGCAAGCTACGGAAGCTTTTTTGTGATTTCCCAGGAAACAGTGTGAGTGTTGCGTTCTTAAAACCATCTTGTTTGAGGATCTGCTGTGTGGTTAATCGCAATTGCTTTCCAAACATTAGTATGATGGGGGAAAACAGAAACAGGGTCTATGTTTCCTGGAAGTAGAAGAAAGTGCTTTCAAAGCATGCGTTGTAATCAGATGGACTCTTAATGTATCCTATGCTGATGTGACTTGAAATACTAATCAGAATACAGAAACTAAAATCAACTAGTTTTTGTATGTTTCTTTGCATCATTTTTGCAATGTTGTGGAGGTACCTAATTCTAAGAAAATATGATTTAAGTCTTTTTGTTGCTATTAACATGTAGTTTCATTTCAATCATTAAATATTTTTATTGCAATGACATTGCATTTTAATAGTTTACAACCAAATTGATTGTCTGTTTTTTAGTAATCTTTGTGAAAAAGATTTTTTTTAAATGAAATATAATTTAATTACACTACTTTTAAGGCTTACCTTGTTATTTACAAATCAGTCTGTATAATTATTGTTGGATTTATTTGCTGTTCTACATTTTATTAATTGAGTTCATTTTCAGACAAATGCTATGATTGTAAATATGGTCTTGGAGCAGTTTTCAGAGCAATCTACATTAAATGGTGTTGCTCAAGCTGTTGTTGACAAAGTTGTTCGTATTCACCATGATGCTTTCATGAGAGACACTGAAGTTCCAAAACGCTGTCAGAAGCGAGATGACATAACTTTATTAGTAAGTAATTCAGGGTGTTTCTCTTTGAAAAAAAATAGCTAGATGTAGGTGAAAGCTTTCAAACTTTAATGTCTTCATTTAAGATTAGAGATTAAGATTTTTTTAAAAAATTAGCTTCTATTAACTATTTGATTCAATCTTATCTTAATGACAATTTCTTAATTTCACTTTACATTTTTTTTTCTCTTCATTTTATTTAGTTATACTGATGGCATGTAATCTGCACAATATCATTAAATCATAATCATTAAAAAAATATTATTAATATTAATATCATTAAAAATTGTTTTTATTATTAAAGACTATTTATGATTAGTTTCTATTCTTTAATGATTATTTTTTTTAAGGTTCGAACTTTCAATTGCTCCCTTCCAAATGCTCACAGTAATGCCCTCGACAGAAGTTTCTCCAATTCCTCCTCAAATAAAACTATTTCAGACCAAGAAGCTTCTAATAGTCTGACCTTTGATAATACAAACTCAGAAAAGGGATCAGTGGAGGACAATATCATATTTTCCAATGAGGATATGTCGTTAACTAGCAGCACTGAATCAGCTGGACCTCAAGTGCTTTTTCAACCTTTAACAAACATGTCTTTGGATGAAGATGGAAAAGTGAAACCATATGTTGACTTTTCAGATTTTTATGCTGCTGTAGAAGAAGCATATAAGAGTGGATTAGTTACAGAAGATTGGTTAAAACCAGCTTCATAGTTTTGTTATGTTTGTTGTTATTCTCTGAAAATATTTTAAGTAAAATTACTATAAATTTTTTTAATAAATATTATAACTTTTTCATGTTTACTGTTTTATTCAATGAAATAATTTTAGTAAAAATTTAAATAACAAGTTTTTAACATTTTATCCTCCAGTGAGAAATATTTTCCTACTTGGGTCCTATCGAAGTAAAGCAAAAATGTGTCTTTCCTTTGGCGCAGATATGAGTTTTTTTTTCAAAGGGTGGATAAATGCGCAGATTAATTTTATGAATCAAAACAGTTTCCAATTGACTTTTTAGAATAGATTATAGTTTAACAATTTTTTGAATAGTTTAATGTATGTTTGCCTGTATGAAATGTCATTTGGACCTTCTGTGCAAAATGTAACATATTCGTTCTTTAAGATTAATATACCATCTGCTATATAATTTTCTGCCACAGAAATAATAAAATGGTAATCTAGCGAAGTTTCCCTAAAAAAGCAAAGAAAGGAATCTTGCTCGAATGTAATGTTAACATTTTCATTGAAGATGAATGAGCTAACTTCGTGGTAGATCAAAGGTTACTTCACCTACTTCTTAGGTCTTAGTTGCATGTCTTCACATACAACTTACCAGTATAAATTTAAAAATACTCATTCTGAGCTAGACTATGCCATTTAAGGACGATTCAAGAACACTAAAAACCCATTTAGGAAAAGTTCTATTTACAGCCTGACTACTTATCAAGGCAAAGTATTAATACGAGAATTTATTTCCCTGTTGGAATTTAAAATGAATGAAAAGATACAATAGGATATTTAATAGAAATTTATTCAGGATACAAGATCAGAATACACAAAATATAATGTATAATAATTGATATAGCTATTAGCTAGCTCTATGTGAGAATATTATGCTAAAGTGGTTTTTTTTTTTTGCCTCATCATAATCAAGATCTAATTCACATAATAGTGTATTCAATAACTAAAAGTCAAAATGCATTAAATTGTGACATGTGGACACACACAGAATGTTTAACTTAAGTCACAATGCTTAAAATCATATTAATATGTTAAAAGCCAATCACAGGGAAATATATTTTTTTCTTATATATTTAAGAGGTCTTCTACAAAGGATAGACCCAAAAATTTCGAAAAAATATAGCTTAAGTTAGATATAATAGTTGGATGTTAATTACCCAAATAAAAAATAAACCAAGTCCAAGAACCATGGAAAATATAAATATTTGAAAAATTAAGATGAACAATAAATGTTTAAATCAATATATACACCTCATAAGCATAGCAAGTTATATTGCTAATCCAAAAACAGATATTATGCAATACATGGATTTATTTTCCCAGCGAACTGTACAGCTGCCTATAAATTGAAAAAAAATATCTATTTTCAGGAAATATTCACAATTAATACAAGAATATCACAATTAATACATTGCTTAACTATTTTGTAATGGTTGCAAAAAAACATAACATATTAAATTATAATTTTATCTGTACCTTTTCAAATATTAACTTGAAAAGTTTGCAAGTAAGTTTAAAGTAAACATCAAATTGCATAAGAAATAAAAATAATCAATAGTTTAAAAAAAAAAGTAGGATTGCAATTGTTTTTAAAACAGTATTGGAAATATGTGTAAAATTAAATATGATTTAACTGCCGCGACTAAAAAGTAAAATATGACAACCCAGCTTTAGCATTTTCTCCTGTTAGAAACACATACTCTAAAATAGTACATTTTAAAAAAATGCTAACAAATAATGATTAGCAATATTATTTTAACTGCAATAAATTAAGATAAAATATTTTAAATTGGTTTTTTTTTCATAAACGTTGAGTACTAAGTATTAATGAAAAAGTAAAAATTTAATGTACATATTAATTTAATTACAAACTCAATTAGAATTTTATAATATGAACACAATACATAATTATTGCCTCTTAGTTATCTATTCATTTTAACAGTCTTGGCAACATTAAAAATAACTACATATGATCATGCATTTATTAACATTTTTAAAATTCCCGAACAATAAATACAGAAATGAGATCTATAGCCAATAACTAAATCATAAGATAACAATTAAATGCAAACATACCATCAGTAGCTGGATCCCAGAAGCATGAACTGGCAGTATGAAATCCTGCCCCATTCTTTTGCATGATTACACACGTGGCTAAAACAAAACAAGAGGAGCAGAGATTTTTTTTATTCACATCAATACTTATCTTAGCAAGAGTAAGAGTGTAATGAAAAAGACACAAATCAAAATATATAAAACAAATAAAAGCATACAAAAAATCATTTAAGGCTTATAAATTATTCATTCGAGCAAAATTGTTGGATTGAGATTATTAGAGTTAATGTATTAAAAATGCAGCTAAATCTTGAAATTAAGTATTTAATCGCCAATTTTTTAATCTAAAAGCAAAATTTATATACTTTCTTTTTCATAAACTAAAATAACTGCCTGACAAATTGGTTTATTTTCAAGATCAGCTGAAGCTTGAAAAAGAGTTTTCAGGTAAAAACAATGTATATTATGGATAAGTCAATAATATTAAAATTATTGAGGTTTATATAATTATAAAAAATGAAGTGTTTTTAATTTTAATTAAAAATACTCTGGGTCATAGTTTATAGACAGTGTAGGACAGAGATCAATCTGCAGTCGCATTTGTCGCAAAATGCGACGAGTTGCACGAAAATGCTAAACAAAAATTATTGGCCGTCGCGAAAATGCGACGCCGTAATTCGGTGAAACTAAACTTAAATTTCAATAAACAACCCGTTCAAATAACCGATTCTAATAATGAAAATAAAATTTTTAATCCAAATTGGAAGATGAATTCAGATTGGAAAATTACACTAGGATATCTTCAAATCTCGGCCAGCCAGTGCAACCTCCCATTAGAAGAGGATTCCAATAATGCTTCATGATTTACTTGACGCCGTAATTCGGTATACTTATTTTACCGCCTAGTAATTTTAAAGAAATCTACCCATGACGTCACAATGATTGACAGTTCTCTGGGCCTGCTTGATCGCAAGAGTATCTCGGCACTTTGGTAGCTCCGGTTCAGACCAAGTCTGACAACCAGAATATATTTTCTGATCAAGTGTCGGTTCATGATGTCCGTGAGTCGTGAACACCTTGAACGTTAAAATACTTTTTGTTTACGTTTGAACCTTTTATTCTTCTTCCGCCTGTAATGGAGTTTCTGATTTTAAACCATATTTAGTTTCTTAAAAAATTGACTTAGATTTTATGTTTCTAGTAAATGTCTGGATGGATTTTTTCCCTAACAAATGTATGAACTATGTTAATAAGGATATGTATTGAAAGACCAAAAGTTGGTGATTTCAAACAATCAAAACTTGTTTTTAATACATCAAATTAACAGCCAAATCATGTTCATAGACATATCTGAAGATGATCCAACACCATAAATAAAAGTAAATGTACTTATTTAAAAAGGTTTATAAAAAAAGTTAAAAGTACTTTTAGTAGTATAGTTTTATATAATTATTTAATTTTGTCATGCCGTGATTCATAAAAAAGTATCAATGTATTGTTGAGCTATCTAAAGAAAATTAACTGTTACACAAAGATAGGTTTGTTTAGATTCAAGTGATTTAATTGGCGTGACGTTTATTTATAAGCAACTAATTTTTCTTTAGCATTTTGCTACAGCTTTTTTCTACATTTTAGCATTTTTGCTACAGCATTTTTTGACCCAGGTTGATCCCTGGTGTAGGAAATTATTTCAGGTCTAAAGGACTATGTATGACTTGTGAAATACTGAAATACTTTATTTTTTAATGAACAATTTAAGTTTCATAATACAGAAATAAATAAATATAAGGTATAGCACTTGTAGAAATACATACATATTTTTGTTAATTTTTAACAGTAATGATTTTTTAACCACTATATTACTTTTCCGAATTACTTTTGCTATGTAATGATAGTATTAGGGGTATACCTATGAAATGACCTTTTATGAACAGATGGCACTGCACTCGGGTTAATAAAAGTGTGGAATCGTCCTACTAGCATTTTGTCAGACTACTTTTAACCTTTCACCTGCCAGGGGCATTAGTTACTGCTGTGTTTTTTCATAGTCATTCTAGGCTTTAAAGATGTCATGTTTCGTGGCAACAAAGGGTCATTTGCGGGAAATTTTAATCCATTACTTTATTTTGAAAAAAACTGCTGCTAAAGCTTTTCAAATGCTTTAAAAAGCTTATGGAGACAATGGTCCATCTGAACCATTTTGAAAATGATGGTTTGTTTGATTTAAAAAAGCTGATTTTGATGTGATAGACAAAGATAATTGAAAACTACCAAAAAAATTTGAAGATGAAGAATTGCAAACAATTTTGGATAAAAATCCAAAAATGACGCCGGTACATATTTCAGAAATGTTAAATGTAACTCAGAAATGTATTAGTGAAAGTTTTCATGCATTGGGAATAATTTGCAAGGAAGGAAAATGGGTACTACATGCTTTAACAGAGTTACAGATGGAGAACAAAAAAGTCACTTGCGAACAACTTTTGAATCGACATCAAAGAAAGTGTTTCCTGCATCGAATTGCCACAGGTGATAAAAAATGGATATATTTTGACAATCCTGAATGAAAAAAATGTTGGTTGAATCCAGGCCAACCCTCAACATTGACTCTAAAAGAGAAAATCGCTTTGAAAGAGACAATTTTTTGTGTTTGGTAGGATCAAAAAGGCCTTCTTTAGTATGAGCTGCTTAAACCTGGTGAAGTAGTTACTTTTAATCAATATCAACAACAATTAACCGATGTAAACCGGGAATTTATCAAAAAACGGCAAAAATTGGGCTCGCAGACAGGGAACAGTTATTTTGCTCCATTGTAATGCGCGGCCTCACACCACAAATAATGTTAAAAACACCTTAAAAAACCTAACATGGGATGTTTTATTGCCCCCGCTATATTCTCCAGATATTGGTCTTTTAGACTATCACTTGCTCAGATCCATGGAACATGGTCTGGCTGAGCAGCACTTCGCTACTTTTGATGAAGCTGAAAAATAAGCATATTCGTTTTTTACCTCCCAGGACGCAAAGTTCTATCACGAAGGAATCCATAATTTATCAAAAAGATAAGCAGAAGTTACTGATCGTAATGGTACATACTTCGATTTATTACTCTCATCCAGTGATGCAAAATTCACCGGTAAGTTTTCTTTAAAAAAGGGTCATTTCATAGGTATACCCCTGATAAAAAATAACTATAATACATTTCTGAAAAAAATAGTACATTTCATTTATAGTTTTCTCATAAATGCAAATTTCTACTTTAACTATTTTGAAAATAGAAAAAAAAATATTTACTTACAAACATAGAAAAAGATTTTTAAAAAAAGGAAAATTGAAAACTCGTTTATAGGAAAATAAGCACTTACTTATATATTTAAATGACTTATTAAGATCTTTCAGATGATTCAAAACTTGTTCCACTATTTTATCTGACCATTGCTTGACTTTGCTGTGCTGATAAGTATTACGCTCGATTACCTCTTCCACTGCCTAGATAAGTAATATTAGAATCAAATAGGATTGTGACCAGTAAACTGATACTTATTTTAGTTAAAAGATAAAAATTACAAACTCAAAGTATCTCTTATAATTAAAATAAAATGTGTTAGTTTATTCTGAAATTCAATATTGTCTGTGTGTTTTTAATAATTGATGTCCAATTAAACACAAGTATTTTGCTTGATGAAGTAAAAAAAAAATGCTTATTAAATTTTTTAAATGGATTGAAATTTCACAAGTTTTTTTTTATTCAATGTCCTAACTACTTTTAGTCTTATTCCTAAATGAAATTCGGAACTAGCATGGTTTTAATACTTAGCTACAATACTCTCATTAGGTCTAAAATATTATTATTTAATCTTCTTTGGAAATACATGATTAGGCAAGCATTATTGATTCATTCAAAATATTGCAAAAGATAGTAGTATTGACAAAATTAAAATACTTATTATTACAATTATTTATAAAACAATATAAAAAATACTATGCCATGTAAAGCAGTAAATATCTCGCATAAATTAAGCAAAAACATGATGGTAAAAATCAAACAAAAAACCATACAAATAAGATAGAACATAAGGAGGCAATATACTGGTAATGTATATAAATATAATTAAAATGCTTCAAATTAGAATAAAGAAGAAAAATATAGAATTAAATTAGGAAGAAAAGAGTTTTTAAAAGTATCTTACTGATTTTATAATCTTGCTCACATCATCAACAGGGAAAGTAGTCTACAAAGTAAAAAAAATTAAAAAATTAGAACTATAGACAAAAAAGCAAATACGAATGTCGTGATATAAAAAAAATGTGAGGATTGCTAGATAATAGTTCAAAGCCTGGCCTTTCTTACAGCATATAATTTACTGGTGAGAGAATGTTTAAAAGCTATTTTGGATATGTGTGTGGGGAGGAGGGGGTATTTTTATGCAATTTGATTGTAATTTTCAGAGCGGTAAAACGCATATGCTTGTCGCTCTGGTCCTTTTTATGTTTTAATAAACACCTTATAATGCTGATTTGACTAGAATTTGTCTAAAACACAACATCTAATAGTGAAACATTTTGTAAACTCCATGCTAAATTTCAAAAAATACATTCTTGTATCCCTGATACTTATAAAAGCTTTTTTCATCTTATTTATAATAAAAATAACAAATTTAAGATTTGGTGATCAAAATAAGAAGTTACTAAAACTAATGATTGAACAAAATGTTCTACAACAAGTAGAACAGAAAATATTTTGAAAACTTTTACCAACACTCGGCGTGATACACGCCAGCTACTCTATTCATATCTACATTTATATACATTAAAAAAAACTATTAAAAACAATAGTAAAACCATTTTGAATACTACAGTCGAAAAATAAAATTGTTATAAGGCATAATTTATTTTTTCTGAAACTAACTGACGGCAAATGCATTGCAAAAACAGACTGCTACCTTACCTCTTCAGATACAATAGAATTCAAGTTTTCATCCATATTAAACTAATTACTATGTTATTGGACAAATACCAAGTATGAATATTAAAAAATTAGATGTTTTAAGTTGTAATTTAGAGTTTAACGATCACTTGACAACTACTGATTGTTTATTTAGGTTGGTTGGTTGGTTTGACATATATTTTCAGGCTTGTGTGCTTGGTCGCAAGGACCCGCTTATAAACCATCGTCAAGTAGGACAACACAAGACGCACACATACACATATGACAGATGTTGCCATCTGTCTCCACCTCCAAAATTTAGACATGTCCCTGAAGGGGGAAATTTTCTCCAGGAACCTGTACCCATGGTGAACTGCGCAATGACCGACAACAGGACTTTCGGACCCAACAGATTTTACGAGCATGTACTCCGCATATACTCGGTAGGTCTTCAGTGGCGACCGGGTCTCGAACTCTCAACCTTCCGATCTCAAGCTCGAGATTCTTTGACCACTAGGCTCCCTACAGCCCTTGCTTATTTAGTTTTGGGTTGGTACTGACGTTTTTGAGGTTTATTTCGGCCGAGCCGAAAACTTTAACACAGCTATATTAGTAATTTAAAAAAGTCAAAGGGCTGGTTTTAGGTCTTGAGTGGTAACGGCGAGACTAATTGAGAGTAATTTGTTTCTTGATTTTGACTTTTTAAATCAAAGGCGAGAAGGAAAAAAACAACAAATTAAAGAAAACTCAAGAGTGAAAGCCAGAACTCATATGTCACCTGAAACAAGCTAATTCCAACAACTGAGCTAACTTTGAACACGGGGGAAACTCGGGTAATCTACAAGGGGATCGGGATATCATCTCTACTTTCAACAAGTGCAAAATAATTACAAATTATTTGCTTGTGTATAACCGTAAACTTATATTTAATTATTTTTATTAGGTTTTAATTTAACTTGTATGGTTCTATTTATCTCAATTCACAACCTGGTTCTCACATTGGCACAACCTAAAGGCGGGCCTGTTTTTTTTAATCGGTGTGTATATTAAAAGAGATTTTGCTATAAAATAGTCATAAGTTTCACTTCTTCAATTTCTTTGCCCTAGTTTAATGGGCTTGTTTCAACACTTCGTTAAAGAAAACAAAACAACAAATGAAATTGCAGTTCGGAATACAAGACGTTATAAATAACCAATGAGCTTGTTTCAACACTACTTCAAAGAAAACGTGAACACCCAATGAAATCGCAATATAAAAAGTGAGACGTCATAAGAAATATTCCCATTATCTTCCGGCGCTGTACTGTATATTTAATGTTTTGAAACTTGTTTTGGCTGTCATTAAAATTTTTTAGACATAACCAGAACATGAACAAAAACAAAATATAGGAAATTAAAAAAAAGTAACCATTAGTATTTAGTTTCTTAAAAAATCAAATCATCTGAAAAAAAAAGAGAAAAATAGCTGCTAAAGAAGACTTTAAAAAAGGCAGCCGGAAACGATAAATTCCAAAAGTAAAAAATCCGGATACATTCGTAGTTAGCGATCATAGATTGGTTTGACACCAAAATTTAAGTTAAAACAATGTCTTGAGTGGCAACAGTTCCATAGGAATGAAAACAAGGTCTCGATTGGTTAATCCATGTAGTGGGGGGGGGGGGGGGGATGGAGTTTAAAGTGTCGATCACATTTCACCAAAACTACCAACGAAATCTAGGAATGAAAGCAGGAGCATTCCAAGGAAAGTGGTCCTGGAGGGCCAAAAAATTAAAGTGCAAATAAAATTATGAAAAAATTGTGCCATGTAGTTAAAGGTTTATATTTCAAATAAATCACACTGATTTTCAAATCTGATTTCAATTTTAGGGTGAAAAACGGCAATAAACTGGGCTTATTTAGAAATAGATCTTTAAAGTGAAATAATTGCCAGATTTATGATAAACTTTTAAGGGATAAAAAAATATGTAAAATTATTTTTTTTTACTCATATGTTTCAAATGCATCTTTTCTTAATATCTTAGGCATATATTTTGTACAAAACTTTATTTAAAAAAAATTACTCGGTCAAATATGAATTACTTGATGCTCAATGTAACACACGGAACGAAAACTTATAACTTTTTTTATAAAAACTGTAAAAATCGAGTAACAAAGCTTATTTTATTAACTATAAGCTAGTTACACATGAGGAACATATAAAAAAAATTTCAAAACATATCTTTAAAAATTAAGCAAGAATTGGGCAATTTATTTCTTGAAACACACGGAACTATTTTGACAATTAAGCAAATTCCATTCGTGACAGACATGACATAAGACAACTTTCTTGGCTCTTAAAAAGTACTAAATGTTAATTGACTGTCAAAAATTACCATGGGGTGATGCAAATGAAAGTCTTGATTATAAAAAACGCTGAAATTTTCATTCAAGAGAAAATACTTAAAATTAATTGGGTTAAAACATGCCGTGACTGACATGACAATATTGAGACACAGATTTTGAGTGACCTTATATTATTACCATTTGCTCTTAACTGGTATGCATTTCAAGTATATAATTTTTTTGGAACCAATATAAGATTCTAATGTGCCAACCAGAAAGAAAAAATTAAGAAATTTATAAATAGTAAAATATAATAAATATTTATTAGCGTGACTGACATGACAAATGTGACAGACATGACAAAGTTTTGATGTTCTATATTTAACTCAAATTTTAAATTCAATGTTAGAATTTTTTACGAACGGTTTATTTTGAGGTATAAAAAGAGAAAATAAAGTGTCAAGAATTTTTGCCGATTAGATTTTGTTCAAAATTAAAAAAGTTGACATTTAAAAAATGATTTCTACGTCGCATTTTCGTGGAATCAACCAATCAAGGAAACTGGAGTGGGAGTTGACGTGTAATATAAAAAAGGAAGATTTATCCTGAGAAATACATTTATTAAAATGCGTGCTCGTAGAGGCATTCATGTATATAGGCAAAAAAAAAAACATAAAACAAATAAATCCTTTACAAAAAAATTTAAAGCAATCGCAAAACTTAGCCCTTGAATAGAAATGTATCATATAACTTATTATTTTGTTTTCAGTTTTATAAGTTTACTCTTTGTAGCCGAGTTTTTTCAACAGTCTTGGTCTTTTACGCTATGAAAGTTTCAACCACCTGCTCTGGCAGATGTACACATTTGATTATGAGTTGGATGTTTACATTGTAGATCATTAGTAGTTGAATCATAGAGTGCTTCAGATGTTATTTTGTATTTCCTAGTGACCATCGTCTTATACAAAAGGTATGTGTCGGCCATCGTCCAGTCTTCAAAGAACCTTGCGGATATTGTCCGAAACTTAATGCCAAATACCAAAGTCCTTCATATTTCGCAACCGGACATACCATCCAAAATAACGGATATGAACCCACGGGTGACTTCGGTCCCGGTACCAGGAATACGAAAAATTCACCAAGTTAAATGTGACTCTGGCAGTAACATTGAACTGTTCAATACAGCTATATAAAAATTGTGCTTGCTATTGTTGTGTAACTTGCAATGTGGTAGGAATTACTTTTCACCCGTTAATAATTTAAGAGTAATATTTAAAATTATTAATTGAACTTTTAATTAATTATAAAAAAATTAAATAAAAAATTTGCTTTACAAAGCTAAATAATAAATAATTGTGTATTTAAATATGCCACAAAATTCCTATATTTATTTATTTGCCAACCAAAGTGTTTATCATTAAAACATTAGGATTTTTCAAGCTGAACTGTAAATCAATTCGCACGCTGTAACACACGGAACGTTGAGTGCAACACACGTGACGGCGCTATTTATTTTATGTAGTCTGACTATTTGTAACTCAGATTTCCAACGCCACTTTTTTTAAAGCTTGTTTACTTAGCTTGCTATTGATATTTTTTATTTTCATGAGTATTTGCATAATTCGCAGAATTATGCAAATAATAGAAGAAGAAAAGAAAATAACCCTGTTAAATGGAAACACACGTGACGCGAAATGAAAAAATTATATCTGCGTAACTTTTTAGTTTAAAAAGATTCTGATTAGCTTAATAAGATCATTAAACATCTGAGAAAAGATATAAGTTGTCATCTTATTTGTTTTATACTGCTTTCCAACCAAAAATGTAACAAATATACTGAAAATGTGGTCCGAATGTAACACACGGAACGCTGGAATGCTCCAGCAACGATTTCCGTCCTTGAAACAATTTTCCAAATAATAATTTGGAATTGTTCATGAGTGGGGTAAAAAAGGATTTTTTTCTTTGTCTTCTTTATTTATTAAAGTTTAGAACTAAAAAACATTTTTTTAAAAAAAACCACACCATGAAACACCCTTGGGAAAGTTTTACACTTTATTTTTAAAACTAATCCAATCATATTCAAATTTTATTTCTTGTAAAAACTTACCGTTTTCACGAGAGTTTGTAAATTTGAATGGGCATGTTTCAGTTCTAGCATTTCACTATGAGTTTGAAAAGTTTAAAGTTTATATGAATACAACAAAAAATAAATTTAAAAGGTGCAAATAAATAAAATTTCAAAGTTATCAAAAAATTGTTAAAACAAATCTGAAATGTTAATTAGAATATATTATAAAAACTCCTTGTTTTAAAATCTCTTTTTGAAAAAGTCAAGATTAACCAGATAATACATTCTAATATTCACTTAAAAAATAGTTGGATAAAAATCAAAATATGGGGGGGAAACACCGTTAAAATTTAAAAACATTTGTTGGACACAAACACACACACAGTACAACTTTCTGAATAAAACTCGTAATTATTTAACTCTGTATAAAAAAGGGAAATAAAAACGTCGTTAGAATTTATTAATATTTTTTTTATTACCACTATGGAATTATCTCTTGTGTCTAATTTACTTTCTGTGAGTAATATAAATTTCAGCTTCAGATTTTTATTAACAAGTGTCTTAGAAGGATTTTTGGCATTCAGTGGTACCATAAAGAACATTTAAAACGCCCCCTTCGAATTTGTTATACTAAAATAGAATGAAGTAAACCAAATGAAAAATTATTATTTTAAAAGGACATACAAAAAACTAAAAATGAAATTCAAACAATTAAGATCAATCCGTTTCACGCATCCCTTTTTTTTATTTCTTGGTAGAAAACATGTATGTACATTGAATACTAGGTCACGTCGATGTCCCCTTGTACAAGCTGAGAAATTACTGAAAAGTACTATAAAAATTGCGTTTAGTTTACAGCACCAGCTATTCAAATGCAACGGAATGCACTATGAATATAATATACGGATATACGGCAAATGTGCTGTGTTTTTTTATAATTTTTTTTAGAGTGACCAGTACAAATATAACTTTTCCTTTGGCCTCCCTGTAGAAGTTGTTTCTCCTTAAGCTTTGTTTTAATACCGGAAAGCTTACTTCCCCTGGTTCCCGTTTCCACTGATGTAGTGTCTAATTTCCAGCTTATTACAGTTTTAATGATGCAAGTTACTTTGCAGGTTTGTTTCACACCTTAGGTATCCTTTTCTGCTATCAAAACGTTCAATATAAATTTAACATTTGAATAAAGAAATGAAAAAGGGGGTTAAATGTTGCAAACATATTAAGCGAAACAATTTTTTACGTACTCTTAAAAACGTCTAATTTATCGGTTTTTTTCTTTAAAATCACAAGTGTGTGCCTAAATCGTTTCACTCGGATTAATAATTACAAAATATTTTTAAGGAATTGTAACAAATTTTAGACAGCGACTCTGGAAATATTTGCAATGGTTATTTTTATTTTCAACTAAGCAACCACTGCTTCTTTTAAAAAAGATATATAAATAAAAATGTATGTTCCATAAAATTCTTTGTTTTGCTACGCGTAATATCACAGAAATGGACAGATTTTTTCGGAAGTAAAATTTCTTGCATTGTCAAAATTTGACAAGTTTTTATTTTCAGATCAACGAGGTATTCTTGAAAAGAAAATAGTTCCAAACGAAATACACGACAGGAATAGTACCTTTTTTTTTATTTATTTAATTTCACGATAAGAGACTAAACTGAAAGTATATAAGTTCCTATATCTTTACTTCTAAAGATTGTGTAAAAAAGGAAAATAACATTCAATTCAAAATAAAAAACTTTGATCAAAAATTTGAACTTCAGTATGTTTTGTGTGTTCTTGATAAGAGTTTCTTTATCAGTAAGTGATAGATGTTAACTGTTTTAAAGGAATATTATCTCGGATTCTGTTGCCTTTTAAGCTTTAGAAGCTCTCTTGCAATTTTATTGACTCTGTTTTACATGAAGTAGCGATTTGACCATTAGAGGGGTGACAGATGGTGCTACTTAGTTTTGGGAGTGTTTTAAAACTCCTGGGTTACCCCGGTACAAATTATATTGCCTCTCATGGAAAAAAGAACGGATGAGAAAAATAATATCGGAACGAAAATGGATGCTGTTGAATCACCGGAGCCTTTAAAGTAAGTTACTGTAAGTTGTGTGGGTTGTGCGTTATTATTCAACCTAGTAAAAGAAGCATTTTATGGTTACTTAAACGAATTACTTAATATTCAATATTTATTCGTTGCTTAATCTATATAGTAATTTAATTGAAAGATTTGTTTATCAATAACCAAATAAAAAATATTAGTTAAACAGTTGCTTAATTTTACAATTAAATGAAAGTGCTTTTCAACTGATATGTAAATTTTCGGAAGTCCTTTTCTACGTTAAACTTTTTGGCCGATGAAGGCCTAATTAAAAAACAGATGTTGATAATTTAAAGTAACAACTTTTATCAAAGAATCAAAGTTAAATTATTGGTCAATTTATGAAGCAGTTAATTTAGAGCAAAAATAAAATTTAAAATTCTAAATTTTTTTATAGAAAATTGCAGATACAAAAAAAAAACAGTTAATTGATTTTATACTCCAAATAAATTCGTGTATTGAATTTTTTAGTTTATCAGACAATTTTTTTTTTTTTTTAAGTAAAAAAATTTGAATTTTAAATAATTAAAATAATTAATAGAATGTGTCATTTTTTTTCACCTGTAAGACCTGGTAATCTTTTTAACCAGCATGTTTGTAAAAATGCTTACAAATAAAAATATTACAAGTACTACCATAGACAAAGAACACTCTAGACCAGTAAGTCAATCTGATGCCTACGCACCTAAAGTTACTTGAGGAACTAAAAAACTATTAATGGTTGATTTGTTGATTGGCATAATTGCACTTTCCGATTGCAGCGCAATTGTTTCTTCGGAATGTACCATAATATTAGGTCAGTTTTAAACTGATAATTGAAATTTTCGATTTTAAGGCTACCTAATACTCAGGAATGAATTAATATAAAGCTAATCATTTATTTGTTGCTAGGTATATTCGGGATATCACATCCTAAAACTTTCGAATTTATTAAAATCGAAGTCTGGCAACAGAGAGTAAATTTCGGTTACTATGACGATTGACGATAAAGTTGCTAAATGCATTTTAGAAATAGAATAATGTTCAAATTGTTTATTTTTCGTAGTCTGCAATTATTTTTTGTTAATTTTTATTTAAATAGTGTATTTCGAAGAATTTTCAGCAATCTTGAGAATAAACGACAGTAAGTGCATTTCATGTAAATAATATTGCAAATTCTTATTCTTTTTGGGGTTTTTTAAATGACTGTTCTGAACTATAGTAAAATTTTCTCGGTTTTTTTAAATGAAAATCGAATGTCGTCGATTCTAAAAGATAATTCAGTTTATTTCTTAACTTATATAAAAGTTTTGCTATTGTTCCTAAAGTTATAAATCTTTAAAAGATGTTGTTGATTAAATTGCAATAAATTTTACAAAAAAAAGTCCCACTAGTTTCTGGCTTTCAACAATAATTTTATTAAGTAAAGAATATCTATTTATTCGTTTTTATTTTATCATTTAGAATTGGTTAAAGAAATGATAGGAATTAATTCTACATGAAGAAAAGCTCTGTGCTTCATACTTATAGGATATTGCAGCCTCTTCACAGAAACTGATAAATTTACCGGCATAAATCGCATACATAAGATACATGGCGGCGTTCTAAATAAACACTGATACACAATCTTATGTTTTTATTATCTAGCAAAATTGAAATAATAATTGTGCTAAATAACTGCAGTTTTTCTTGTCATTTTTAATAAAATATTTAAAGTTATGTGTTGCTTCGTTATAATGTACATATTTAAAGATTGTTTGATAAGAATAAAAAATAATATTGTAAAAATGATTGTAATAAAAAGAAATATGCTGATATTTATGCTTTTGAATTTTATTCTTGTATTCAATTTGCTACAATCAATGTTGTAAAAAATAATTTCGCGAATTATTTATTAACAAATGTCTTGCATAATTTTTATTTATATTCTAGCACTACATTTAATGCATATGAAACTTGCTTAATAAAACTGTCGTTCGAAAAGTGACTTCATTAAAAATAAATAATCTAAGTACAATTTGCTTCCTACTGCCTGTTCTTCCCAAGCTTTAACACAGTCAAAAAGTAGATACTGTCTAATAAATTTAAATATTATTTCATTCATTAAATTTAATCAAGAGATAAATTTAAGTAAAACTTCAACCATTTTAATTACAAAAATATGATTATAAAAAAACGCATGGTCCCGCTGTCGCCAAAAATAGTTTCTTTTCGTCACTTGACCTGGGTTTTAAATTACGATGCGTAATAGACTGTGTTAAAGCTCCTAAAGAAGGCTAGAAAAAAGCAGCCGCGAAACCACAGTAGTTCCCAAAGTAACTATAGGGGCGCTAGTTTCTATGTCAATTTCAATATAGAAATTCTCCAATGCTAATCCAATCAGGGATTCAGATCTAGAGTGTTCTTAATCTATGAGTACTACAAATTCTTTCAATTTGGGGTTGCATCCATTCACCTGATCTCAAACTGGTATCGATTTATCTTCCGGTCGCCAAATTCAATGCCTACAAAATAAAATAAATCTAAATACATCATGGAGTTCTCCTGGAAACTTTATTCAAACAGTGAGTTGGTTAATTGCCTCTCTCTTCCTAAAGATAAAAGTTTTAGTGCATTTTTAAAAGTGAAAATTTTGAGAAACTTTGGATTCAGAAATGAGTTTGGATAATGAGTAAAGTTTTATTTTGTATTGCTGTAGAATATATATATTTCCTTAAAATCATTTGCTTCTTTCATTTAACATAAAAATATCATATAATTAATTTCTATTTTATCGTCGTAACTAAACTTTTGTTTTGTATCTAAAAAATTGTTATATAGGAAAATAATAATTAATTTCGCACACTTTTGCATGTCAGGACAATTCTAGTTACTATAGGGTTTTTCTTAATTTTTCACTATAAAATGAATGTTTATTGAGGAAGTACTAATTACTATTCCATAAAGAACAATAAAATTGAATATTATTATGTTATGTTCTCATATTATAAACCTAAAGTATAATTGCATCAATATTTTATTATTAGGTATCATTACTGTTTTAAGGATTATGTAATGCACCTTTAATGATTCCAATAATTGATATACAAATATTTATGCATTTACAGACTTTTTCTCGTTGATATTATTAATTGATGCGTATGTAATAGAAAAAGTTATATTTTTTTTCTCGTGACTGAATACGTACCTACTCACCTAGATTTTAAATAAGTTAATTTCCCCCCGTTTATTTTGATTAAATGCTTAAATATTTTGATTGATATTAGATTGATTGATTTTTTTTTTATATTTGATTTTTCTTGACGCTTTAGTTCGTTGGCAGCAGAAAACTTGACTGAGAGTTTTTCTGTGCCGAAATCAAAAGAAAGACAAGAATCTGAGTATGCTGGAAAGATACTTTGGAGGATTGCGAATGTTATGATGACAGGATTCTTTGCGATGGCTTCTGGCGTGCAGGTTATATCCAAATCAAATTTAAACTTAATCTTATAATTTATATTAAGATTTGAAGGCTTGATTTCCCGTCCCCGTGTACACAGATGTTGATTTTAAAATGTAGTAGTGCATACTATTTCAGAAATATATTACTTACAAAATGTATTAACTTCTATATTGAATGGTTCTGGTTATTTAAAATAATAACAGATAGTTTAAAAAAATTCCCATTACATGTAATATTAATATAAATGCTTATAACATATTAACCCTCTGAGGGATGCGCAATTTGCGAAAGTGTAAAGTTGTTTTCGCACACTATGTGAGTTTTAAATTTAAAATATAAATTTCCAAATTAAAGTGTTCCAATTTTTAAAAATATTTTTTTAATATTAAAATCTATGTGAGTTGCTGGAAGGCCTGACGCATAGTTGACAGGTTTCCATATGAGAGATAAGACTGTATCTCTCAGGTGGAAATATTTATAAAAAAATTACTTATCAATATAAATGTTTACTGCAAATTGAGTATTTATGTATTTTTAGTCACATAATTTTGTTAAAAAAAAACCCCACACAATTCTGAAGAATTTTTGCAATTAGATGAAATATATGTATAAATGTTATTTGCACAATATTTTAAAGTTTACATTAATTTAATTTTAAGATAAAAGTATGTAAATATTTTTTGTGCTTTATATTTACAGTTTAACGATCCAGATCCTTTTCTTTGGGTAGTAAGTAGAACAAGGTTTTTCTAGTCATTAAAAAATATTTTTGGAATTCATTAAATTTCTAATCTTCTTAACCATTCAAGGTAAAAAAAATAGTTAATTATTTAAAAAAGAGAGTAAATATTTCATTGAATTATTTTAAATATTTTTTTTAAATAATTACGTTTAGTAATAGAAAATTAATATATTATGTGGCAAATAATAATTCTTTAGTTGTTATTCAAAAGAGAGATTTTTCTTTATAAAATGCTATATTTTTGGGCCGTCTGCCCCAAATTGAAAGTGTAATTCATACCACATTCAAAAATATTAAAATAAAACTTAATTACATACTTTTCGTTTGAAAAAATATTTCATAATAACACTAATAATTAGTATGTGTTTTCTAAATCATTCTTAAGAAGTAAAATTAATATCTAGATGAAATAGTCGCCCCATCCCTCTCAACTTAACGTTATTCATGTAATTCTGGATAATATTCAATTCATTAACTATTCCTTACATTTGAAAAAAAAAAAAACTTTTTTAAGTGGACTTTTCCTTCGGTGCCACATTAAAAGTGGTAAAACAATTAGGATATAGAATCAACCATTATAACTTTTTAAATAGTTTTAATCTATAAATTTTAATCTAATTAAGATAATACAAAGATTTTTTTAATAAATAATGTAGAAAATGATTGTTCTTATTTCAGCCATTGTATGGAACTGCTGCTCTCTTATCCGCATGTATATCCATTCAACCAAATACAAGCGGTAATGCATATTTTTTATTAGTTTGATTGATTCGAAAAACTTAACATAATAATAATTTAATAATTTTTCTCGCAACGAAAAAAATGAAAACCCCCATAAAGATGTTTGAAACAGAATTTCCGAATTGTTGTCAATTTTTGTCTTTTCTCACCGGTATTTTTTTAAAAATATTTTTTCTTTCAATTTTTTTTTCATTATAATTGCTTTATTTTGTTAGAGAACTTTTAAAAGCAATAAACTTACAATTACTTGACCCGAAAAGTGCTAAATATTTTTTTATTTAAGTTTTTTTCACCAATTAAGATACTACTTAGACACTTTTTTTCTCACTTTATTTGTATATTTTAGCGAGTAAACTGTGGCGAGCGGTGTACTGGCTGCACACAGTGTATTGCATCGGAATGTTTCTTTATGTTTTGGTAGAGCTTATCATCGTTGCGACGAATCCTCAAGCAGATGGATCTCTCAACCCTCTCACTTACGAGGAGGGAAGGTGAGTAGAAAGAAAAACGAATCTTCCCTTTATCGCAAACGCTTCCCTACAACCCGCTTCGCGTCGACACTCGCCAATAAGGTTTAGTAGTGGGATTGGAAAGTTACCTAATTAAAAAGTAACTCTATTACAGTTACTTAATGCAAAATTAACTGATTACATTTACTTCTAGAAATTTCAAATTAAACGAAAATTTGAAATTTAACCATTTTACCGTTTTTCTTAGAGAATCAAGAATAAAGAAATAGTTACCATCGGGAAAAAAAGTTAAGAACGAAAATTAAACGTTGTAAAAATTTAAATTCTAAATAGTTAAATTTAAGCCGAACGCTAAACTGCCGAAAATATTTGTGAAGAGTGGCGAGATAGAAGTAACGGAACAGTAACGAAATCTTTCGTTAATTCACTTCCGTTAAAAGTAATTAAGTTACAGTTGCATGTGGTGGGCTTAAACTATTATAACTGGTTAAAAAAAGGAAATCGGGAAAACTCAATAGTATTTATTAGTAAATCCTAAAAAATACATTTTAATAACTTACAGAGAGATGGCGGGTATTATGATAACAATTATTTGGCTGTTTACCTGCATGCAGTCTCCCATAATTAGGTAAGTTTATAAAGTCTATTTTTTACGAGGATGAATTCAAAAGTCATTATAATATTTAATTATGTAAAAAATACTTTTAATTTAAGCTTAATACATCTCTAAAGTTTTTCTATATCAAGCAAATAAATTACTTGCATTTTTTTGATAAAGTTAAGAAATACATAAATTGTAACAGAATAATTTGATAGCAAACCAATGATATATTTTTATTATGCAATACTATGTATTACAAATAATCTTTTTAGAGTAATGTATTTTGCTTTTATTTTCGATCACACCTTATATAATGAAATGGATATCAAAATAAAATTTCATTAACAAAATTTTAAAAAACTAATACGCCTAGATTAACTCGATATCGTATTTTTAAAAAATTAAAACAGTACTATCAACTATAGGTTGACTAGTGAACTATAACTTTTGTAGGTGTAAGTTTCCTTCATGGTGTCACTGTAACAAACGAAGGCCTTCCTTTATAATAACCGACTTGGACGAGATCTAGAAACTAGACCCAGATCTTTTACTGTAGAATTCGGTGTCCCCTGCTCAGAGGTGCGGTTTAAAAAAATTAGAAGATATTCAATTATCTATAAACTTATTGCATGCTATACCTATGAAATATCTTTCTTTATAATTTTATAAAATTTATTCAGGGGGATTACATTTTAAATTTTTATATATTTTTTTCAGTTACGATCCGTTGTCAAACCACCAAATGAAGAAGAGTGTTCTTGTCCTAAGTGTAGTATTATTCAGCATTTTCCCCTTGTTTCTATGGTATCTCTGTTATTCCAGCAGTTTATCCTCTGGTTGCACTTCCTTTTGTAGTGATTTCTATGTGAATGAGTTTTCTTTTTAAAATAAAAAATACATGCCTTTTATGTCCAGTTGACAATTTCTTATGATGAAGAGGGGCAATTTTTACTATTAATTATTCAAATATGAAATATAATCCAAGGAACTATTGTGGTGGGGTCAAAAATCCAAAGTTGAGATTTTCTGTTTTCTTCACGTTTTAAAGAGTGCTGATTCTGAAAAAGTAAAAATGGTTTTGAACACTAGTCCGCTTGGAACCCCTTTACAGCTCGAACTAAAAGAGCAGCGGACTTACGATACTACGAGTTCCTAAGTATATTGATTTATTGAATGTAATTGAAAGTCGTGTAGTGTTACACACCCCTAGTTTTTAAATGTCATTGGTATTTAATTATTTTATTTTCCTGCTTACCTTATTGATTATGATTTCTCCAGATTTGGCGCCACCACCCTTAACCCCAGGTGCTCGAAACAACACAGCAAACGGCAAAATAATCAATCACTTCATTCATCTAAAAAAAAATTTAAAATTAAAATTTCATTAATGTAACTTATATTAATTCATGTTTTATTACCTTTGGTATAATGGTTACCGTTGAAAAGCTAGTTAAAATGTGGATTGAAATTTTTTTTAAAACTGTGTTTAGATACAATTTAACATATTAAATGTGATAACTTAGTGCGTGTTTTGCGTGCAAAAACATCTGTCAAGAGTTTTGTAAACGCGTTTTTATCGTAAAACGATGTTTATATTAGTGGAGTAATGGCACAGATTGCGAATAAAGTTCAGGAATATAAATTGTTTTACTACATCTTAACTAATGTATGCAAACAAGTGAGGATATAAAAGGTGTGACACTTTTAGTCGTCTTGAAGTTGATATCTTTTTTCAATATAATTTTTCAATGTCTATTAACGTTTTAAATTTCGTTAAACAAATTTAATACTTGAATATCAACTATCGATTCTCAAAATGCAAGTCAATTTTTCAGTTTAACTGTTTAGTAGTGAAGAAAAAAAAACAAATATTTTTTGTACTAATTTAAAAGTTGAGAATAGTAAAATGCAATAGTGCAATGCTTCATATTCAAATCAGATTTTTTTTCTGAAATATTTTAGGCATTAAATAAACTCGTCAATTATAATCAATATACTTCAAACAACAAAATAATCCATTTTTTTCTATTAACTTTAGAATAACCAAAAAGTTTGGTTACCCTTTTTTAAAAATATTTTGTTAAGTATGCGAGAAAGGGGGGAACTAATGCTGTTAAGAAACATTTAAAACCTAATTTCAGATAAGTAATCTCACAATTAAGAAAGAATTAACATTCATTAGTAAAAGCGTCTAATTTTTTCCTTTTTATTCATTTAATTAGACTTTACTTAAAAGTTCGGTTACTTGCTAATTAAAGTTATTTCTAATTAACATTTGACAATTCGATATTCTAAAATTAACAAGAGAAGCCTTATTTTCTAATGGCAAGGAATTGACAAAATTTGTATTTTTATAATCATTTCATAAAATAAAAATACTTTTACCCCCATTAAAATAATAGAATATGAAATAGCTTTAAAATCTGATGTTAAATTCGTGTAATTAATAATTGGTGGAATTTAAATAATACACGATAAGTGTTTTTTTTTTATGAAAAACATTTTAAGTGCATTCAGTTTTTTAAAAACCTATTAATTGAGAAACTTTTAAATGAAAGTGTTTTTCCACTTGTTTTGCGAAAGTAAAATTTATTGTTCAATAAACGAAATGGCGATAAAATATGCAATACGTTTTCTTTGATCCCCAAGGGATCCTGTAACCCATTAAAGTCTTTCATTCCCTTTTATTGTTACAGAGAATAATAATTTGTATACATAAATTTTTTTGGTTCCTCAATTTTTTTTAATGTTATTATTTTGCACTTCTAGCTTAGTTAATAGTTAAAATTATCCATAAAAAAATACCGCTAACAGCCGAGGATATGCATCAAAGTTTGACACACCTACTAATCAAGAAGGGGAAAAAAGAATGGAATCCTAAAATTTAATCATAAAAGACAAACTCGTCTCTTGACCAAGGTTCTAAATTACTAGGCGTCGTCAATTATGGCCAACCCAGCTAATTACGCCTCGTAATTTAGAACCCTGGTCAAGAGACGAGTTTTTTTTTCAAAAAGAATGGAATCATAAAAAAGAAACTAGTCTCTTGACCAAGGTTCTAAATTACGAGGCATAGCCAATTATGGCTAATTACGGACAACACATCCAATTACGCCTAGTAATTTAGAACCCTGGTCAAGTGACAAGTTTGTTTTTTATGATTCCATTCTCCCCCCCCCCCCCTCCTCTTTTTGATTAGTAAGTGTCTCAAAGTTTTTTGCATTCGGATTATTCATTCAAGCTACAGACCACTCCAAATAGCGAGCGTTATTTTATAATCACCCTGTATTTTCTTTATTTGTGCACAAAATGCTCCACTGATTAAATTAGCTTTTGCATCTAGATTCTGAAATGCTTGAGAGATCTATCCAACTAAAAATTTTAGTTTCAGACTTGAGCGTCTGTGGGTTCATGAACCCAGTTTAGTTCTGGTAGACTTTCAATAATTGAAAATATTAAAAGGATAAATAAAGAGCTGATAATACTCATGTTCAACAGAAATTTGAGAAAGCTAAACCTATACACTTACTTATTGATAAGCCTTAACTTTAGAAAAACTATACTCTTCTGTGCAATAGCCCGTTAGTGAGCCAAGGCCCATTTCAGCTTACACAGGCTCTGGGTGCTAAGCATATATCTCAGTTGTGATCAACTTCAAAAGGAACCCCCCAGTGTTCAGTTCCCCGACATGACAGACTCTTACTTTAGTGACCCACTTGAGGGATGAAAAGATGAGTCAACCTCGCCCAAACCGGGACTCTATCTCCGGACCTGTGGTTTAGCAATTTGTAGCACTACTACAATTTCACTGTCAGTGGTTAACTTTAGATCAAGTGCTAGTGGAAAACAAAGTTTTGCAGGGATGAATCAACTTTTGATTTTCTGTAAAAAATGCATTACAAAGTGTCATCATATTAAAAAAAGTATTATGTAGTAGTTATTTAAGCAACTAGTGTCGAAAATAACACTTTATTAAACTTTTTATTTCACAAGACCGTAGGTCGAGTGAAATAATGACAAGAGCTTAATAAAGTATTATTTGGCACATGCTTGCTTATAATATTTTTTATAATAACGTGCAAAAGCGTGAAATTGGTGTTCTTACTTTTGTCGTATTTAATTTCCTTTAATTAATTTTTGTAATACTTGTAGTTTCCATGGAGACACTAGAAAATGCAAAAGTAATGAACCAATAGAAAAAAATCGAGTTTCATGACCATTTAGTTTCCATGGAGGTATTCATGACATTTTGATTTTATACCAATCGGATACTCTTATTTACTTAACCACACCACTAGTGCCGAAAGTCCCGCTTTCGGCACTGTCTGTGACGTAAGCACGTGAAGTGTCATTTTTGCAACGATTTATGAATGAATACGATATAAAAAAGTGAACTTTTTTGCAGGTTGTTATAGAAAATGCATTACTTTGATTTTCTGTAAAATTCATTACAAAGGGTCAGCATATTAAAAGTTTCAATGAAATGTGAACATTTAATGTATTAGTATTGAATGAAATAAAAAAAAGCAATTTTCAAACAATAATAACAAAAGAGTTTCTTATGAAGTTATTTTATTGATATTCAAGCTATGATTCCTTAAGAATCCACTCATGTGATGCTTTAAAACCATTCATGAAGTACAGCATTCACTGTTCATTAACATAAATTGTTTTGGATGGCATTTTATGATAGCTATCACAGCAATTTGAGCACCACGCATATCACACACATCAATAACAAACATTCATCACTTGTTAGGTTATCATCAACAGAGGTATACAAAAAAATAGTTAAAAACAATTTATGTGTTCCACATAAATAAAATTAATTAAGTATTTCATAATTGTGTACACTGTTGTATAGACTATGTGAAATATTACAACTACAAATTAGTTAAAAATATATTGCTCAGTAGGTATTAAATATAAGACTTCGTTGTTAGGTTACAACTAAGAAACATCTAGATCACAAAGTTAGGCAGTATAAGCATTTTGAGCAATACATTGCATAACTCAAATTCTGTTATGAAACATTGTTGCAACTTCTAAAGTTCAGAGTTACTAGCTATATATAAAAGTAAAAAATTCATGTTACAGCTTCAATAAATTACAATTTTCTCATGTTACATTTAAATAAAAATGTTAATGGAAAGAATCAGACTATAAAAAAAAAACTTTAAATAATTATGGCGAGCTTAATAATGTAATTTTACTAATATTGCATTAAAGAAAGGTTAAAAAGTAATGATCAAGCAATTTTGTATGCTTAATAACAGACAACTTTGTGCATTTATCATATTTATTGCAATACAGTATTTAATTAGATTTGCATGATGAAATCAAAATATTCATTAAGAAAAAAACATTAAAAACTAAATCCACACAAAAATAAATAATCATAATTTAAAAAATAAAAATACTATGTTTAAAAAAACTGTACAAAATTTGCAAAGCAGCATTGTCAATTATTAATTTTAAAATAAATAACATTGTTGAAGATAAACGCATTAGATTTTCACTAGACAGCCAATAAACTTTTAGGGCTATTTATAATTGAAGTATCTTGGAATTTTAGAACTACTAACTGCTCTATGTTCAAAATTACAAAGTAAAATTATCTTTACCCTACTTATTTTTCTTAATAATTAAAAATTCAGCAATGATCAAATTAGCAAATAAAATACATACTATATAGATATCAAAATTTCAATTTATGATTATCTGAAATTTCAATAAGTGCATGTTTTTAATTCTTATAAAAAATTAAACACAAGTAAATTTATAGGCACTGGTGTAAAATTGAAATTTAACCAACTTATTTTAAAAGACTAAAATACTTTATTAATTTATTGACTCCCATAAATTTCAGATTCATTCTATTAATAGAATGCAATGAGATATTTTGAATAACAATTTAACCATGCAAATAAAAATTTAAAGAAAAAATATGTTTTGAAACAGACGGGTAAGTTATTGCATCACAATAAAACTTCAAAATAATTTTCGGGTGTTCATTTGTTAAAAGATTCGTTAAATTATGAAACATATAAAAAAAGCACAACACAAAAATAAATACATATTTCAGTTTGGCTGTAATTGAAGAAAGCAAAAAGGTTAAATTTATGGCTGTGTTAAAACAAAGACTACACAATTACACACATTTTATTCAAGAAAATATTAGTTAAAACTTTATTTTTGTTGCTTCGGACACCAAAAGTGTTATGTTATCATACACATGCATGGTCATAAACCAATTATTTACACTATAAACATTGCTAACGAATCCCAAAACTCCAAAGACATTTGAAGGCAAGAACAAGAATGGCACTTTTCGATGGACCACCAAATTCATTCAGTATCTGGAGAAATGAAAATATAGAAAGGCCACATTTATATCACAAACTTCTACAGTAAGTTCAGTCTTCAAAGTATTTCTTCAAACAGCTACACTCTGTTGAATTCTGTACAGAGCATCGAAAGCAGCTCTCGGAATGATTGTCCTAATTTTCCTTGCATAGTTTGCCTTTTTAGTATAAAGGACTGTATGGCTAGAAGCTGTTCATGGCAATACTTGCACTTGGTTACTCTGAAAAATAAAACGCAATACCGTAACTCGTCGGTATGAATATGTGTCAATAAAAAATAAATTAAAATACATAGTAGTATATTTCTAAGTAAATTAGTATTTAGGTAATAGTGAAAATTTAAACAATGTAGTTTTTTATTGAATATTTTTTATGTGTAGATAAAAACTGTTTTAGTGACTCATGCCCTATAATAATAACTACATATAGATTTTCCAGACAGAATTAAAATATTTAAAAAATTGTAAAACGAATCAAAATGGCATTTTTTTAAACTATACTGGGTTACTCAGTTATAAATTAGGTAATAATACAAAATTTAAACATTTCAGGAACTTGAATATAACAGTATCAAAAACTCAATATATTTAGATAGTAACAAACAATAAATGTAACACTTGAATAAATTTAAACAATCTAGCTCAGAATTGACCCCAAAACAGACTAAAACAAAAAAAACCCCATAAATAACAATATACAATAATAAAACTAACCGCTCTTCGGCACATAAGTCAACTCCAATTCTGGGTGGGGAATCTATATTTGTCTTAATTAAGTTTCCAAATTTCTGCAGAATGAGCTTCACAGAAGAGCAGCCAACAGACATGTATCTAGAAAAAAATTAAACAAAATGAAGATTAATATAATAAAAGTAAAAGGGTAATGCTATTGAAAAGTTCCCATTAGTACTAAACTCTAAAACCTTAAAATTTATGTTTCATATTAATTTTGCAGAATCATTTCATGCATCAAATAACATCCCTTAATTTTCAACAGTCAGTAGTATTCAGAATTAGTTATTTGATAGTATGATTTTTGATTAAAAATAAGCATAACTTAATATAGTTCAACTACTCTGATTGGATATTTGATTTTAAAATCTTTAATACAGTTCATTAACCATAGGTCCAAAATCATACTTCACTAAACCATGCGCATGTCAAAATTCTTATAAAATTGCTTAGCATATTTCAACTTTGCTTATTTTGTACTGCTTGATTTATACTACAAAAAACTACTCGGCACAACCGCCTATTACTGGGCCAAGGCCTGCCCTGCTCATTTCAGCTTTCATGACCTAGGGCATGGGAGTACTAGGCATATGTCCCGGTGGTCAGCCTCACCCAGTGTTCCCAATCATGTTTGGTACCCATTTTATCGACCCACTCAAGGAATGAAATAATGGCCCAACCTCGCCTGTGCCGTGGCAATGCAAAGAACTACCTTTAAGCCAATGGGCTTTGATATACTACAACTACTAATGATAAAATTAAAGTATTAAAGAGCATATTTAATTGTAGTTTATTAATTTGTCGGAAATATTGATAGAAAAACGTGACTTACGATTCATATTTGCTTTGCACAAGGTCTTGAATGGACGGTAGCAGCGTTTGGCACAGATCTAGAGTCCATAAGTCCCTGCAAAATTAGAAGAAAAAAATTAAATCTGCCATTATAACACAACTTTATTTTAAAATGTTGAAAAAAAAACATTCAGAAAATTCTATTGGTACATGCAAATTAAGAAAAACAACACTATACAGTTAAAGACAAAAATCCAAATTTGACACACATACCAGATAACTATGTGAAAAATGATAAAGCTATGCTGAAAATTATTTGAAATTTTATTCATGTTAACAGACATCTGAAAAGCTTTGAAACTAGATAGGTAGATATCTGAAGTCTTGGTAAACAAAAGGTCAAAATAATAATAATAATTACAAACTGATTAGGAGATCCAGCATATAAGTACAAAGAAATATTGTTTGTAGTAACAATCTGTTTGTCAGAGGCCAGAATTTGTAGTTGGAATCCTTAAAAAAATCAAAATCTTGTTCTAACATTCTTAATCATATTGTTGTTTCAATCTGAAATTTTGTTGCATCCAGCGGACGTTTGGTTGTTAAAAGTTTAAATTGTTTTTTGGTTAGCACTAAAATATGTATCTTTGTCAGTAGTACTTTTTTTTATTTTTTTTAAAATTTAACTGTAATCAGCTGTCTGTTAATATGACTCAAAAAAATATTTGGCAGACGCTTTTTAACCCATTATCACAACATGGTAAGGTAAGCATAATGAAATTCTAAAACTATTTTTTACATAGACCATTGGAACTGCCAGCACATTAAAAATAAAGTTAGAATGGTTCTCATGATGCATGAAATGACATCACCAATTTTTTTAAAAAAATATTAAGCCTTATTGCTTTCAAAATTGTCCCAATCTACCGACTTCTTAACGTTGCATATTAAAGAGAGTGAGCATTTGTACTAAAAAAGTTCTAATTTATAAAAAAACCTTTTTCACAATGAAGGTTTTAAGGTAAAAATTTAAAAGTTCCAGTTGCTTTAAAACACTTACTGTCTTCTATTTAAGACGGACAGGAAATCTACCAGCACAGCTGGATCATTCATGCTAATTGCAGTTTCTGATGCAATCTAAAGAGTATAAGAAAATATTTTTCAAAAATTATATACTGAAAACTAGCTTTCATCCCAATGATTATGAAAATAAATAAATATACATTACACTTTTGACTTAATTCAGAGAGTCAAATGGTATTAGTGGCTAAAAGGTTAACTGATACACATTATACTGTTGAGTTTTTTCAATGGGAAAAAGCAAGACATTACTTTTACTAAATTAAAACTTTCAATGTTTTATTAGGACACAGTACATAAACCTTGATTTTTTTTTTAAACATGCTACAACTTAAAATAGTTAAGATCATGTATATACCTCTTATGCTTTCAACCAATCATTTTTAAATTTCTAAGATTTAAGCTAAAAATCGGCAATGAAATTATTGCAATTGATTTTATCAAAATCAAATTTCCAGTTTGTAGTAGACTCGTCTGGACTGGTTCCTATATCGTCAATATTTTTACCTAAATTATCATAAGTTACTTAAACTTAAAATAAAATAACCTTTTTTATAATTAAATTTAAAAATAATAAAAAGAAAATTCTTAAATATTAAAATAAATACACACTTTATGGCCTTTGGATCTCATGACAGCAATAACAATTTGTAATTTTTTTAATCTGCTGTCGAAAACCATCATGACTGGCTGGTGTCCACGGCAAATTACATTCATTGCTTCTGCTTCAGAAACCTCTGGTTGGACAGAATTGCTAATGCCAAGGAATTGCTGCATGGATTTCTAAATTTTAAAAAAATGTATAAATATATTACTAAACCTTATCAACAAGTCTCCAACAATCATATTTACTAATACCTACCTTTGCGAAATAAGCAAAAGGATACTTCATATATTTGTACAAAAAATATTTATATTTTGTAGAATGAAAAACAAATTTAATATATCGTGCTGGTTTCTATTGACTTTAAAAATAAAAGAAAATGCTAAATATTTATACAAGGGATGAACAATAAAAACGAAAAAAAAAAAATATTTTGCTACAATTACTCTATACTTGCAATACTACTATAACACAATACTTATATAAGAAGTTCTTAATTATTAAAAATAAAAACTTTTTCACAATTTTTGACTTAACTATATGAAACACGTTTTTTTATACATTAATTTCTTAATTAGAAACTTTATTCTATTGTTAGAAGCAGGAAAAGATATTTCTGAAGAATAACAATCAGAACACCAAAGCACAAACACTCACAGGCAAAAAGTCATCCACATCAAGGCCAGCAGGTTTATCCCTTTGTTCAGGCACAAAATCCGGAGCAAACCGAAACCGACTTGGCCTTCATGTGATCCGGATACACGTTAACCCTCTGCATGAACGGGTCCTTGTCCGACACAAATGTCGTTGGTCGCACAATCGACACAGCCTCTGGTGGATAGCCTGGCCATCGTATGGCAGTCGCTTTCTCGCAAGGCTTCTTGACTGCATGCGAGCTGGGAAAGGCAGGCTTAGGCCTCTCAGGAACATGTCCGAATGAAGAAATGTATGGTTGGGGACCTACATGACGATGAGGGACGGATGAGATGGCAGCTGGGGGTGGGGGGCAGTAGCTTTTGACGGGAGATCCGATTCGGATCGGGGAGGACTGCGGAGACCGTGAGAGTTTTTCAGGAACTTCAGTCACAGAGTAGGATGATTGTAAGGAGATGGATTTGGTCTGTTTTTCGAAGCTTTGAATGATGTAGTCTTCCCCCAGTTTTGAAGAACCTGTGAAATGAAGGGGATGTCGTGATTAAGAAATTGCAAATTCAAACTTTACTTGTTTTGGTTAAATTAAATTAGTATTAGAATTTTAATACTACTCTGATTTTTTTAAATAATGTATATGATGATTTGTGACAATGTTTAATCAGGGTGGCTACAGAAATTGAAATGTAAAATTCCCTGAGACTTCCCTTGATTTCCAGAATATTTTCAAAAAATTTCCCTGAGATTTCAAATTTTGTTTAAAAACTAATTTTTGAAGTAATACATATAAAAATAACTTAAACACAAAAATAAAATTACTAACTTTGCATTTATTTTTCCATAGCAAAAAAGGAGGTGTGATTTTCATCTTTTATCCCAACACAAAATATATAATTAACATTTCCTACAGTGGTTCCTGATATTTTCATAAAGTAAACATTTCAAAAATTCCGCATTTATAACTTCACTATCGTTTTCAAAAGAACTAAAAAATATCCCAATTTTAGATGTTTTTTCAACACTTTCAGTGTGTTTCTTCGAGTTGATGTGATTTTTAATGTCACTTAAACCACCATGAGCAATTTTAATATCACAATCACACACTGCGCAGAAAGGGAAATCAGGTCCTTTCCGAGAAATTCCGATGCATGGGAATTGTTTTGAGTAAAGTCTAAAAAAACTTTATACTGTTTAGTTTTCTGACTTCCTGACGCTTGCATCTTTTAAATAATACACGAATATAAACGAAAGCGGAATTCACTAGCATTTTTATAGCATGCTTAAAAAACGAAACTGAACAAAACAATAACAATAAACAAACTCATTCCAACCCGAGCGCGCTACCGCTAAAAATGGGTCGGTCCGGAGTGAACAGATCCACAAAGGGAACGATCATCCGGATCCTCTATATCGCGTCGAATGAAAGGTCCGTTACAGATCGGACAAACTCCCTACGAGATCGCTGGTAATGGGTGGGTCCAGAGTGAACGAGGTCAAATGAACGGATCCACAAACGGATCGGTTCCTCTCCGTCGAAAAAAATCCGTTATTTTAAAAATTGGGGGCTTAATAGGTAAATTTCCCTGAGATTTCCCTGATATTCTAAGGATTGCAAATTTTCCTGAGAATTCCCTGATTTCCCGGTCTTGTCGCCACCCTGTTAATGATTAAAAAGTTTGTCAAATTTTAACTAATCTAAAACAATATGAAAGGTGGTTAAAAAGTAAAATTTGCATGATTAAAATTTTTTTTTATAACAGATTCAAAATATAATTAAAATTTAAAATACTGTTAAAAACTAAGCAAAAAGTAAAGAAGACAAAACATTTTTAGAAAAAGGAAGAAGTTTGACTAAAAATTGAGGAAAGTAAAGAACACACACACAAATTAAGGTGGACAAATTCTTAACCTTAAGCAAATACAAACATACCATCTAAAGGTATTGGGAAAGGGTCACTCTTAGGTGGAGTTCGACACACTATGAAAATGAGAAAAAAAAATCAAATCAGTTTAGTATATAAAACTAAAGTATCAAACTGAATTAAACAAATTAGTCACAAAAGTATCATTTTAATGCAATGCTTTGTTAAAAACTAACACCAAAAAATATGGATTTTGTATAAAATACTGAGGGAAAATCAAAGAACTTAATTTTTTTTAATTTTTAAAAAAATACACACTATTATAATTCATTAATTAAAATTAATTTTTTTGTGGATGTCTTCTCCTTGAAGTCAAATAGATCAGAAAGAAAATGAAACTTGAAGGAAAAGTTTCACAGCTTTAAGATAGTGAAAATTGAAGCTTTTAGAGTTACAAGTACAAGACTTGACTAAAGTAATGCGAAATGAATTGAACATAAAAGCAAATGACATGGATATATCTATGACACAAAAACCATAGGACACTAAAGCAACTAATATTGATTTAAAAGAACACATTTTTTAAAAAGTACGCTTACATTCACTTTTAGGATTGAAAGCCTTTTCAGGCTCAATTTCTTCAAAGCTTAAGTTGTCGTTTTCAACATCAAAATCTTCATTAGGGGCTTCAACAACTTTCATGTCAAGTGAACTATAAAACAATACCACAATTACAAATCATTGATTCCAATTATTAACTATTTAATACACTTTATAAGAGTATTAAACTATCAATTTTATTTCAAAAAGCTTTTAAATTAGCTCCTTTGCAAATAGTAAAAACCTGTTTTGTAAAACATTTTGAAAATACAGACAAGTATTACCTTAATTTTTTATTTTCGGACTCCTTTTCAAAGCTTCTGCGCAAATGTGATCTAAAAAGAGAATGACATTTTGTTCACAAGGAATTCAAAAAGAAAAGTGAAGAAACACTTTTTAAAGAAGATATTTTTTTAATAGAAAAATACTTATTTTAATTAAGATGTTAGATACACATTCATATCGATATAACATTTTGTATTCATATACAGGTTGATTTTATTCTTACCCTGGGGTAGAATTGAGGCACTGATTTGGAATGTAGTTTGAAATATTACTATTTTCAATTTTAGAAAGTGGTTTAAGCGTATCTAGCTGCACAACATATACAGAAACACTGTTCATAGAGAAACTGCCAGCAATCTAAGAAAAAAAAAATGTTTTAAATGTTAAATAAACACAATGTCTGAAGTTCTATATTTTTAATAATTAATGTATGCTTTGGGTTTTTTTCCTCATGAAAATTTAGTCACAGCAATATAAGGTTTTAGTCTATAAATAAATTAGAAGCTACTTGACCAACCTAATACTTTAAGTTTGATTGTTATTATAGGTCAGAGGCTCCCAACCGGTGGTACGCGTACCACTGCTGGTCCGCAGGAAAATTTCTGGTGGTATGCGTGAGTAATGTGAGAAATATCATGCTATTAATAGCGTCTGTAGGCATGTGCAGTGAGAAAGCAAATATATCACTCCATTTTAAACATTAACAATATTTCAAAGAGAGAAATCTTTATTAATTAACTTTTGGCTCGAATGTAAAATCTAGTACCCTTTGATCTTCCGGCAAGCTGCGCTATTTTTGATGATAAGTTCTATTACTCCTAATGTTGATATTTTAATCACAGGCAAATAAAAACAAGTTTTGCACTACAGACTACAAAAGTATATTTTGTATGATGATTAATTTTTGATTGAACTAATCGGAGTTCGTACTATTTTTTTATCTGTACGTTTTTAGACCTATGGGTAATAAAAAAACTATAAATTAATACTATTTTAATCTTTTTATTTCTCCTTTATTATGAGCATGTCATAAAAAAATATATAACCATTAAATACCGTCATGAATTTAATTCAAAAAGTCTCTGGACACTTTTTGAAGAGTAAATATTATACATTTATTAAAATATTTAAGTCTGGTGGTACGCCAAAATTTCTCAAAAAGTCAAGTGGTACGCAGGTGCAAAAAGGTTGGGGACCCCTGTTTTAGGTATACTTCAACACATGAACTAGAAACTTATAGAACAGAAATCTGCATTTTTTTTAGAAAATATCTTCTTATCTTTATTAAGTTGCTTACTAAAATGTGCTATTATGAAATATGTTTACAAAGTTTTTTAAATAGGGATAAAATCTATGGAGTACACTAGCTACAAGCTACGTTATGTTTAAAGGTAGGTTTGACTGAACGTTAATTAAGCGGTTTTATCATAAATGTATTTTTCATATATCATAAGAGAAAAACTACGTAAATAGGTTTTACTATCTTTGATAAAATTATATTATTATTAATTAAACACACATACTACAATAGAGCTACACAAAATAACACACTTAATACTTTAACACACAAACCAAACTTAAAAGATTTACAGTATTTTAAATTAGCTTGGAATATGATCATAGTGTTTACACATTGTATTTATAATTTTATGATGAAAAAAAAAATACATATACTAACCAGCTGAGTCTGTGTCATAGTCATATCACACACTTTACCCCACCCAGTAAAAAGTGAATCATAAGTACAAGCAGGCTCCCAACCATACACTCTCAGGTAGTCTTGAGATCCGCTGAACATGCATAAACCACTTGAATGGAAACAGGCGCACCTAGGAATACCAGAATATATGAATTAGAGTACATTACCAAAATAGACAGATTTGCTATTCTGACAATGCTACTGGTATAAAAACTGTTTAAAACAAGTCAACTTGTGCTCTGCACTTGTTTAGACTAGATAATGTAACGTTGCTTTGAACTTCCCTTTTTAATTGGTGAAATTCATTGTAGCTGGCCAGATGCAAACATTAACAAACTGAAATCCATTTTGTTCACTGCTTTAATAATTTTACAAATTTATAAAATTAAAAGTTAAACAGTTAAGCTTAGAGAAAGCCAAAAAAACATGAAAAAAAAGTATGCCTTTCACAGCAGCAAATAAAAAGTTATTTTGAGAACTCTTCTTAGATGTCATTTTTTTTACTGCCAAATTGACAATAGGTTATTTGTAGTCAGGTACACTGCTCAAAACAATTAGAGGAGCACTTGCTTACTTTTGTTAAACTTTTCAGTTCAAACTTTTTATTTTTACTCTAAAAATCTGAAATAGATTCATCATTGTGCATCTAGGATGAAATGGTAAAATACAGGGGGGGTGGGGGGGGGGGGGAAACCTTTAAAAAAAAAAAAACTAAACTTTAAAGGGGAAGATTTTTAATAATAACTTTTGAATTAATAATGACAATAATTTTTCCAAAAACTTCATTTGTTAAAAATAGTTCAGATCTATTTTTAAACATCTAAAAATGCAAACATGAAGAATTTAGGGCCAATTTATGTAATAAAATTGTTTCAGAGTGAATTTTATTTAACAATTCTTTCATATTTTCATTTAATTAAAACAAACATTATTTAATTCCTTAAAATACATGACTCTTCCACCCAACAATAAATAAATGGGAGCTTAGTGAGAAAAAATCCAAAGCTGATGATTCTAAATGGAATAATTGGGGGTGGAAGGGTTTAGGCCATGTACTCTCCTAATTGTTTTGAGCAGTGTACTTTTGGTAAAGTCCCAAAAATACAGATTTAATTAAACAAAATGTATAAAACATAAAGTTATCCTAACCATATATATTTCTAATTTTTAAAAAATGGTAATACATAAAGGTTTAAACAAATAATTATTCAATAAGCACTGTTAAACAAATACAAGGAAAATGGAGAATTACCTTACTGGTGGCCCATCACCTCCAGTGGTAGAAACTAATTGAAAAGACTCCAGGTCCCAAAATTTTACAGTTCTGTAAATAATAAATATTTTAATTTTTAGGTGAAGAATTGTTAAAATAGAACTTAACTACCATAAAAAGAAATAGCATGCATAACATAGATTTATAATACCTATCAGCACTGGAACTAGCAAGAAGAAATTCATTTGGATGGAATTCCACTCCAGAAACTGCTCCTGAATGCCCTTGAAATTCGGTTAGCAGTTTTCCGGCACTGAGATCCCAGAGCTAACATGAAAAATTTAAATATATCGTTTGCTAAAAACTATAAAAAAAATATGTATAATTTAATTATTTCATTTATATTATTTTGATGTTGTTATACATTTGACAATCCAAAATAAGTTCTATTTTAAAATTTGGTAAATAAAAACAATCTTTTGGATTGAGAGAAAATATGGTGTTACAAAACCTCAACAATGTCAAAGAAAAGAATTAAAATATAATTAATTTGACTTTTTCAACATTAGCTTGGTATTTAATATAATATATTTACATAAAAAATATCTATTGGATAAAACAGCATTACATAAGCGATTTTGTCATAAGAATAGTTTCAAAAAAGGGGGACATCAGGTGCTACCTAATACTTTTAAAACTTACTTTTACTGATCCATCTTCTGCACCAGATGCTACCCATTTCCCATCAGGGCTGAATTTCAAAGTATTTACAGCTTTACTGTGACCCTAGAACAATAAATAAGTTATATGCAATTTAAATAGAGTTTTGTAAAAATATAGATATAAAAATAATAATATGCAAACTTATGTGTCTAAGTGGCTGTTTGCGTGAACACACTTTATAATATTGCTAGAACTTACAGTTATAATTTATTTTAATATAATTTATTTTTAATATAATATAAATTTTTAAAAATTTGAAATGTTTATAGGCATATGTAGAAATGTATAGAATCATCCTTCCCACTTGAAAAGTCACAAGGGGAAGCAAGTCAGGTATTGTTACTTAAACAAATTTCTGTTATTGTACTAAGTACAAAAACCAAAATTCCAAAGTCTTACATAAGAGCTTTAATGTAATTAAATGTATATCAATGAAAAATAGGCAGAACTTACCTTATATGTGTATATACAACCTTTCTTTCTAGCATCCCACAACTGAAAAATTATAAAAAATTATATTAATGTTACTGTGTATCTGAAAATTGTACATTGTAGGGGGAACCAGGGACATATGACCCAACTCAAAGTTTTTTGCTTGTAACTTAAAAAAAAAACCTATTTATGACTGTGTAAATGCAGATAACTGATACTTCATAAAGTAGTACACAATATATATTAGTATTTTTCTTTCCTTAGTATCTTTTCTGCAATAGTAGTAAAATATAAATTATTTAAAGCTTTAGTTTTGGGTTATGTATCCCAATGTTTAGGGATACATGACCCACCGCCACCCATTAGGGATACATGACCCAACACACAAATATCGAAGTAAGACTTAAAATAATCAAAAAAATTTACCTAATAACAAAACTAATCATAGAATAAAGTTTATATAAATTTTATATTTTTGTATTTTAAGACAAATATATTACTTTTTATTTTTATCACATTAATTATGCTTATACTAACGAAATAATCAAATTTTAAAGTAAATTCTGGTCTAACTACAAAACTGGGGCTACTTTTATTTTGCAGAGAAAACGTAGGTGGTTGAAAAATCGCTACTATTTAATCAATATCAACTTGAGATGTAGTATCCATTTCAGGCCATTTAAAACATTTTCCACTGATTCTTTATGCATATTGAATTGTAAGCTTATTAAAAAAAATTTGTACCTTCCCAACAAACCTTATACACCGTGAAGAACCCAGTCATTTACTTTTTTGACTTCTGTGATTTTTTTAAAAATTTGCTTATTCTATTTCTGTCTACTTTTGTGCTGTTTACTTGGGTCACCTATCCCTAATTGGCTTAGGTCAATTATCAGTAGTTGCATTTTTTTTTGTTTAACCCCAAAACAAAGTCATTTGCAAATAATTACATTAGCACTATTATGCACGTAACTGTAGCTAATAGCACGAACTAAATAAATAACTAATTAAAAAAATCTTTCCTTTAAACCAAAAAATGTAGACCGAAAAACCTTACGGTACACCTCAACAATTTACTTTCTTCTTCGTATAACTAAACACATACTCAATGATTCAGCTCAATTGTTTTACCATGTGATCAGCTGGCTGAAAGGAAAAAGTGATGCCACTTTCAACTCACAAAACTTTTCCATAGCTGAGAAAGAGTCATTGGGTCATGTATCCTTGGGGGTCAAATGTCCCTAGCTCCCCCTATTGAATTTAAACAATTCAAATCTATGTTTCGTTAGTTATGCACCAAAAAAAGTGCATAAAACCTGTTTCAATAAAAAGGGGGGGGGGGTGTTACTTTTAACTGAGGAAAACTGACATTTTAACTATAGAGCGTTGACATTTTATGAATCTTTACTAGGTTTAACTTGAAAAACCTGCAATGGTAGTTGAACTCTGCAGAGAAATATTGAGTTAAAAATGTCTGAATAAAATCTAATAAAGATCAGTTGAATAAACTGCATTAATTTTATGCTTATACTCTAATTTCAATTATTCTTCTATCAATATTGCAATTACCTTAATATTTGTGTCAAGGGAGCCAGATACAATGTAGTCACCATATGGATGGAAATCTAGGCACCTAATACCAGCTTTATGGCCTGTAAGGGTTCTGATAACTGAAATGAGAACAAATGGGAATATTTTACAATTTCTTAGGACATATTGTCTAACAATTTTTAGAGTGTTTTTTAATAAAGAAATTTCAATAATTTGCCATATTTTAGGCTCGAACAAAACTACCCTAAGTTTAAAAATAAGCTTTAACATGATGCAAAATACAAAGATGAAAGGTAATATGGTTTTCCGTTCAACTCTTAGTAAAAAGAAAGCATAAATAGTAATAACAAACACTACTTATCAAAATTTGGGAAAATAACTAAAGTTTAAGTGGAATTGAGCATGTTTTATTGATGATTGTGATGATTTATTTATGATAAGAGTATACAGTATGTTTAGCAATCAGTTACTTCTTTATTAAGTAATCTTTTTTAAAATAAATCATAACACAAATTTTAAAAAAAATATAACTAAACACTCATATATTGATTATAACATAGTTACACACTCCTTTTACGATAGAATTTATTAAATACTATTTACATTTAATAATATTAATAGAATTAGTGCTATATCCATTTCATTCAAATTACATTCAAACACATTTTCTAAAAAAAATATCAAACTAAAACACACATATATAGGAAAAGTCCGAGTAAAAGACACTCACTTTTTGATGCTTCTAGATCACACACTTTTAAAGCACCCGATAAGGAACCTGCACACACCATAATTTCTCTAGGATCAAAGCAAACACTTTCCACAGATGTAGCATGTCCATTTATGCTCTGGAAAAAATTGTAATGATTTTTAACTAAACATATATAATTAGAGTTGCTAACTTTTTAATAAAAAACTACAATAATTCGTTACTAAAACTACCATATTTCGGTCCATTGGAAAGGGTGCTATAGATTCCATATTTTATTCTTCATTTAATTCTAAAAGCACCATCGTTTTTTTTCTATGCATCAAGCGTATGCGACCTGAGATACAGTGAGCTTACACAAAACGATTCACTCACTTTTTTATTGTTGTTTTTAATGTAAGTCAAAAGTAACCCCCACTGGGATTGTAATACGTCCAAACGTCCATAAAAAAATGACTAGGGAAAATTTTTCAATTCATCAAGAATAATTTAAACAAAAAAAAAAGAGCAATAAAGACACAAATTTGAATGTAACACGACACTTTATTTACTAGCAAAATTTTTCCACAAACCCACAATGGATCTCTCATGAGTATTTGGATTTTCGGAAGGGGGAATGAAATTTTAACTGCACACACACATTTGAAGTTTGAAAACAAAGATATCAAAACTGTAATTAAGTTTAACTTAAAATACTCAATATTAACATAACTAAATAATAATAGTAGAAATCTAAGTTTTCTAGACTATGTTCATAAAAGTTCTTGTTTACTGTCACGTGTTATATGTTTAATATATTTATTATAAGTATTTCAACTATGACATTTTATTAAAACATTTAGAAACATGCGATTCCAGTTTAACAACTTAAAAATACTACATATTTCCTTTTTGAAATTACCAAAACATACATAAAAATTCCCAAACTGCTGGGTACAGACAGGACGATTCTTAGTTAAGCAATTAAGCATGAACTTATAAAAGCACACAAAAAGGGAGGATCGTCCGCACATGGGGTTAAAGAACGGAATGACCTTGGCTTAATGACGGTCTGAGAGCACGAAGTGGAACGGCAACATCACGAGCACAATTTGATTGCCAAGTGAAAATCAAAATAACCGTGACACTCAAAAAAAATTCATAATGCAGCTCAGAGGGCTCGCGGGGTGGTAAACGGCCGCTCAGGAAGCTGAACAGTAATTATTTTCTCTTGTGGTCAATGTTCCAAATTTGGGAACTCGGAAAAAAGAGGCTCCGATTTTGTGTTACGTTCCTCGGACAAACATAGCCCGGTCGTCAGACACAGCAGTGGAAAGAATGTCAAGGTACCCGCCTTTCATCGATAACCTAGATAGCCATAATTGAGTCTGGATGGATGCAAAAAAGGCAATGAAATAATAAACAATCACCTAACTCTCTCTCTCGCCGCAGGTGTGGTATCATGCATATCATCTTTATTTAATAACTACAATTGAAACATCGGGTGCATCTAATATATTTGCAACTACTTGAAGGTATTTTGAAGTATTGGAAAAATCTAGACAATGTGTTATTATTATAAGATCAGATACGATTATGCTTAAGATTATGATTGTGACAATCTCCAAAAACCACATTAAAGCACATAGAGCCTGCAAGTATAAAATACCAAACTCTCTATAATATAAAATAGTAAGAAAGAAATCTTCAGTAACTAATTCCGAATTAAAATTAAAAGTAGTATTTTAATATATTTTTTGATATAGTTATTCAAATAGCCAACATCAAATTGTCTCTATAAGTCTTAAGTCTATTTTGTGCATTAGTAAAAAAGATTCATTTCTACAGCCAATTGGCCATTCTTTCCAAACATCTGCTACAAAGTCATTAAAGAGCAGGTAAAAACATCACAGCGGAACAAGAAAAGTGCATAATGCCGTGATTCCTGAGACAAACAGAAGGCAGACTTCACCAACGATGAGAAAGTGAAAGGTACGACCTTCGAACACGCCTGACTTGGCAGGATTTTCTCAAAGGACGTACAATTTTTGCAGCTTTTCGGAAAGCCATTGGGTCATGGTCGAACATCACCAAACAAAATAAAAGTAGCGAAAAAAAATTACCGGCGAAGCGATCAGCTACAATGTTAAGTGTTACAATTATATGATGGTACTTTTCCCTGCATATTTTCAAAGTATCTTTATATTAAGTAGATTTTATGGGCATTGTAATTTTAAACAGACTCTAAAATCCAATTAACTGAAATCTTTAAAATGCACGTCCAACACCTTTTTTTAAAATTAACAAGTCTATTTCGAAAGTGGCTATAGGTTACATTTTCATATTCTGAAGAATAAATTAATCCCCTTTATTACTTTCTTTCGAAATATGTTACCACCGGATAATACCATAGAGACATTATTTGCACTATTATTTTCAAAGACTCAAATCCTAAATCAATATCAATGACACTAAATATGAAAACTCACTTTTTGCGCATTAGCAATTCTAAATAAAAGCTATTCACTTCAACTATACAAACACGCTTTAATTTAAATTGGTAAAAGGGTCATGTAAATGCTTCCACTAAAATAACATACACCAAAAGGTCGAAATGAAAACTTCCTTCAATTTAGTAAAAAATTTACGTTGAAATTCGGGTTCAACGACTTGTTTATAATTACATTTTCAAACATCGACAAGTTCATACCATTATTCTTTTGCAAAAACAGTATAGAATTAAATATTTATGCTTAAGCAAACACCCGGAAATGAAATAACAATAATATGTTTTATGTATCGTTTTAAGTTCCTAAATAAAAGTCTTTAAAAGGATAAAGTGAAAAAAATCTAAACAAGTGGAGTTAAATTAGATGTATCGTGATATAGAGATTTAATCATGGAAATGATTGCTAAAATCATCCTCACGATTAAATCCAGCAAATTTTATTTTTGAAACCAATTCCTAACTTATTACATAGGTTTTCCTTTACTTTACGGCAGTAACTTGTTTTTTTAAAGAGTATGCCATTTGAAAAAAAAATGCTTCTAATTATGCATTTTTTTAACGTTTCATTTTAAAAGATCGTCATTATACGCGTACATTGACAAGAAACTGTTTGAAAATTTACTTTATCGATTTATTTTGAGAAAATGTGAAATGAATTTCGGAACAAATTTATTAGTTTCAGTAAAGATAGTGCATTAAAGCGTGTCTTCATTCTTATCATGCCGTAAACCACGCTTTTAAATTCCATAAAACGCTCAGAGCTTTCATGTGATACAGGTACAAAGCGAGAAAGCTCTTGAGTTTCAAAATGGAGAGGAAAGTTTATTTCGAGCATTACATTTACTTTCGTTTAACAGCTACGGGGATTTTATTTTTTACATTTGGGTGTAGGGGAGTTTACCACGCGACGGCCCACACGACTTTCAATTACCACTCAATAAAGCCCTACTTATTTTAAAATATTTATGTACCTTATTCCTATAAGTTAATTTCAATAACATTAACCATTTAAGGCCCCAACGGTACTTTAACTTATAAAAGCCACTCTTTAACTCTTCACTGTGCTCAATTTGGAGAAAACGGGGAAATATGGAACTTTTTGATTGAAATATTCGGTTTTAGCACATTAAAATCTACAAAGGTAAAATAAATTCGTCCGATCAAAAAAACACTTGTAACACTTTAGCTTTAGTTATCCTTACCAACTCGTGATGCCACGACGGTATTTATTGGTACTACTTAAAAGGTCGTTGTTTTACTTTTCATTGTTCTAGCGAGTTAAAATAGATGGTAGTAGGGCTTTTTTTTAATGAAGTATGTGGTTTCAACATATTTACACGGCCAAAAAGGTAACACACATATTTATTTAACAAATTGTCATTTTAGTCAGGGTAATTTAGAAAATTATAAGTAAAAAGGAAGAAAAAGAAATTCGGAAAATGAAGTACATTATTCCAACTATTTTTTTACCATTTTATATTCTAATTAACTGCAATACTCAATTCAATAGCTATCAGTAAAGTGTTCAAAGATAAATAATTCAAATCAAAACTAAAATTCGGGGCATAAAGGGTTAGAATCAAAAATATTCAGCTACCCTCTGCGTATTGCGATTTTCACGAAAACTTTATTATGACGTCCGACAGGTACTGGAAACTCGTTTCAAATTTGAAGTCGGTAGCTTTTTTCATTTTTCAGTATTACCCTAAAATCCGAAAACGTTCTGTGGCAGCTTGCTCGAAAACCCTATTATGACGGCCGACAGGAACTAGTTATAGTAACTCGTGGACCAAATTTGAAGACCGTAGCTTTTTTTTTCTAGACTTTGAGCTGTAGAGTGGCAACAGCCAGACAGACACAGACAGACGGATCTGGATCAATGCTCAAAAATCACTCTTGAATCAACCAACACCTTCCAAATCTTTGTTTGTTAAACCCCCCTCCAAACAGTGCAGAAAACACAAAATCTCCATTTCAGATCTTCGATTCCCATCGCAATACTATCATTATAATATAAATTACAATCCCAAAAGTTGGCCTATGTATATAACACTGCTTTACGAATGATAGGCAAAGTATTAATTATGCCTATACTACTATACATGTATCACTTTCTAGCTATGAAAAAGGACGCATATTTCTCCAGAGCAGATGCTTATTATCAAAGGATATACGGAAAATAACAATGCATTCATTCACTAAAAGTAACTTTCTGGATGGCTGATTACATTTATAAGCATCGCATAGCGGGTGTTTTATGAGTAACAGAATACGAGTGCAAAACGCGATTGGCCTACAATCCGATATACAATAGTTTTATTATAATAAAAAATATGTGCTTCTAGTATAACAATCAATCATGTGTGCTACTTTTTCAATGAATAAAAAATGTATATAAAAGAGCTTAAAAATACAGGTCATATGCGGTAGAACAAAATACAACCTGCAATATTGAAATTATCCGGAAACTATAAAAACACAATAAATCCGTATAGTATTTATTTTATATGAGCAACATTGCACGTCATGTTACTGGGGTGAAGGAAAAAAATAATAACGTCATTGTTCAATTAGGCGTTGAATGTGACTAGGTTTTTTATACATTTCCAAAATAAACTATTTAATAGAGTTCAGACTAATTAATAGGCTAAATGGAATATTCACTGAATCATGAAAAATCTGGATTGTGGATGTTGCTTTGAATTTTAGATCACTCTTATTATTATTACTTTTTTACAGAATTGGTTATCTTTTTATCTGTATATATGGTAAAACCTGCAGTTCTGTATGAGGTCAATTAAACCATTGTTCTAATGCGGCAGCGCCAAGTGACTCATTAAGCCACGTTTTGACGATTAAACACATGAGTAAAAAATTAATCACTTTTAAAGAGCACTGTGGAAGGGGGTAAAAGGAAAAACAAAGGGGGGGGGGGGGGAGAGATATCAATTATTATTGCAGTTCTGTTTTATTCATGGAATCAGTACAAAATTAAAGTTATAAAAGGTAACAAAAGATATGTATGATATGATATCCAAAACTCAACGACTTTTCAAGAGAAATTATCATTAAAATAAGAAGTAACAGTCTAACGAACTTTGTATAACACCTATGAAGGCAAAGAACATTTACATTACAGGAATCCGATCACGTTCCGAAAAGAATAGAAAAATTACATAAGGTAGGCTGAAGGAGGTATGGTCATGAAATTTCCATTGCATAATTCAAATGACCCCATTAAAAAGAATAATGGCTTCAAATAATTATTACTAAGCCGAAACATTGCGTTTTTTTTTGTGTGTTCAGTGATTTAAAGATATTATTTCATAAACATTTAATTGCAATGGCAATTTTTACAAATGTCTCAAAGCATTTTATTTTGCACCACAACATGAACGTTGAAAAGAAACGAAGATAATTTTTTTTCTACATAACTTCAACACAACGTTTTCCATTCATCAAAAAAGTGATTTTGTTATGCAACATTTATTATTGAAATTAAGGAAAACATAAATTTTCAAATTCTGGTTGAAACTTTTACTTAAGCGAAAACACATTATTAGGCAGCTATACTGCTAATTTTGCATCGAAAAGTCTGAAAACTGATGTGACATTTAAAAACAAGCAAGTGTCATCACATAGTAGGAAATTGGTGATGGTATAAATGGTGCTTTGTGTTAATCTTTATTTTCTCATTAGATGCGTGAGGGTGATGTAAAAATTTAATATTGTGTCAAGCAAAAAGATGAAAACTTTAGACTCAGCAATGCCGATTTCAATCACATATACTCTACTAGTACATAATATTTTATGATATTCTATCGATATACTTTCGACAATATTCTGATATTATATAGTAATGTCGAGTCGATATTGAAAGATGATCGTTTTATATTATGCATGTGCCCTTGCCTTGCAATGTTACAGTGGAATAAAGAAAAACGACTGACTAATTAACTTCTGACTAATACCCTTTGAAGTAAATATAAAATGCAGGGGGAAGAACATTCTAAAAAAGTTGAATATATATTTATATAGGTTGCCATGGATTAAAAATTTCATAAATAAGAAACACGCTAAATACAAAAGCATAAAAAATTGCCACAAGTTAAACAAGCACAAAACTGGGCTGAAATTAACTATAATAATATGGTTACAGCAGAAAAGCACAGTTTTCTATTGAATAGAAAATTTCCTAAAGTGTATAAAAAAAGTGTCTAAGAAAGTCAACTTCCGATGAGCGAACTTTTAGGTTTAAATGAGAGCATTCTTTCCGAGCGAAGAGTATCATGCTATGGTCAACCTCAACAAAGTGCTCGTGCAGTAATGATGCACAAAGCGAAGTTTTCTTGATATGCACGATTAACTTCAACAAAAAAAGACATTCCATTATCTCTTGATGACACAGAAGGAGCAAGTCTTCTTTCGAGGAATGGAGAGAGATATATAGCCGATTTTCTCTAAAAACTGCTAGCTTATTTTTAAATAAAATTATCAGGTTTTGTTGGATTTACTTCACACTAGAGCTACACCTGGGCCATCAATATTTAAAATAGGCAGGTGGAAAGGAGGGTATCAGAGCAGGTCCAGTTTGTCGATTAGTTGTCGTGTATGTCCGAATGAAGTTCTGTTGATGTGTAACAAAAAAAAAAAAAAAATAGTTCGCCAATTAAATAAGTTAAATGATATGTTGTGAGTTTATTTCCAGGGTTTGGACGATGAACTCTGCTACAAATTGGCGATGGGCGCCACTTTTACGAAGTCCATCGTCCAAATCGTGGAAATAAACTCACAACATATCATTTAACTTATTTAATTGACAAGTTAATTTTTGTTACACATCCTTAAAAATAGCAGAAAGACACTACGCAATATAATTTAAAACAAATAGGGATAGACCGAGGCATCGGCCTGGCCGATGCATCGAGGCCGATGGTAGTTTAGTGAAAAAAATCGGCCATCGGCCTCAAAAAACATCGGCCAACCGATGTATTATTTTGTCGCGATTTTCGGAGCGCCGTAGTTTCGCGACTTTCGGATCCCCGGAGTTTGGCTACTTTCGAATCGCCGTAGTTTCTCGACTTTCGGATCCCCGGAGTTTCGCGACTTTCGAATCTCCGTACTTTCGGATCCCCGGAGTTTCGCGACTTTCGAATCGCCGTAGTTTTGCGACTTTCGGATCCCCGGAGTTTCGCGACTTCCGGATCCCCGGAGTTTCGGGACTTTCGGATCGCCGGAGTTTCGCGACTTTCGGATCCCCGGAGTTTCGCGACTTTCGAATCGCCGTAGTTTCTCGACTTTCGGATCCCCTGAGTTTCGCGACTTTCGGATCCCCATACTTTCGCGACTTTCGGATCCCCGGAGTTTCGCGACTTTCGAATCGCCGTAGTTTCGCGACTTTCGGATCCCCGTAGTTTCGCGACTTTCGGATCCCCGTACTTTCGCGACTTTCGGATCCCCGGAGTTTCGCGATTTCGAATCGCCGTAGTTTCACGACTTTCGGATCCCCGGAGTTTCACGAGTTCACGATCCCCGGAGTTGGGCTACTTTCGAATCGCCGTAGTTTCTCGACTTTCGAATCGCCGTATTATCTCGACTTTCGGATCCCCTGAGTTTCGCGACTTTCGAATCCCCGTAGTTCCGCGACTTTCGGATCCCCGTAGTTCCGCGACTTTCGGATCCCCGGAGTTCCGCGACTTTCGGATCCCCGGAGTTCCGCGATTTTCAGATCATCGGAGTTTCGCGATTTACCATCTTATGGATTCACATGGATTTTCCGAATTTTGTATATTTTTTTTTCCATCGGCCATCGGCATCAACCATCGGCCGATGGAAAGCGGGCAACATCGGCCCATCGGCCGATGTAATTTTTGAACAATCGGCCAACAATCGGCATCGGCCCATCGGCCGAAATTCGCCATCGGTCGACCCCTAAAAACAAATCACTCGAAAGACGAGCGTCCTAGTTCAAAGTTTTTAAGGTAGTAAGCGTGAGTGATGTGATGCAATTAATAGCTTCTGTACGCATAAGCAATGGAAACGCAAACATATTACTCATTATTTTAAAGGTAAATCTTTAATTTCTGGATCGGATGTCAAACCTATTACCCCTGGATCTTAGCAAGCTTTGCTATTTTTGATGTCCCTGGTCCCAATTACCCCTAATGTTGATATTTTAATCACATTCTAACTGCAACAAGTTTCGCTAGACTATCAATAAACAAATATCTAAACATTAAATCTAAGTTTTCTTAAGAATTTAATTCCAAAAACCTTTGAACACTTTTAGAAGAGTAAATATTATACGTTTATTAAAATATTTAGGACTGGAGGAACTCCAAAATTTCTCAAAAAGTCAAGTGGTACGCAGGTTCAAAAAGGTTGGAAACCCCTGTTCTAAAGCATTGTGACATGTAATAGCCACATTCTTGAAGAGTATTTCTGCAAATATAGCTAAGAAAAAATACCAATTTTTAAATTTATAATAATTATTTTTAAGTAGTGGGGCAAAGTTGTGGTTAGGCTTAGCTGTGGCTGTAAGATGTAATGGAGTTTTGGTTTTGGAATGTACTTAAATTGGATTATACTGGAGGACATTAGCTAAAAACCATTTTAATGTAATTAAAATTTACAGTGTTATTAAAAAACTCATTTAATAATGTATTAAATTAAATTTTAAAAAACTTAAGTTTAACAATGTACATTTAAGAATATGCCCAGAAGACATGCAATGAATAATGTTTTATTTGCAATTAATTTACTAAATGATACAAACTAGAACTTATCATGTAAAATACTTAACCGAATCAGAGCTGGAAAACTATTAATCATTTCCAGAAATAGACAATGAGGATTATTATTATTCTTATTATTTTTTGTAAAGTTCAGTGCAATCTGTACAGTTTTACAGGAGCCTCAATTTAATGGTTGAGGACCATATTCTTTTGATTATATATTATACTATTATTATTATTATCTCTAAACGTTAGCTTTTCTGAAATAAAAGTGAAGAGGAATATAAGGAATGATTTTGTTTCAATTTGATCTTTATATTAAGCATTTTTGATTTCATTATATTCTTAAATCTGAGATACCCTATTTCCCCCAACCTGGGGGAAAATGAGGGCATGAAACTAACTTCTCTAAATTGCTAGATATTAAAACATATAGTGGGACAAAATTAAAAATATCTGTATATTTGAAATCTAAACAATTCAAATGAATATTGTATGCAAAAAAAATCCATGAAAATCAGTTAAAAAGTAGGTTTTTAATGAGATGATTTTGAAAATGCTTGATTTTAACCCCCCCCCCCCCAACGAAGAAATAAACAAAGCTATTCGTCTTAATCGAATAGGTCTTGGCTGAGAGCTGCCTAGGCTAGTTAACAACAATTAAAAAGCCGAAATTTATTGCAACTAATACATAAAAAAGAAAGCATTTTTAGAAGTAAATTTATTTAAAGGAGAAGATTTAAACAAAATCTTCATTGTCCAAACAGCATTGAGAAAATAAGAAAAACTGGATGGAAGAGAGAGGAAAGGCAAAAAACGAAACTTATATCAGGATAATTCGTGCTACGATACCATTTCCGAGACAACGACGAAGACTAAGATAGGTTTTTTTTAAAACAATGAAATGTAAGAATAGATTAATGTTGCGGAAGGAAAACGTCACGCACGAATGCGGAAATATAAAATCTCTATATCTTATATCAAAGTATGTTTGAAACAATATAATGAGCAAAAGAAGGGGATGCCACAACAAACTTCAAATATGACTATCATTAAAAAAGTATAACCAAACATGATGGTTTCATTTTATACTTCAAAAAAGTTTCAAAATAACGCTGTTACATATCTTAATCCGTATAATAGTGGAACATTAAATTACTAAGATGTAGTTCAAAGTATACATGAGGTAATATTATGAGAACAATTAATAAAATTATGGGAATAATGTATACATTAGGGTGGAGTGAAAAAAAGGTATTTCATTTAACATTTCTAATAGTGAAAAAAGGTTGTTTCACATCTTACTGAAACATGATATACGTATAATTTTTAACGTATAATTACTAACTTCTAATAGGGTTCAATAGTTGCGTATTGTAATTCTGATTAATGGAAAAATAATAAAAAAAATTCCCAATTAATATTAAGTGTTGCCGCAAAACGGTTGAAGTTTGAAAAAAAAATGCCAAAAATCGACTTGCCGCCAAAATTTACTGACTACGTTTCGAGCTTTAAAAAAAGAAATTGTATCATTCAGTTATGTATCGTTGTTATAAAAAAATATAAAAAAAATTATCTTGAAAATTTTAAACTCCCGAAAAATTGTCGAAAATACACGATTTTTCATAAAAATCGCACATTTTCAAAAAAATTTCAGGGGTTTAAAAATTTTTATAGAATTTTTATTATATTTTTTTATAATAACGATATATAACTGAATGATACAATTTCTTTTTTTTTAAGTTCGAAATGTAATCAGTAAATTTTGGCGGCAAGTCGATTTTTGGCATTTTTTTCAAACTTCAACCGCTTTGCGGCAACACTTAATATTAATTGGGAATTTTTTTTATTATTTTCCCATTTTTCAGCATTACAATACGCAAGTATTGAACCCTATTAGAAGTTAGTACTCAAAAATTTACTTTTTTCGTCCTACCCTACAGTATAGCCAGCATATTCGTACTTATAAATTCGTTGTGGACCCTGATAATTTAACTTAATAATTGTTGTTGTAACTTAATAATTGATAATTATCATGTTTCAGTAAGATGTGAAACAACCTTTTTTCACTATTAGAAATGTTTAAATAAAAAAACTTTTTTTTCACTCCACCCTAGTATACATCCATTCAAAAAAGTACATAAAATCTTATGTCTTAATTTTACGTAGTTTAGTAAAAAAAAAAAAAAAGTACATTTCCAATAGATTAAAACAAATTCAAACAAGCAGAGTATACGCATCGTCAAAACTAGAGACTTAAATTGAGATTTTTGTTTTTCGAAAACAATGACGTATACTTTTGCACCAATGGTAACAACTAATAGGAATAATTCACATTTGATGAATTTCGAATATGGTAAATGCTTAAGATTGTGGGGAGTCAGTCATGTCTTTTCGGTATTATGGAAAATTAAAAGGCGGAATTTATTTTCTGCCAATAAACGGCCCGCGGTCATGTTTCGCAAAAACGTTGCTCAATGGCGTGTGTGTACCTCAGCGTAGGTGAACAAGTCCGCAGATGGCCTATCCCACACGCAAACGAAAGGTTTTGATATCGTTAGCAGCGAAAAGGTTGAACTGCCCTGTCGAGAGACGGTTAAGAAAACATCCGTTGTACAACGAACTTTTCGTTTCCAGATGATCACAATATGAAGTTGGTGTGTAGATAATTGGAATTAAAACAAAATTAAATTCGAATATTTTTTTTCTTCTTATCAGTCACAATTAGACGCCCAAAAATTCGTCGCCCCCATGGTGTGACGGGCGGACCACAAGTGTTGGTGGTTGGGGTGGGGATCCGGGTTCAAAACACGTTAGTGGGAATATTGAATAATTTCTCCTTTCGTATGAAATGGATGCTTTTCCCAAAAAATTAAAAATCATGACGTACTTTGACATTTAAGTACGGAAACAGAAATTGTTGAAAAATAATGAAGCTACAAGCATTTATTTTAATGCTTGATGAAAATTTTCAATTGCAGGCATCAATTTTTTTTTTAAATTTAATGAAATAAATTCCCTTCGCGTTGTGTTGAATGTCTTGATTCCAAAGTCTATGAAGATTTTTTTTTTAATTTCTTCATAAGAAACAACAATACCAACACAATAAAGAATACTTAACGCGTTCTGTTGCAGGCAAGAGATGCAACGCTTACGGGCTTACGTCACACTTAATAAGTCATATTTAATAAGAGATCGCGATATGGCACTGAAGAGTTTAGTATACGAAGAAACTTTGCAAAAGATGTTTTAGTAGATTAACGAACAGGTGGGAGGAACAGGAAGGAAGGTTAATACTTCCTTACAGAGCAAAGAGTTAAATGTCACAACGTCCAGGACAATCAAACACTCCCGAGTCCTGATCACACATACAAAATATAACGGTCATTGTTAAGACGTCAGAATAGAATGGCCAAGCTCCGATTAATATTTTCTCTTAAAATGAGATCAACGAACTAATATAATCGATTGAATCGTCGGGTAGAAACAACACAGCGTTAGCGTACGCCTTTTATGAGATAAGCCACTGGAACGTAACGAGGAGATCAAAGATACCCTTTGTTAACAATTAAAAGAACCCGGATAAAGGACTAAACTTGTGTTCTTGTTGATGAAGAGAGAATAGCAACAGAAAATGCGCGCGAGCGTTAAATCATAGAAGCATGAAGTGAAAGCTAACATTTAAAAGGCGCCGGTCCGGCGGAAGAAGTCTTAAAGAACACACATTGCAAGATAAGCTGCAATTCGACTTATCTCGGAAATAGCAATTAAAATGAAAGGTTATTAAGGATTTCGCTCCAACTATGCAATTTTTAAGTGAAGATGATACCAAAGCTATAAACAAAATCCGGATTTACCTATCGCCTCCCAATAGCACCTAAAAGATGTTATAATTTCTGCAGATACAGAGGAACTAAATATAGTATCATATACACTCTAAAAAAATATCTGTAAGGTTACTAAGAATTCTCTAGGAAACTCAGCTTCCATAAGTTTTTTTAGTAGTGTTACATAAGAAATATGTGCATATATTACTAATTAAAGCTTAGTAAGTTATACTAAGAAAAATTAGTAGATTTTACAGGGGATTTTCTTGTATGTTTACAAAGAAACTGGTAGTAAACTGGTTACAAAAGTTTAAAACCAGAGGGCGCCACTAATTTTTCTGTTAGTCAGGTTTTATTTCGAACTTCCCGAGGACAGAACCCAAGATTATCGGGATCCGTGGAACAGCGCGTTAGTCCTCTCTGCTATCGGGGACTTGCATTTTGGTTGCGTGTAAATAAAGAGGTTAAAATCTTGATCGTTAAAGGTGTTTTATGTTATTGATTAAGAAATTTTAAGATTCATTTTTTTTTTCGGATATGAAGTTTTCGAAATAATTTAACGTAGTTTTTATATACTAAAGTTAAAAAAAAACACGTTTTTAGGTTTTTTATCGTTGCGATATCGATTCGTCATAATCTCTAGAAAAGATTGCCAGGGGGCGCTGTAAGCGTTACATCAATTTACTTAGTATTGTTTAGTATTACTACAGTAGTTTCTTTAGGTTACAGATGATTTTCTAGTAAATGGTGAAAACCTGTAAAGTTACTAAGTAATCGTTAGTAAATTCAAGCCAAATTTTTTACAGTGTACGAATTAAAATCAAAAACACATACATAGAGAAGAAAAAAGCATACGTAGAAGAAAACACAGTTAGGTATCAACCCATTACCCTAAAAACAGAAAACAAAGGGTGAATCGTAAATCATACACCTGTTGTGAATAGCAGAGGTCTTGAATTAAGAAATAAACTGCTCGCATTTGTGAAATTCAAGGTTATGTACCTTTTCCTTTTACGGGGAGACAAGGCAACCCTCTGTAGTACACCTAAACAGATGCTCTTGAACAAAGCTATGTAGGCGTTGTGTGTTTGTCCTTACAAAAACCAACACCTGTGCAAACGGAAGGACACCGGTATATTCGAAGTTAATAACATCATTCAACCAAGAATTGATTCAACAGCCATTGTGATTGTGGTTAATTAAAACTTAGTTGATTTTAGAAAGAATTCTGGAGTGTTTATTGATTCATCTTATAATTGCGTAGTCTGTACATCCTTCTTGCGTAATAACCTCTAAGAAAGTTATAATCCTTGAAGAAAAGAAGAAAGAAATAAATGTACGTGACCACATTGGAATGAATAAGGAAACCACATCACACATTCTTAACCTACGCGTTTAAAGGTTTTTTAATCACAACGTTCCGTAACGTAAAATAAATTTTCAGTGTCAGGTGTGAAGAATATAACTTTCTCTAATTGTTAAGAAGCGCTTTTGTTTTTACGAGATGTATTATAATTTTAAAAGGGGGAAGTATCTGAAGATGGCCATTAATCATTTAATGAGAATAACAAGCAACTCCTTATTTCCAATAAAATTTTACAATTAAGAGTAAATTCAGTAACATATTGTTTAAACACCCTTTTTAGAAAGTGGTTTCACCTATAACAACAAGAACGGGGAAAAAAAAAACCTTTAATTTTATTTAAAGAGAACATTGATATCGTAAAAATTTAATAGAAGCCTTACTGCATATTAACCCTGCAATGCAAGGATTTTTTTTATCTCGAAAAAATATATTTGTATCTTAAAAACTCATACATTATGGTAAAAAAAATTAACTGCATTGAAATTTAAATAATTTCAATTTTTTAAATTTTTGTCATATGGCAAAAACCAACTACAAAATTCCAATTTTGATAAGAATGATTAGAAAACTACTAAATATATTTTTAAATAACCCTCTTGAAATATAATTATTTTTTCAAAACAATTTATTTGTATTTTGAACCAATTATACTTTGAATACTGCGTAATACCAATTATATTTTGAAGACGTAATTTCACAACAGTTAATAACTTTACTCTTTAATTTTGAATGCACTTTTACTACCGTTATCTATGAGGGTTATTAGTAACTAAAGCTTCAAAATGGAATGTAATAGAATGAAAAAAAAAAACACGGGTTTGTCAAAAGGGAGCTCTACTTTATTAAAATAAAATGGATTATGTTACTTTTTGTCATATGGCAACAGTATGCATTAGAGGGTTAAATTAGGTGTAAAAGATTTGTTTAGTATCAGCCTAGTTTTATGTTTGGTATTAGCACAGATAGATCATAAAAAAAATAGGAAGTACATATATACGTTTTTTTATTGCGAAACAACTAACATCATTAATGTTAAATTAGTCTTCAAATAGTTATCTAAGCAACTAGTGCCGAAAATAACACGTTATTAAGCGAGTGGCTTTTATTTCACGAGACCGTAGGTCGAGTGAAATAATGACTAGAGCTTAATAAAGTAATATTTGGTACATGCTTACTTACAATATTTTTTTTATAATAACGTGCAAAAGCGTGAAATTTGTGTTCTCACATTGTCTTATTTAATTTCCTTTAATAATTTTTGTAATACTTGTAGTTTCAATGGATGATATTAGAAAATGCAAAAAGTAATGAACTAATAGAAATAAGTGAGTTTCATGACCATTTTGTTTCCAAGGAGATATTCATGACATTTTGTTGTACTACCAATCAGATGCTCTTATTTACTTTACCGCACTAGTGCCGAAAGTCAAACTTTCGGCACTGTCTGTGAAGTAAGCAAAGTAAGTGGCGTTTTCTTAACGATTTATGAATGAATATTATATAAAAAAAAGTGAACTTTTTTGCACGTTGTAATAAAAAATTCATTTCACAATCGGAAATCATTTATTAGTCGTGGATAAAAGCTTCGTTACACCAAAGTATCATAAAAGTGATTTTTTTAAACTACACAATTCTAATTTACTACGCTACACATCGGCTCGTAAGCTTTATCGGCTCATAACGCCAATGATGAATATGGCACCCATTCAACATTGAAACGAATTATTGTAAAATGTATATGGTAAAATTTAAATTATATGTAATGACACTAATGACTTACAAATATTCTGAAAATAATATATTTAGAAACAATTATACTTACCATAATACAGTTTGGCTTTCCAACAGCCCATAGATTGACTTTTTTGTCATCTCCCCCTGTTACTAATACTCGTCCAGACTGATGACCAAATGCCAAACAATTAACATTTGCTGAGTGAGCAACAAATTCCTCTGAAAGATAAATTTAAATATACGAATTAGCAGGACTTATTAAGGATGTAACACAAACTATAGGCACTCAAACAATCTAAAGTAGGCTTGCTGCACCTATCGAGCAGTATTTGAACTTGGATAAAGAAATTTAGGAGTAATAGGTGTTGTTAATTTTAAAAAATTAGCAGCACGTGCTTAGAAGTTTCGTAGAAGATGTGGATTTAACCCGGCAATTTCAGATTTTCGCCATGAATTCTAAAATTTAACCCTCTAATGCATGAATTTTTTTTTTCGTCCCGAAAAAATATATATGTATCTTTAGCACTCATACATTATGGGAAAAATACTGAAAAAAAATTAACTGCATTAGAATTTAAATAATTTCAATTTTTAATTTTTTTTCCATATGATAAAACCAACTGCAAAATTCCAATTTTGATAATAATGACTAGAAAACTACTAAATATATTTCAAAATAACCTTCTTTAACTATAATTAATTTTTCAAAACAATTTATTTGTATTTAGTACTAATATTATTATACTTTGAATACTGCCAAAAACGTAATTTCACGACTGTTAATAACCTCACTCTTTAATTTTGAATACACTTTTACTACTGTTATGTATGAGGGTTATTATTAACTAAAACTTCAAAATGGAATGTAATAGATGAAAAAAACACAAATTTGTCGAGAGGGAGGTCTACTTTAATAGAATAAAGTGGATTATGTAACTTGTTACCAAACGGTAACAGTATGCATTAGAGGCTTAAGAATTCCCAATTTATAATAGACGGAGTTGTTTAGTTTAAGCTTTTGGATCTCGGAGATTCATCGAAATTTTGGAATTTAACGGAGTTCGTCGAAGCATAAAAATTTACATAACGCCAGAGTTATCTAATTCTAGGATAGGACTACCGAATTCTTAAGTTTGATTTTATGATCACAGTTAAAGTTTTACAAAATGATTAATTATAAAGATTTGTGATTTGAATATTATTTTTGGCGAGGTCATTGGAAATATAAAAAAAACCTTGCATAAACAATCTTTAAAAACTAGCCTCAATAACTGCGACGAAATTTATTTTGTTGTCGCGAAATTGAAAGATTTGATCGCATTTTATACGACTAGCGACCGTAAATTCTGAATCCCTGCCAGTGTTAAAAAATGGATCGAAGAAATTAAAAAGAGCAATCTGAGCTACTACCCACCAATTGGGGTAATTATTGAACAGTAGTTTTCATTCGGTTTTGCACAGGGCTGTATTGGGGGGTATACGGCGGCATACGGTGTATACCCTGTGGTTTATATGAAAAAAATAGAGTATACCCTGTGATTATTTTCCAAATTAGCGTATACCCTTTAATTTTTAACGAGTTTTACCCTTTATTTTAATTTTCAAAAAATCATAAAACTCATCATCATGAGGGGCAAGCAATCCACAGCTTGCAAGATTTCTCTGAAAATCCGAAATCTTTGCCAGACGATCTAAAACCTCTGCTAATGACAATAATATCAACTTTGCCCTGCTCAACGGCAGAGTGCGAACGGGGCTTCAGTTTAATGAACATCATAATAACGTATTTGAGGGCATCGTTACTGATTTCTGATTATAAGTTTAATGTTCATTAATGCTAAATGGTCCACCACTTGATCTGTTTAGTACCGAAGAGATATGCGAGATTATGGTTGGTAAACCATCGAGCATCGACTGATGTTCAATCAAAAGCAGTACGAGGGCGAGAAGAAAAGGAATCTCGCTGTTTTTTAGGATATTTTTTGGGGAAAAATAATTCAAATTTTCCACATTTATATGTAAGTTACCGTTCCTTTTCCTTCTAATAAGAAAAGAGCAAGATTTAAAAGATTAGTTTATTTTATGTGCAGCTTAAACCAAGTTTTATTTCTATATCTTGAATTACAGTTTATGCATTTTTGTAAATTTTATTACCAAGTACCAACTCATTAAGAGTATACCCTATCATTTTTTTTATTAAGCCACAGTATACCCTGTGCAATTTTTACGAATACAGCACTGGTTCTGCCCAGTATTTAGAATAGCTACAAGGGTAAATTTTGTGATATGTATGGTGTGTACTAGCGTGCTGTGTATTTGATAATTATTCAACCCCACATGGCTTTTGTAAAAAATATTAAATAACAGTGAAATGTAGTAACAATTTCCAAACATTAAAATTTCTTCTCTTTCTAAGTTCAAACATTGAGTAGATAGTGTTTCATAACCCTCTCAGTCCCAGTGATGCCATTTGGCATCATCACTTTCAATATTTTTTTCAAAATGTTTATTTCCCGCTATGACATCCAAACACACATCATTCGATTCTTCACACTTTGTTCTATCAGACAAAATTTTACTTTAATCTCAATAGAAGTCAGAACTACTATTTTTTTTTATTTAGAAAATAGTCAACAAGCGTTTCTCCTGATTTTTGATGAGTTCACTTCAGTTCCACATATTTAAAACACAATTTAAACTATTTCGGTTAAAATTATAATTAAATACCTTTAAATATATAACTCGAAGTGTTTTTAGGTAATATATATATATTTTATTTTGTTGTTTTCCACAGTTAAAGAATTTTGGCATTGTTTCAAAAGCCATATAAAAATTTAAATGTATTTTTTTTCTTATGGAATTCGTATATTTGACCTAAAATAAGCTTATTTTGTGAATATCAGATGTTTCTGTAGTGTAGTAAATTTTTGGGACTGAAAGGGTTAATCCTGCAAGCTATACCAACAATTTCCCTGGCTTGTCCAAAAATTACACCGTAACTAATTAAACATGCATGTCATAATGCTACTATTCCTCCCACAATGGTGTTTTTCAGCATACAAACCCACCTTCATAAACATGTTTAAGCCTGATCATTACCAAATTCAAGATCATGTAAAAGAAAACAAAGCCATGCAAAATTTGGCATCAGTTGAACTTAAGTTTAAACCATTGTCTTTCAAGCACTTTATAATATAAATTATTAATATATTTTTAATATATTTTTTGGTTATTAATATATTTTTTGAGAAAACATACTTATCTAATCCTAATCATTAAGCAGAGCAATCCTGGATACGTAATTAATAAATTGTGGTTTGTTAGACACAATAAATTCTGATGCATTATAGTTGCTGGGCTCTGTCCAATAATTACACCGATTTTCCATGTCCAATAACTACCCCGGGTCATTCTACCTAATCCTCAACACTTCCAAAACATTTTACTGAAAATGTACCAATATTTTTTTTGAAAAGTAAAACAGAAATTTTTTAATGATTATACACTGACTATCTTGGAATGGTTTGCTGGTCAATGACACACCCACAGTATGTCTAAACTCTAAACCATAAAACAAAACATTTTTTTTTATGTTCAAGATATTTAATAAATTAAATATTTTATTTTCAGTACTGCATGATCTATAACTTATAATAACTATGCAAAATTTTGTAATGAACTCAACAAAATTGTGCAAAATTTAACTTGGAAGAGTTGTTTGTGGTATCAAGGGTATAAATATGTAAATATTTTAAATCTTTAATGCACATTTCAATAAAAATAGTACTGAAATTTAAAAAAAAAACCTTCAAAAATAATATAATAAATTATTTTTATTTTCTTCCAATCATGCTTATTAATGAAAACAACTGGGGTTTTTTCTCTACTTATATTAAGATGATAGCAAGCACCACACATAACTGTGCTGTCTTAGTCTACAAGCACCCACTGAAACTCAATGAACATAACTAATCTAACATGCGCCAGCTTTAGTGCATAAGCATATTCGCAGTTGAAACATAAAGCTATAGAAGATTAAACATTCACAGTTCAAAACAAGTGGGTTTGTTACAGAATCTGTCACTAAAACCGCTTCCACACAATTTTTATGATCACATGAAACACACTATTTATAGACCTCAGAAAGAAATTCGCCTAACATGGACTTCTAATTCAAAATTTTAAACGAATAATTTAAAATTAACTATATTCATTAATATTCTTTTGCAAATTAAAAATGATTTGATAACAATAACCGATTGATTACAATACATGAAATAAAAGTTTAAACTAAAAATGATTTTTTTACATATGTATTAAAATAAAAATTAATTTTAAATTAGGAGTTGTTGCTGCATAAAACTCTATAGCATTTAATTGAAATTAATGCACACTAAGGAAAAAGAATTACTTGTTAGTATACTTACACATTTAATGAACTGCATAAAAACAGAACAAAAGTTTAATTAATGTAATAAAGGGTTGCACTAATCTCACCCCTTGAAATGTTCACAAAGATCTCCTGCATTTTGTGACAACCCGAGTGATCTGTTTTGAAAAGAGAAGGGGCTTTGTGTGCTGACTTCACCGAGCACAAAATTGAGATTGAACTTTACAAATACGAGCCCGTTTGGTCTTTTGGTAAGTTTCAGGAAACACTTTAAACAAAAAAGTTTTTTTTCTTGTTTTTATTGATTTCAGGAAAATACAATTTACATATAAACTGATAACAATAAACGAACATTTGATTACAATAAACGATGATTTTTCAATGTATTTTGATGTAAGCGGACGGGACTAAGTGATTTTGGTAACATTAAACGATTGATAACATTAACCGTGATTACATTAAGCGGCGTCTACTGTAGTAAAATTAATGCTTTAAAAGTAAAAGCTAAACTTTGCATATTTTTTATGCTAAATTAAAATTCTGTATAGATCTTTCTTCATTCATATATAATGAACCATCAAAAGAAATATTACAACAATCCAAACCGAATTATAACACATAAATAAATATTCTGTCAAAGGTTTTAGTTTTTATTTTAAATAAAGTTTCTCGGACGTTTGACGAAATGGCAACAGTGAAAATATTGAATGAAAATGAAATTTGCAATTTATCTTAATGTAGATTTAATTTTTAGTTATTTAAATTATAAATATACTTATAATTAAAATTTTTCAATGAAATTTAGGATGTAACCTAGCCCGATTTTTTGCTTTAAAATGACTCATCCCACTTGTTTGTGCGACCTTTGGTTCAATCTGTGAAAGTGGGTGACAGACAGACGGACTGAACGATTATAAAACCTTCCACTTTTTACATTATAAACGTCATGTGGAAGCTAAAAGTAAGAGTGCATAACTCTACATGACTTTTAATTAACATTTAATAAATCAATTAATATTTACCTTATGAGAAAAACTCTAAACTCAAAATGTTCTATGGCACTTAGTGTATGCACAACTTTCTCAAAAACTTAATTATGACATCCGACAGATACTGTGAACAACCAAATTTTAAGTCTAGTTTTTTCCTTTCAGAAGAATACCTTTTTAGCCGAAACAGTTCTACAACAGCTACCTTTTGCGCATGCACTATTTTTTGCAAAACCTTATATTATGATGCCTGGCAGGTACCAGGAACATGTGTAACAAATGTGCAAAGTCTGTGGCTCCTTTAGTTTTAGCTGAGCGTTTTCAGACAAACCAACACTCAAAACTCGCTCTCTTTTTTAGAATCAGCAACGTTTTAAAAGATGTGTAACACACAAAATCTGTATTTCAGATTTTTTGACCCTCCCAACCATATTTTCATTATCTTATATTTCATATTAGGCAATTGAAAGTTATAATATGGTATATGTAATGTACGCATATCAGTATAACATTTAACACCTAATGCCAGTGTGTGGATCATGGGTCTTTATTGTAATTTATAATTTAGAAGGCTAGAAAAATCTCAAAATTTTTACATGTCTTGTTGGGCATGTTAATCTTGGAAATACATGCCCAAATAAAACTTTTACATGCCAAAGCGCAGGGCTGAGCAAAAAGGGGGGGGATAGGGTCAAAAGGGAAGCTGCACCACATTTCAGCATGCTCATTATTTGTGCCCAACCAGCCAACCACACAAATTCCGTCAACCAATCCTGCTGTACTAACTGTTTACGTTTTGGTTCATAATAATCAGGTTTTAGTTTTTTCGCAGGGCATTCTATAACACTGTATCAAAATTTATTTAACAAGTTAATTTGTAAAGAAGTCTGCACGGGCATAACACTGTCACTGCAAACTATAAAAAACTGTCGTATATCCATTGTAAAAGTAAAGCAATAACGAAAGTCGAAAATCACAATTGTGAATCTACACAAATTTGAAAAGGGCGCCATTGGCTTTGCACACATGATCAAAAACTGCATGCTTGCCATTTGCATATTAAAAATCCCATCGGGATTGGAGAATGCGTATCTCACGTGACATGGTGAAAACAGCAACGACTTCCAAAAATTACTCAAGCTCAATGCCTTGCTTCAATGGTACGCATATGTGTCACAAGGGATATGTTGGGGATTTTTCATTAAAACGCAAAATGTTTATTACAATTTATGTTAAGGTATTTTTGATTAAATGTTTACATGCCTCATCAGAATTTTTACATGCCCTGGACACATCGGGCAATATAATTTTCAAGCCCTGAGAGGAAGACGAAGAATATTATTCAGAAGAGGACTATGGGAAATGTGAATTTGGACAAACCCTGACCCATGCCCAGCTCAACTAAATGGATACATGGAGCAGCTTATTCAAACTGAAGTTGTCTAGCCATCCATCCACATCGCAACCTGGTAAACGGCAGAGATGTTCTTCTAGTCTTCTCGCACTGGTATAGCTAGCGTATCGGGGCCATGACAAAGTACTGCCAGAGTGTTTTTTTTTTAAAGAATATCACAGCTCAAGGGGCCCACAATCGACGGCCCGGAGGATTGCCGAATAGCCCCAATCGATGGTCCGGAGGGGGTACCAGTGTTTTTTTAAAAAAGAATATAGAGAGTCGCCAAATAGCATTATGGCCCGATACGCTAGGTGTTTCCTCTCACTCGCTCAGTTTTTATCTTGCCTCATAAGTACTTTCTGACCAAGAAGTGATCCTCAAGCTTCGATATCCACTGTGGCAGAAGGATGGTGACCTGCCCAGTGAAATTACAGAATAGTGTGAAAGATAGTAGCTTACATGTATACTATATCATTGTCTCATATAGGAGGTGGCATGCAAAATTGGCATAATATATCTTCCTAAATCATTATAACTTTTCACTCTTTTCAAGTCGAGAAAATGGACCATTAACAAGTTTTTGTCATTCTATGCCTATAGAGTAACAGCAATTGAAGGAAGTCGCAAAAGCTGTTTACCACACCATTATAGTATTAGCTACTCAAGGTACTAACTAATAATTTTTTAAAGGGGGGGAGGAACTATTAAATCCATAGGAAAAAGATTGGTGCAGCAATTGGAATACTCATGGATCATTGCATTGCAAATGGACACCCAAACATCATGGGGGGTACAAGATGGATATAACCCTCTGCATGTAAATAAGTTGCAGAAAGTTATTTTCATGTTATCTGTGAATTGGAAAACTTTTTTTGCACTGAGATTAGAGTAGTTTTGGTAATATTTGGATGGTGGATAGTATCTCAACCAGGGAAAAGCTGAGGTTCATGTTAGTAATCAACCTCGTATAAGTTAGGACGCTGGAATTAGCATAGTAGACCAGAATTGACCTGTGACAGCACCCCCTCCCCACAACCTAACAAGTTGTAAGAAACAAACTCATTTTAAGATTAAACATAAACTGCGATAGTATGCTATATTAACACTTTACCTACGGGCGTCGACTGACCCGTAGACAAAAAATCTTCTAGACCAGCAACTTAATCTAATGCCTAGCTCTTCTAACGTGTCGAAAGCAACTAAAACACTATTAAAGGTTGATTTGTTGATTGGCATAATTGTACTTTCAATTGTAGGGCTACTGTTTCTTCGGAATGTTCTCTGTTAAAAAAAAAGTTACCCACTAGTGATTATTTCAACCGTTAGTCATCCTTTTACATCGGACCTTTTTGACTATGTGAACAAATTACATTTTGAGTTAATTGCATGACACAAAATTTGCATAAGGGTCCGTCTTAATATTAAAAATTTTACGAACTTTAAAATTTTCAATAGCAACACCCAATTTTAATTACTTAGAAATGTGAAAAACCCTCGAAAACCCCTAAATCTAAGTTTTTGTTACATTTGGATGAATATTTGACGAGTTATTCAATCGAATCACTTGTGGATCTTTGGGGGACCATGTCTAAAATGACAAGCGTAGTCAGTCTGTAGGTTTATTAATGGAGAAAAAGAAGCACAAGGTCAAATATCTTGAGGATGGGCCTACGAGGGATATAAAAGTCAATGAGTTGCTGTATATATTCAAAAATAAAGTCGAAAATAAGTTGTAGTAAAAAATAGATCCCTATCGTCACTTGATAAGGGTTCCAAATTACGAGATGTCATTGGCTCTGTTAAATCTCCTAAAGGTGACTGCAAATAGGCAGCCAGAAACCATTACATTAGTTCCCATAGACACAAAGGGGGCGCGCTAGTTTCTATCTCAATTTCAATGTAGAAATTCTCCAATGAGAGTTTGAAACTTAGAGTGTTCTTAGTCTATGGGTCAGTCGACGCCCGTAGGTAAAGTGTTAAGTAATTGAAATATACAAAAACAAAACGCTTATTATTTGGTTACATTTTGTGTGTATATATGCCAATACAATTGCACATCAAAGTTCAGTATAAATGAAATTTTAATTAAGCAGCTGAACACAACACTCAATAATAAAACTAAAACCTTATCCAAAATATAATTGCTAAGATTAAATGATAAGATAATTACAAAAAAAATGTGAAACTTACGTATTTTCCAATGTTTCTTTGACGACAGAGACATCCTAAATTAAATTACTTCTCTGCTAACTAAACAAAATTCGTAGTAATCCAAACTGAATGATGACCGAACACTGTTCTTTAAAGAACTCAAAATTTTCTGGGGCACATTATATTTCACTTCATATTATCTCCTGTGGTTTGAATTGAATGCATTGAAAACTGGGCAGCAAGAAATAATCCGTTAAAATCCTTGAATGAGTGAATTAAATAATTAGGTATCTAAAATCTATTCAGGTATACATAATTTTGAATTGTAGCTAACTTTAGTTTAAATCAACAAACAGAATATCAAAAGTACAAGCTTGTTTTTACGTGCTTATTTATAGTAGAATCAGATTGTGTTTATTTGATGTGGGTATCCAAGTAACGTAACTTTCTGATTCAGAGTAGCAACAACTGAAAAATTGAAATGAAGTGAACTGAAGTTAGTTTCAAAAGTTGCAGTTGCTTCTTGCAAAATGCAAAACGTTTTCGTGTTAAATTTAAAATTATTATTTGTTTACATTTAAAATCCCTTTAAATAATGCTCCTTAATTTTATCAATGGATAAGAAAAGCGTTTATTACTGGTGTAAATTTTATTTTGCTTCGATATGCTGTCCTCCTGGAAATCAACATCTTATTATTTTTTTTGATAGGCACAGGCTCATACATTAAATTTTTGCTTTAGAAAAGTCTTCAAAATTATTATTTTTAATGTCTATTTTACGAAAAATAAAAATTCAAATTTGCATGGGTTGTTTATTGAGCCCGCACTTAGTACAGTGCACAAATTGCTAGCGTAAGAGTCTGCGATCTTTTTCACTTAAGCCATCCAAGCTTTGCATAAAATAATGCCATAATTATCACGCGATAACTGCGGTCCTCACCTCACCAAAAAGTAAATAAACATTTGAGAAAATGAAAGCAAAACCATGGCTTAGGAATTTTAAATTATTTATTAATTCCGAATTGCACGTGAAATAGTCAAAAAACAATTTTTTTTGAACGACCATAGCCTCTCTCATTTTACAAATTTCCGATTGCAATTCATAATTTAAATGAAATAAGGAATTTAAATATTACGTACATACAGCTCTAATTTCTGATTAAGCTGACACACAATTTTGAAAATGCTTGGAAAACCTTTAGTGAACAAATTTTTACAATTTAATTGGAAGCCATTTACTAAAAATCGGTATATATCGTATGTTCAAGGGCAAAGTCCGGAACCTAATACTAGAGAATACTTTTATTTCATAGATCATCAAGGAATGGTGAGACGTTTATAAAATTTAAAATTATTATTCGAAAATAAGTTAAGATTATGAATATCCACACTGTGTTGTGTACCAAAATGATTATATAGGGGCTGGGGAGCCCAGTTGGTTAAGCACTCGCTTAGCATGCGGAAGGTCCCAGGTTCGGGTCCGGGCATCGCCAAAATTGCTGCCGACCTATAAACGGCCCGTGCAGCCAAAAATGTCCGACGAATAATACCCCGTGTAAGGGAGTGCACGTTAAATATCCTTCAAAGTCCTAACGCTGCGTACGATGTCGCCTTTAACGGTTGCGTTGGGTGCCTATTCAGGTGTTGGCTCGTCACCTGACTGTGGTTCTAAAATACGACGCCCGTCGCCAATAGCCCTCGTGTAGCTCTAGTGCGACGATAATTCAAACCAATCCCAATCCCAAAATGATTATAAATTTGAACAAGTCAGTACAGTATAACTGTTACATAATCTCTCTCGATACCTAATAACTTAAAGCTTTTGCTTCATATTAATAACATTCTTATACTTATAGAATGTTAGTATACAGTATACTTATAAAATGTTATAGAACTTATGTATTTATTAGGTCTCATAGGTAGGGTTACCTTGTAAAAAAAAAACCAATAGCCCTCGTGTATCTCTAGTGAGACGAATATTCAAAAACCTAACCTAACCAGGTCAAAAAAGCAGGATATATAATTTTTGCTCTATCATGTGAATTCAGCCACTTTCTTAAGACCGATTGATTTTTTTACAGCTCTTTTTGGATGATGCCCGAATTAAAAATTTTACATCTTGCTTTAAAGGTAATTTACAGGTTATTCCTGTGTAAAATATTTCAATTGGAACAGCTCTGATATACTGTCTGCTTCTAATTTGGAGCTAAGTGTTATGGTGCAAGCAATGAAAATGCCTGAATGTCATAAACATACCACTTCATATTTCGTACAACTCAATAGGAATAGCAACCCACATTACATTCTCAAGCTCTCCAAATGCTGCCAATTAATGGATCGGTCATTATATCATAGCTGTACCTCACAATTTATATTTAATTTTTTATAACAAATATATTGTTTAGTAAAAAAATACTTAATTTTTTTTTTTTTGCTTTGATTAAATTAACGCATCTCTAGATGGGCTGATGGGCAGAACACATAATTTTGAACCACTATCAAGTGATTAAGCCAACACCTAAGTCTATGCAACTTAGAAGACCCTTTGTGTATACAAATTTCAATTGGTTGCTGACTCATGGCCTTAAAATAGCTCTTTTTACGTTTGTTTAAATAATAAAATATCTGATAAAAGTACAATTAAAAACATCTGATTTATTCAACATTTAATTTTGAAATGTAGAATAATAACTGATGAACAGTTTTATAACATAATTTAAACTCCCCATTATTTTCTTAAGTAATAGCTATGTTTCAGCCTTGTGTGGCAACAGTTCCACAGGAATGAAAATATGGTCTTGATTGGTTTATCAATGCAGTGGTCCGAGCTTATACCAAGCCAAATTACCGAAACCACCAATGAAATTCAGAAATGATTTACACCAACTGAAACAAGCCAATAGGGAACATAGCTGTTCTTATGTTTGTCAACCTATGAATGTATTAGGCCTCACAGGTACTTAAATAAGCCGACATAAAAAAAATCAGTATATATGTATGCGTAATTGTATAAACATTTCAATATTATTTTAATTCCAGAAAAGAAATTCCTTGCATTTTTCTTCCGAAGAATAAGGCTGAACACAACCGGGAAATACGAAAAAGAGTTCCCCTTCTTTTCCCCATGCGGAAATGAAAAGAACTTTGTGAGGTGCGAAGATCTTCCCATTGTCTTTACTCACATTCTAGAGGTGAAACAGGGCGATAACCAAGTTGATTACCTTTCTTATGGTCACACTGGGGACATGCTAAAAGTTAAATTTGAACCAGAAAAGATATGCATGATGCCAGAGACTGGAAGAGTGTACCATACTGGCCCTGAAGCCACTGGGGGAGTTGGTCTCATCAAGTCATCTTTAGCCATAGATCTAAGTCAAAACTTTGTGTACAAGAACAAGGACGATACTCATGAAATGCCCATCTATTTCATGTGGAAGGACAAAAAGTATTCCTTGACGAATGAAGTTGTGGAGCACTTACGGACATTGAAGAATAAAAGTGGATGTTAAAGCTTTCAATGCCTTTACAAAACTGATATTTAAGAAAACTTGTACTGTTGTGTATAAACTACTGGTTTAAGATATTGTTATTTATATCTGAACTTTTAAAAATGAATAAAATGTTAAAGCCAAAATTAGAGTATTATAGCTTAAGTGACCTTTGTACACAAGCATGTGATATAACATTTTACATAAAATATTAAAACCAATTAAGTATTAACTATTTTCCTACCTTCTACAATAAAAAAAAGAAAAAAAATATTTATGTTGTCTTAGTCATTACATTTTTGTTTGTAATGTGTTTTTTCTCCTTTTGTAATTAGTTTAAGTAACAAAACAAAAGTATAACAAAGTATCAATTTATTTTTTCATCTTACATAAAGTTATCACAGTTAATACTTATAATAAATACACACATAACATCCTTAAAAATAAATGTATACTGCCAGTCAAAACTATGCATTAATGCTTTACTGTATAAATAAAATATATATTTATATTTAAAAAATGAACCTATTGAATACAATAGTAAAAATGCAATACTATTACTTTGCTAATACTTAACTTTAGTACAAAGATTATAAACGCAAAACAGTAACATCTTAAACAAAAACTTAAAAGTAGCTGCCAAAATTTTTTTCCAAAAACTTCTATCCAATAGTAAGACAAACTCTAGGAAGAGTTAGAAATGTATACAGAATAAAACCACTATAAAATGTTTCTAACTACCAGATTATAAAATTGTATACTTAGTAGGCACCCTCATATCCTTTTACAAACTATACGGTGAATATTATAGTACATAAACACTTTCACCAAAATAGTTAACTACAGTAAACTCCCGATTATCCGCGGAATTGGGTGGCGCTTCATTCGCGGATAAGCGAATTCGCGGATAATCCGCAAAAGTAAAGAAAATATCCACAAAATTGCTTTTGCTTTCATAAAAGTAAGGTAAAATATGTAACAGTTATAAAATATGAAGATTTATACAATTTTACAAAAAGTCGGTCAATTTATTTGTTCTGTTTATTAACCATGAAACTTCTCATTCTTATTTGTGATTGAAGTTTGTCTTATTCTTATGTTATTCGTGATTGTCTCTCCTTTTTATTTGTAATTAAAGATTTTTTTAAAAACTTTTTTTCGCTTCTCACTCATTCTGCTATCAAAATCACGCAAAGCAGTTCACTGAAATCGCGAACAGTTTATTTTACAATTGACGCTTTTCGGCAAAAATCGACACGTGATGTGCACTTGGCCGAACAAATTTTTTCACACCAGGTTTCCTATATCATCCTTATTTTAGTGTTGTTCGCGTTGTTCTTAATGCATTCTTCGTTTTTTTTTAATTTATTCGTCGTTCCTTGAATGTGTTCGTCACTCTTAAGATTAATTCGCTGTTCTTGGAATGCATTTTTTCAAGTATTAAAAAAAGACTAAATTTAATTTTTCCGGGATTTGTTAAATTATTATTTTTACAGGGAAAAGGAGGAAGGGGGGAGGAGAATCATGACCCGCGGATAATCCGCAAAGCGGATAATCCACCTGCGGATAATCGGGAGTTTACTGTATTATAATGAACTACTTGGTTTAAAAACACACTATTTAACAATTTTTAAAAGAAATAAGCCATAGAAATCCTTAGAAAATAAAGATATTTTGAAATGCCTATTGCCTTAATTCATCAAAAGAAAAAATTCTTTAGACTAAAGATTTTTAAACAAGGTTTGTATTTAATAAGACATTTATACTAAGACATAACTTTAAATACAATATAAACTTTATATATGATATATAAATGTTATGCCTTAGTATGTAAAAAGGTTACGCCTTCAAAATAAAAATTTCCCAAATCATATACAATATATTGCAAATCACCAATGATGAAATAAATATTACACTTAAAGAAAACATTTTCTACAAGAACATTACATTTACAAGTCTTGCTGGTGGAATTTTAACAATGTTTCAAGATGAAGGTTTTGAAAATATTTGCAAACTACCAGGTTGCATCCAAGACAAGCCACTCTGGGAATTCTTTGAGTTATCCTGATCACCTTTCTAAATTAAAAAAAAAAAAAAACATACTATAAAAAAAAAACTAAAATATGTTTTACATTAAATATAGTTAAATTCATAAAAAAAAGACAAGTATACAACTTCAAATTATCTATATCATTAATATGCGACTGTGTACCCGAAATCTCTCTTTCTGAACCACGAAACATAGATAAGGGAAATGTGTCTAAACATGCAGAATGGAACGGTAGCGGTTGTTTCTTTTCCGGATATGGTTGTGATATAAGTGGGTTGGTCAGTTGGCAAATTTTGAAGACTGCCATGAATGAAAGTAAGCTTACAACATGCATCACGTTTTGTTGCAATGGAATATTTATCTGATTTACCCAGTTTCTTGGCAAAGTAAAACAAATTATCAAATTAAAACCGGTTGCTGTTTGGTTCATTAATAAATGCACAAGTGCAACAACAAGTATATACAACTAGCCATAAATATAAAAGCTGTGCACTACTTTGTATTGCTTCTTAAATGTAAAAAGTAAAAAAAAAAGTATTTTTATACAATCACTCATATTTTATTTGCAGGTTATTCATTTCAACGCATCAACTCTGGTACCAGAGTCGACTTCTACGGACTCCTCCTTACAATAATTCTATAACTATCTCTTACTCCAAGTAATGCACTAGCCACTTAATAAACGGTCAATTTATAGATTGATATCTTTTCACAATCACCTACATCCTATATTAATGCTTAAATCAAGTTACAGAGTTATTAGAATGGAAGGTTATAACTTAGTTCTTATTAAATAAAATAGCATCAAGGGTCGTCAGTTAGCTAAGAATTGTATTAGAAGAGCAAAAGAAACACAACTCGCATATATTTCGTAAGTTTGGTTAAATCATTAAACTAAACAACTAATGAGATTAAACATGGGATGGCTGATGTAATACTGGGTGCGATTACACTATAAAGATCATGCAATATCAAATAAGATATTTCATCATACAGAGATCGATGCAACTTGAATATAATATCACAACAGTTCTAAGATAAGTTGTTTAAAACCTCACACTAGAACTTCAATTCTAAAAACTATTAATAGTAAATTTGTAAAAATATACCGGGTTAAATACAGTACAAGTGCTATAAGCTTTCCATCTTTTATTTTTCATCAGCCAAGTTTTTTGTTTTGACCACCAAATTTTCATGCTGACGTAAACCATATTAATTACATAAAGTAGTGGTTTCAACCATTTGGAATCATAATAGTTACTTAATCATAGTTATTTTGATTTCCTCCTGCAAGGTTCAAAAGTATACAGTGGCAAATCTCACTATTAATCCAGAATACAAAAAAAAGTTATAAATCTAACAGAGATGCCTTTGTTACCTTATAAGTAAATAGCTTCTTCCTGAAGTCGTCATGGATTGATGGATCCCAAGGAGTAAAGTGGAGGGCATGGGGATCATCAGTGTTAGGTTTTTCATACATTTTGTCATTGCACACACTTATACTTTCAGATGCTTTTACTTTAAATAGCTCAAGATCTTTTGCATACCTGAAACACACAAAACACAAGTGTCAATACTTCAAACAAATTTTTATTTGACATATTTTTATTAAAACTTTTGAATCTATACAAATAAGTTTTATTACTTTAAAACTTAATGGTGCACAACATTAAAATGGTAATGCATACTTGCAAGTATGGGGTGTTAAAGCTTACATAACAAAGAAATTATAATAAACCCCAATAGTGTGAAGCATAGAGTTTGGAAGGAGGAGTAGAGGTGTCTATCAGTTCAAATGGCTTGAAGCAGGGCTGTCAGGTTTTTTGAGCTACTGCTCATAACAAACCGGCACTGAGGTATCCCAAGACACTGCCTTCTCTATATTAGGGTCATTAGTGATATCGAAACTAATATCTCACCACAAGCTACGCAAAAGCAGCTTTCAGTAGGTGGAGCTTATTGACCTCCTCACTACCCAAATCCAACCAACCACAGAACTGAACATCATGATTGACTGCGTCAATCAAACACATTAGGAGACAGAGATTTAAACCCTCCGTATTCCGAGAAAAAGCTGGAGGCATAACATGTGGTGCATCCAACCCAGGGCTACTTTCTATGGCGCTGCATCCAACCCCTCTTTCCTTTGTTCAAGTAACTGGAGAAAGATAACAAAACTTGTTTTTAGTCTTTAGGTTTTTCGCATGGCCAGGCGAAAGTAGAGATTTGATAATTTCAGTCGTCGGTCCTTGTTAGATTAGAAATTTCACGCAACAAAATATGTGTTCGTTTTTTCGATAATTTGTTTTTATCGTTTTCATCAAAAAGCTATTTTTAGTCTCCTTTAAAAAGTCATGAAACAAAATCATTTCTGTTGTTTTCTTTCATGAAAAGTAATACTTTGACTTTGTTTTGTTTAAAAAGTTATTGGCCATAGATATTTGAAAATGCCATTAATAATTAGTCGAATTGCTACATTGATGTAACTCATATCATACGGCAGATAATCATTAGTAGACAATTAGTGGAACTAGGGATGAAAGGACATAGTAAAACTTCAACAACAATGTAGTAAAATGTTACAACGTTAAATGTTACAAAACAAAAAAGTAGTTTCCGCCTTGTAATCGACTCATTCTTGTAAAGTAGTGCAAACCACTACCGTTTGATTGAAGAATTTGAAAGTATATAACGTCCTCTCATTTTATTCTGGTTGGATTGTGGACAAAGAAAGTCTCCTGCTTATGGCTCTAATGGAGAAATTTTAATTGTCACGAAAAATGCAGGACATTTTTTGCAGTTCAAAAACCAGGACATTTTACATATTTTATGACTCTTTGAAAAAAGTAGGACAAAAGTTAAAAAGTATTGCAATGCGAAATGCCGTATGTATGGTTCCCGTTCCCCAAATTATACCTTGTACGAAAATTTCAATAACTTTAAAACCTTAAACAAATCTATGGCATAATCCTTCGCGCATACGCGATTTTCTCAAAAACCTTATTATGACATTCGACATATACTTGGAACTCGTTTCCCAAATTTAAATACAGTTGCTCTGTTTGTTTCTGATCCTTCTGAGCTGATCCTCTCATGAAACTGCGCGAACTGTCCGGCCTATTTCTGAAATCAAGGAAAAATTGAATATTGACCAGCCAATTTACAGCTTCCTTAGCCAATTCGCAAAGTGGCCGAATTCGGGTTTTGGTCGTAACATTTACACATTATTTCTTAAAAATTGTTTTTTGTGCAATTAAATTTACTTATTTAATTAATTTTCATAAATTAAATACATTTTAAATTTATCTTTAGACTATTCTCTTAATCTTGTAAAAAACTGCATTTACAATAGAAAATAAAATTAAAAATTAATTTTAATTAAAGTAATTTAATCAAAAATAATTTTAATTAAAAAAAGTGTCTGCTAATATCCTTAAAAAACATCCTGGACTACCACATGCAAAAAACTGTTAGTTGATACTCGCCCCATATGCGGGGTAAATTTTCTCAGACTGCCAAAAAGTGATTGGGGTAAATATTCCAACTATTGTTTTAAAAAGATTTAATGCTTTTGAAAAACATGGTTTTAATTTTTTACGCAGATTTTTTGTAGACTAAAATAGCTCAAAAGAGTATACCCGGAATAACTTATTTAAACAAAAAAAGAAGCTAGTTTCTTATAATTGGCTATACCAATTTCATTAAAGGTCATTATCATCTGGAATCTCTTTAAAATTACATCTCAATTTAATATCATCTCTTTAAAATTACATCTCAATTTAATATCATCTCTTTAAAATTACATAAAATGTCCTCTAGTACGAGTTCATTCAGCTTCCTTTTTCAGTACTATGCAGACAACTTTGAATCCGGAGCATTTTTTTTTTCATTACCTGTTCATATGATGAAAAATAATTTGGTTTTGGGAATATGTAGCTTAATTTACAAAGGTTGAAGCTTTTTTTTCTAAAAGCCATTGTTGGAAAACTTGCTGTGAAATTTTGAAAAACATTTCCCGCCGTCATATTTTGACTTTAATAAAACCTTGACGAGTAGAATTTTAAATTATTTTGGAAACGGATGTATAGTTTAAGTAGAGAGAAGGGTCACCTTTTATAATGCGCAACAATAAAACTGTAAGTTTAATAAAATTACGTTTAATTTTGGTTTGATAGTAAGCATGAAAATTCACGCAACGTTGAAATTTAAAAAAAAAAAAACCCAGCAGTATAACGAAAAGTTTACAACACTAACTGAGTAAAAATTATTGTGGGGTGACATAAACTGAGTTGCTTCATAAACCAAGCAGCCATTTGACGCCTCCTAAAAGGCTCTTTTCTTGTATAAAGCCTGGTGGAAAACTTACCCCGAGAAAACTAATCCCAGTCTCTTCTATAGTAATAATATACTGTATTATTATGATGTTCATTATATAAGTCGATTAAAAATTGTATTTTCTGTACTAGTGTATTTAACTTGCTAAATTTCCAACTTTGAGGTGGTTGGGGGCCCCAAATGTCAAGTGCCTAGGGGCCCTGGGTCTTTAAATCCGGCACTGACACTTCCTTATAGGTTTGTGAACATAACGATTGTAAAATTATTACAAGGCAGATCTTATTCGTACATCGTAAAAACTAAATAAATATACAACGTATACGAGCTGTATACTAGCATTTTGTCAGGTGTAAGTTAGATGAAAATGCAAATTAACAAATGTGTCATTTATATGAGATCTGGTCTTTCATATATTATTCTGAATAAGCACAAGAATCTTTTATTATTTTTTTTAATAATGATATGGTTTCACGGGATCTTTTTAACTTCACATTATTTATCTGAAATACGCATATATGTAATTTCAAACTTTTAGTAAGAAGATGCAAATACAATAGAGGAAATGTGTTCATTTAAACCTCCAATATACAGGACAAGAAAGCAGCTCTTGGTTCTCATCACATCCTTTGTTTGTTTTCCTTCCTAAAACGAAGGTGTGAATAGTGATAAAGAAAAGTTTTTTTATATTTAAAAGAACACACGTTATAAATATCTTTCTCCTACACAACACAACCATATGTTATGTAAAATTATTTAAAATTATTTCTTCCAACCATAAACTAGTTATTTTCATTCAATAAACAAAAATAACTCAATAGAAGAGTAATTATTACAATTGCTCTAGTGAATTGTTTACACTAAATAAAATACGTATCAAAAATTGGCATTTGATAATATTTTAAGAAATTCTTGGGGGTAACCAATTATCAATATAGTTACGTGCTCAAATGAGGGACCGAAATTCAGAAGGAAAATTGCGGAAGCTATTTACCTGCCCAGAACCCGTCCAGGACAAGTTTTTCCATTTAGCGAGGCGACAATAATCGCTAATAGTTTGAATTTAAAGTATAATTATTTTTGATATTTTTTAAGCATTGGATTCGCTCTTCGAAATTTTACTTTCTGGTACTCTGCTGCATTTTTTCCATGTGAATGCAAGAAAATGTCACTTGACATTTAAGTAAGTAAGAGTATTTTTGTAAAGAGACATTTTTAAATATTTTTTGTTCCGCTTTCTTTTTATGATGAAATGCTCTATCAAGGGTACGTAACTTTCCATTTTTTAACATTTTTCTTTAAATCATTAAAATGTCCGAGCAGTTCACAACATCATACTGCAAGAACCGAGCAAACGCTCTTTCGAAATTTAATTTAATAGTATTTTTTTCTGAAAAACTTTAAGTTTATTATTTCACTATTTATATAGCTTATACACTAAAATTATATTAAAATAATTTTATTTAAACTTAAAATGTAATATAAAAGAACTCAGAATGAACTAGTACTCTTCTAATCAAGAAAATGAATCAAACAGAAGAACAAAACTATCATTTCCTGATTTATGCGATTCCTACATTTGGCATCAAAACCAAATCAACTCCACTTTCTGAGTTCGACACTTGTAGCTAGTAGTCTGGGCTGTGAAATAGAAACGTCGAAGAACGCTATGAGTTCAAATGACAAAGCACTAAGAAAATACAAAATAAAAAGACCCTTGCACTCGCACCCTCAACCAGCGTCTGCGGTGCGTTAGCGACAGCAAAAATGACCAATTCTTAGTATTGAATTCGAAAGGCTCTAAATCATTTAAAAATTATGGTACAATAAAAAAAATTGTACCAAATTATAAATTGTACTTTTATTATTATATTTACACCTAAGAATCTTATTTTTGTAAATTATTATTTTTGAAAAAAGACATCTTTTGAAACATACAATTACGAATTTTCAAAAATACAAGTATTTTTTCGGTACACTTTTCTAAAAATCTGTTAAATATTTCTTAATAATTTCTTTTGTGTGTTATAAAACCATTTTAGATCTAATTAAGTCACCTATTTTTTTGGCCGAAAATAATTTTTAAATTTTATTTTAAAAGCATTATATTCTACATTCATAAAAATTCTGATTTTCAACGAAGAAAAGTGTAAAATAATAAAATATTTTTTAAAATTTGTAAGACTAAATTAGGTGACTTAAATAGATCTAAAATGGTTTTATAACACACAAAAAAAATTATTAAAAAATATTCAATAGATTTGGAGAAAAGTGTACCTAAGTGTTGAAAATTATAGTTTTGAGAAAAACGCGAAAAACAAATGCAGTCGATCCCGTTAACACGAACTCGAAATGACCACCGAAACATTTCTTGGTAACCGAATTTCATGTAAATCGTCAGGAATTTTTTTTTACATTGAGCCAGTGAATAGTTTTCAAATATCAACACAAAAAATTCATATTTTATAATGTAATACATAAATAATACCAGGATACAATTAGTAATTCAAAGGAGGCGTGGCACATTTGTTAACTTTTATAATTTTATTTTTTTATAAGAAATAATTAACCGATCAATACAAAATTGGTCTTATTCGATAGATTGGGCTTCCATCTATCAGAAAATACTGTTTTCAAAATTTCGATTTTTTGGTTTTTGTTAACTATGATCCCCCCTTAAGACCACATGTGAAGCTTCCCCGTCCTTGATAACGTACTGTCTGAACTAAATGAACCCTGAGAAGGGGAGGTTCTTGCGGGAGGCGTGGCTTTGCACAATTTTTTGGCACTTGTCTTCACATTTAAATTAATATCTTAGGTTCAAATTATCCAATTTGAAAGTTTAAAGTCAAGTTTAAGACAGAAATGTTCAATCTCGGAACCTGTGGATTCACTTTTTTAATATCTTGTACTCAATTTTTAAAAAATGAAGTTAAAGTTAACTTTTTATGTAATTTTTTATAACAAAAATTTAAAGAAAAATAACATTCATGGAATTGTATATTTAAGTCAAATCTATCTAACGGCACAAACCGCGTGAAAATATTCCAATAATTACTTGTGATAGGCATTCGAAAAGTGTCACGATTTTACCATAGAGTTACTATTGAGAGACGACCGCTAGGTGGCGTCTGACGAACCCTCTTAACTGCCTGTCCGTTCTTTAAAAAAGCTGCATTTGCGTAGGGACTAGATTCGCCAGTAGGGAGCGCTGCTAGCATATGATAGTTGTTTGTTTACGAGCCGTTGATTATAACGCAATAGAATTTGCAATGTCATCATTTAAACTTATTTTACGACTTTAAAACTAACTGAAATTGTTTAGAATGACATATGTTGTGTTCCGAAGTGTATTTCGAAGTTTGTGAAGGGTTGCAGCATTTCATGCCACGAAATTCCAGCGAACGAAGGGCTAAAGTAAGTGGCTGAAAGTCATTTCGAGGAAGAATTGGGCACTGAACTTGACTTCTAACTACTCTCGTATCTGCAGTAAATACTTCTTGAATTCTGATTTCAGTCAAACTACGAAGTATAGACGGCTTTTGAAAACTGCTGTACCTAGTGTTTTTCCCGGAATATCCGAACTATTTACAGCCTTCATCTAAAAAATTGCGATCAACAGCTGTGTTGGAAAACGAAACTGTTTTGAAAGTGAACAACTTCCGAAAGTAAATGTACATTCAAACGAACAGGACTGTGACTTTTCATTGATAGAAGAAAAAACTAAAGATGAACCTCAAGTTGATTTTATAGTAAAGGAAAGAAACAAAAAACTAAATGCTTCTAAAGTTCAAACTAAGAAATATTTGAAAAAGCTGCAACAGTTGCAAGTCAAGTATGACTAAACTAGAACTTTACTAAATGAGTATTTGGACAATCCTTTAATATCATCCTTCATTTAAGTTACATCTTTCATTCAGTTAATCCTTATAATTATTTTGTGTTCAAATTTTGAGGCATTTTTTTTAACAATTTGGATTTTAAATTGTCCCATTATTTTGAATAGGGTTTGTTATTGGTGACACTCTTCTTTATTTTTATTGTTGCACTTCAGAACAGGACAAAAACGCTACAACTTTTTGGGTATTTGTCAAGCAGTAACGAGAGTTCGGCAAGTCTTTGTAATGTATACAATGTGAAAGAATCTAATGAATACTTTATGCCAACATGATATTTCTCTATGCACTGCAGCATAATACATCAACCACTTCGATTATGTTAGGTTAGGTTTGAATTATCGTCACACTAGGGCTATTAGCGACGGGCGTCGTATTTTAGAACCACAGTCAATTAACGAGCCGACACCTGAATAGACACCCAACGCAACTGCTAAGGGCGACATCGTACACAGCGTTAGGACTTTGAAGGATATATAACGTGCACTCCTCCTACACGGGGTACTAATCGTGGGACATTTTTGACTGCACAGGCTGTTTACAGGTTGGCAGTTATTTTGGCGGTGTCCTGTCCCGAACTGGACACCGCCAAACCCGAACTGGGACCTTTCGCATGCTAGGCGAGTGCCTAACCGACTGGGCTCCCCAGACCCCCTCTTGGATTATGAGTTTTAATAATCCTTCTAAATTGTAAAAAATTAATGTTGTTGTCACAATTGTAATGATATATTTAACTTTTAAAAAATATTTCCATGCTGTAAATTCTGGAAAAGTGCAGGGGAGCACATTTGAACAGATATTATGTTTTTCCTCTCATCAATAATTTAAAGATTGAAATGTGAAAATTAATAGGTTTTTAAATGCTTCTGATATTATTCTTATTTTATTACAAAATAAAAACACAAATTACATTTTGCTGTGAAAAGGGTTTTTTGTCTTTTTTCTTTTCTTTTTCAGAAATCTTTCATAATGTTTTTACAAATGGGTATTTGCAATACCAACTTTTTTTATATTTCTAACTATTTTACTGCAACTTTTTTTTTAATCTTATTTATGGAACTTCTCATTGATTTTTTTTTTAATTTCTAATAAAATGTATTGTAAACTGTCCCTCTAACTATAAACAACACCTTTGCAATATTTAACCTATCAAAATAAATCTCGAAAACTAGATCAGGAAATACAGTTGCAACTCCAACACAATTCTATTATTTTCTGTCGTTAATTTTTAAAAATATTAAAAAATTTTATAAATTCTAGCTGCATAATTGAATAAAAAATCAAATAATTTTTTGATGATTCGTTTATTGCCACACTAATTTGAATAAGATTTTAAAAGCGAAAGGAAGTTTGAATTCCTCACAGTTGTACTATGGCGAGAGAGCGAGAATGATTATACGCTACGAGCGCTCGTAGTGGCCGATTGGTGTACTATCGTCATTCTGCCGTAGCAGGGGAAGAGCGAAAGTCGGACTCTCTGGCAGTGTTAATAGAGAAGGCAGTGCCCAAGATGTACCACTTTAGCGTTTTTTTAGCTACTGCGCTTAACATAGTAGCCGAAAATATGGAAACTGTCACTGAGGTATCCCAAGATGCACCGTTCTAGCCTGCTTCTTTTGTGCGTTACTGCGTACATACATGGTCCGCTCGATTCTCTTTCCAAACTCTATGATGTAAAGAAGGCATACATTCAAATGCATATCAAATTTTGTAAAATAGGAACAATAACCTCTACAGATCAAGTTAATCATGTGCAAAGTACAATTAAACCTTTGTTCCTTGGTGTTTGAACCTTAAGTCCTTAGATGTTTGAACAGATGCAAAGTCATAAAGACTATTATATTATAATTGTTATTTGAGACTAGGGATACGATCCCCATAAAATAGCTTAAAATTATGTATGATGTTTACAAATGTCAGTAATTAAATACATTATTTTAAGTCCTACTTTACCACCTTTCTGACTTAAAGCCTTTTCTTTTAGCATCATTTATCTTTTTAATTTATCTTAACTTGAAGGAGAAAGGGGAGAACAGTGGGGGGGGGGGGGATCATATTGTTGCATGTCGGAAATTCAAAATCACGTTTTTTGTCAAACAATGCTTACAAGAACCATTAATAAACCAGCCAGACATAACTAAGGACTTTAAAGACCAATACTGAATATGTTGACTCAAAACATTAACAAGCAGCTATTTATTCTACTGTTACACTATTAATGAGTAATTTTTCATGTAATTTTCTATACCAGTAAAAAAAATCCATAAAAGGGGCTGTGTTTTAAAACTTTACTTAATGAAAACACTTAAAAAAATATTAATATTTAAAAATGAAATAACAATATAAATAACAATAAAAAATCAAAAACTTACAAATCAGCTGCTTCCGGATTTAAAGGTGACTCTGTTTCTATCTTATAAAATATGAGTTTGGCATATTGAATAACTTGCCATAAATGTTTTCCATTTCTCCTAAAATGTTAAAAAAAACATCATTTATTCTGCTTTTATTCATATATTTTTTTCAAAATGAAATTTGGTAAAAAAAATTAAACCATACCTCCATTTAGGGAAAGCACGTTTCACATCAAGTTCACCAGTTTCCATATTAATTAAAGGATTGAATACTGGAGGATCAAACACTAATATCTAAAAAGAACAGTATAATAAACACCACATGGTTTGCTAAATCTGTTATGCAAAAGTAAATATCAAAAGTAAAAACATACTAACTAGATATATTAAGAATATTCAATTTAAACCCAAACAGATATATTTAAAATTTTGTGAGTGTCGACTAATACTAGTATTTTATTTTAGCATAGTTTTTTCTTAGGTTTACGAATGACTTTTGCTATCAATTAGCAGTGAACTGAATTAACAGTGTTTATGTTTTGCATTTGTAAGGATTTAAAATTAAAATTTTTTGAAATACAATTTATTTTAAAATGCGAAAACTTAACTCTAAACAAAAGACAAACCACTTACGGGGCATTCACAATCAGGATAATTGTCTGGCACATAAAGAGTAAATCGAAACACTCCACCTTGGTAAAGTCCTTGACGCATAAAAATAACTCCAAACCATTCTAAAAGTACAAAGACATAGGTTTAACATTTAGAACTAATACATAAAAAAGTAGACATTTAGGAGCAATTCTGGAACATTAATTTGGGGTAGAATTGGAACAGGGCTGGATTTCTAAATAGGCTGTAAGCTAGAGCTGCACATTTTTTGGGGCAGCAAATTTTATGACCAATTCAAGTGGCGTTCGGTATAAAAAATATTACTAATATTTTTAAGAAAGGAAAACAAATATTGAACGAATATTTAGTAGCAAACATGGCGTCTGAGAAGGCTGCACCCTCTTCCTCATAAAATAGAACAGTTTAATTTCTCTAAAATAAATAGAACAGTTGAAAAAAATTCTCTTATTATTTCGCTTTCGAAGAGGTGACCTGAAGATTTAACACTTACAATTTTAGAATTGATACCTTCATTCATGAATTCAAGAAAATAAAAGTTTTGTACAATGAGTATACTAGAGTTTCTACCGCCTAACACAATTACTTAATAGTTCTGCAATTACTGAGGATTTAATAAGAAACGAGGCCACTGTCGTAAAGACATCTATTCAAATGATCGTGATTCCGATTTAATTGAAGAATGCATCCATTTTAAAAATCATTGCATCACAGGAATAGAAAAGCCTTTAGATGATTCATTGCAAAGTGTACCTGAATTTCTAGTTTTATTCCTTACAAGAATTTCACCCAAATTTGGATATCACCCTTAAAATAAGTTTTACATACCTGCTGAACTGTACCGGTTCCTCAGAAGGGTAATAAACTATCTAAGATCAAGCATTTCTGAGAAAAAATTAAACCCTCTAGCTATATTATGTATCGAATCCAACATGGCACAACTGTCAAACGAAGATGTCATAAATGAGTTTGCTGTATAAAAATCTTGCAGAATAAAAGGTGTGAGAATAGAATACAATAGTGTTGCAGCAGAATAAATAATGCTTGCTAACAATACAAGTGAACTCCTGTGAGACATCCATATTTTCTAATTCTATTGTATTTCAAATAAACTGATTTTCCCTCCTTCCTATTCGTTGTGACAATTTTAAACAGCACATACCACCCAATTTTGCAGCTAACCAGCTATCTTAAGCCAAAGGGGGAAGAATATTGTGACAGAGGGGGCAAATCAATCGTAGCCTATAGCCGGCAAATCTTTAAATCTGGCCCGTAATTGGAATTTAATGCAAACTTTGCTATTTCTATGGGATGTTAGTTACTATTTTCCTGTTATGTGACTAAAGGAACACACAAACAGTTCATTTATGAATGAGTAATAAAAGGATACTATTTTGAAGAACTACATTTATCATATGGGACACAAAACAATGTCATAGTATATTTAACTACTATTTTATTTTTTGATTTAAGAAATATTTATTCCTTTCCTTGTAGACTACTAGAAGTTTTGGAACTTTTAAAAACTTACTTAATGGAGATCCGGCTGAAGGTATTACATATACACCAGATAAAAACTGTTTTTGCAACAGGAGACTGAAAAAAAAAGTAAGATATATGAAATTTCTCTTATTTATAAAATGATCATATAATATTTCTTATGTTAACAGATGTGAATTTGATTGTGAAAAATCAAAACATTAATCCAAGAAAATACCAAATTTAAGGTGTATCTTCAAATATATACATAACTTGCCTATTTAAAAAATTAAAAAATTTCACTGATTGACTAACAATTATGAATACTCATCCCTTTGCAGGGTTAGAAAAAAAAAGCTCACATTTTAACAAAGCATTTTATTTTATTATAAAATCTCAATTTAGAACCAAAAATAAAGACCAGCTGATGCATTATTGGCCAGCTTGGCTACATATTTACTGACAAAATTAAGTTTGAAAATGAAATGGAAACTTAGATTATTGATCCCCACAAACATTCCACTTTTACGCAACTTTTTAATAGTTTTTACAATCAACTTATTTTAAACATTTCCATTCAAATATTTAGTTTAATTTCTAAAGCTGTTAGAAGCACGAAAGATAATCATAATAGGTATTAGTAGAATCATAGATCAATGGTCACCACAAACAACAAATTTGTATGCAGCTCTTTAAACAATTCCCAATAAACTAATTTCACCTAACAATTTTTATTCAGTATTTACATTTATAGATATTTTCTTTTTGATTATACAAATTACCTGCATAAAAAACTTCCACAAGCTTTGGAAATTTACAAAAACCACACAAGGACTAAATTGGGCGTTTCAATTTAGAACAGTATTCATAAGTGAAGCTTGGGTAGGCATCCAAAGCAATTTTTAAAAGTGCTACACTGGTGGAAAAAAGTTTAAGGACAGTCTATAAAACTAAATAATTCTACAAATTTTTAATTAATCCATAAGATTTTTTACACTGAATACATAAAATACAATCTACAACAACTCGTGTTTTGCAAATAATAAATAAAAAAGGAAATTGTATTAAAATACGACATTTAAAAAAAATCTGTACATACTTATGTGGAAAAAAGTATAAGGACAAAGGTTAAAAAAGGCATGCAACAATTAATAATTAAGAAAGCTGCCCTTATTTTCAATTATCTTGATCAGCCATGCTGTCAGGGACTCAAAAAGTGTTTGTTTTGGAAGGTTTTCCCATGCGCATTTAATCGCCGAAATCAAGTCGGATTTGGAGTCGTATTGTTTGCCATCTTTGTAAATTTCACGACACAAAATGCCCCACAAATTTTCCATAGGGTTAAGGTCAGGGCTTCTGGAAGGCCAGTCCAATAACTTAACAAAATTGGCACCAAACCACGATTTTGAAGCATTTGACGCATGAATTGTAGCATTGTCTTGTTGAAATAAATAGTCTCCAGATGTGATAAGGGGAGCAACGGGCAGTAAATTTTCGGCTAACACGTCTTGATAAGCTGACGAATTAACCTTTTTGTTTAAAAACAAAACTGGAGTTATTCCGTTAGCAGCAAATTCTGCCCATACCATAACTCCCCCTCCTCCAAATTGGCGTTTCGAGAAAATTTTCAGCTCATGGCGAAGATCATTCCAAAAATACTGCATACCATCGGGCCCACCAAAATTGAACCTCTTTTCATCCGAAAATACAACATCTTGCCATTTAGAACAAAAAGCAACATGTTTTTTGGCAAATCTACTCTGTTTATTTTATGTTGCTCTGAGAGAGGAGGCCTTGATTTGAGTTTGAAAAATTGCACGTTTGGATCTTTGCTCAAAACGTTGCAAACAGTTCGACTAGTTACTAGTACATGGCAACTTCAATTCTTCCTTAATACGATTGGAAGTTTGTTTTTTCAAACAAGCTCTTCTTACAACAGCTCTTGTTTGACGAGGAGTTAAAGATGGTGGAATACGTGAACGCTTCTTCTGGCCTTACTGTTCCATGTTTTTCAAAAAGTTGTAGACAACGGTCTTTGACCTATTAATCCTAGCAGGCATTTCACCTCCTCTCAGACCACATTCTCTGAAAGCCAATATTTTACCCTTCTCAGACTCCGAAAGGTGTGCAGACTTTGGCATTTTCAAAAGCTTGACAAACGTCAATCAAATAAGGCCAAAGAAAGTGATTATATACTTAAACTGATTCCTTTAACTGCGGAGCAGTCTTACAACGTCAGAAACTTATGTAAATTTTAGTTTAAGTCGTCAAAAAACCTGCGTCCTTATACTTTTTTCCAACCTTTTAGTCATAAAAATTTTACAAGTTTAATTTTTTAGGGTTCGTACTCATTGTCAGGATTTTTTACCTGCACAGGGAATTATTAATCGGATGCTTTGGCTGCACAGACCGTTTATAGGTCGCTAGGTATTTAGATAATACGCGGGCCCTTGGGAAAAGCACACCTTACTGACTGGGTTCCTGAGCCCTCCTTCTAGTCTTTTCTTTTATACTAAACTTAGGAGCAATCAGATGTGTCTATTAATACAAAACCTTGATACACACTTTCATTTTAATTATTATTATAGGTTAGTTTACATAATCATTGTTCTAGAGCTACACTATTGTTATAGGCCATGGAGGTCATAACTTAGTAGCACAGTCAAGTGCTGAGCCGACACATGAGTAGGCATTCAATGCAGCCGTTAAAGGTCACATAACGTATGCAGCTTTAGGATTTTAGAGCATATTAATTTAACATGCACTCGTACACTGGAAATGTTTCATGAAACATTTTTTGGCTGCATGGGCTGTCTATAGATCGGCAGTTTTTTTTTGCGATACTCAGACCGGAACTTGGGACCTTCCACATGCAAGGCAAACGTCTTAACTAACTGGGCACCCCAGCCCTTATTATTATATAGACACAGTTAAGTTAAAAGTAATACTATACTTACTATTCTGAAATTAAAGAGTATTCTAAGAAGAATGCACCATAGGCTTGATTTTGCTTTGAATTGGAATTCCTGTCAAGGAGTGACCCAGTTGTTGTAGGAAGTTCACCAACTGATGGCGTGGAAGGTAAAATTCTTTTGAATGTTGTTTGGGGCTTTCCTGGTGTACTTTCGACACTCTTTGTCTACAAAATACCAATAAGTGTAGCAGTCAGGTAAATAACTCAAAAGGCTTTTTAAAAAAAGTAATATGCAATGAAATAGACACGTCATAATCCAATAAGGTAAGTAAAGTTAAGCATTAAACTTTACTTTTTAAAGTGGTGATGCATGTGGTTAAACAATACTTGAGACAAACCAGCTTTATTGCTGTTTAACTGGATATCATTTGTTTCAACTGGGTTATTAAAACATAACTTTCTTAATTTTTTTCAAACAAGAAGCAGCATCTTTTACTATGGATAGGCAATGAGGCAAATTATTTTTGAACATTTCTTTTAGTCTGTTTTAACCTGAGAAACATAATTTATTTAAGATAAACAATATGGCTTTTTAAAAAAGTTTTTATTTTGTAATAGTCCATTTAAAAAAATCCCAAAAGGCTAAGTTGTTTTCTTTCAAATTGCTCATTTTGTAACATCGTATTTTTGCCCTGGCAAGTAAAAGTTTTTAAAGATAGGACCCATCATACCATAAGACAGGAATTTACTGCAGGTGAACACAATAAAAAAGCCGAATGATGTAAAAGAAGGTTTTTAAGATGCTAAACTGTATATACAACAACAAAAATTTGACAGGTTACAGCTTTTGTAAATTTTGAAAACCTAGCTTAATGCAAAGCATTAAATTATTGAACTGAATAATAAGTAAAATGCAATTAATGATGATTTTAGATGCTGGACTTTTGGATAACTTAATTAACCACAGGGTTTAAAAAAATTTAGAGTGACATCAGATAACTTTCTCTTACTTGTCCGTCTCCCTCTCTGTATGTATCCATAAAAAAGAATTTCTGCGAGTGTCAGGTAAGAGTAGGACATTTTAGTTCCTTCAAAACTTTTTGCATATAGTATGGGATATCATAGTAGTTGCATATAGTATGAAAATCGTTAAATAAAAGAAATAGTTACGCTATAGTAACTATTACCTAACATGCTTTGCATAAAAATTTAACTCTAATCGTGATCAAATTTATTCCAATGTTAAATTCCAGCAATTGATCAAGAATCAGAGATTACATGCCTAAGTTATAAAAATAGTTCATATATAAAAACATATAACCATTTACTTACTCTGAAACTTCCTGAAGCCATAATTGTTAATATCCCTACAGTGAATAAAAAAAGATAATTTAGTTGTTGTAAATACCTAATAATGAATGCTTCAAAAGTTTTGAAATTCAACTTGCATTCAATGAAGTTACCGAAGGTATTAACCTTAAGATTTGTAGAAAGTTACACATATAAACGTATTTTTAAATGAAATATTTAAGTAAATAATGTCTCCAAAATAAATCCATCACATATGCAAATATAAGTAATTAACGATTAAAGAATTTGAGTAGCAAGTAGGAATAAAGGGGGGAATTCAGGTATTAATATAAATATGGTCCACTAAAAACCCAACCCTACCTTAAAAAATTTACATATTTTTATATCAATAAAAACCATCGAAATTATATCAGAACAAATATCTCTCGTCTTTTAAAATACAAAATTGTCTTTTTTTAATCTTGCTTGTCTACGCATACAATTTTTTAATCAGATAAAGACCATTGGGTGCTAACATCGTTTATTTATTTACTTGAATCAGCCATTTAAAACGGAACCGGAAGTGAAAAAGATATAAGTAAACCAAAAGTGAAGCCAAACTTATTGCCAACAACAAACGCAATAAATTGTTTGAATATTTCTACAAAAATCCCTTTTGAATAGGGATTTTTTTGGAAATCAGAGTTTTGCTGTTATGTTGCTGATTATTGTTTGTTATTGTTTCTTTCGTTGAGGCTGTCGAAAATAGAAACAACGTGTTCTCATCTTATAGAACAAGATTTTAATTGTAAAATACCATAGGGTAAGTTTTATTATTATTATTTATCTCTTAAATTATATTAATACTATTCATCGCATTAAAAAATCATAGAGGTTTCTAGCTGCTCATATTCAGTCATAATGTTTTTGTAAAAAATTTAGTTTTTCGCTTATATTTGATTTATTGAACACGTGAAATAATACAATAAATTTAACGATTTTAATGTTTTTTGCTTTAATTGATTGACTTTGCTTTTATAAATGTCTTTAAGCATTTTTGTCACAGTTATCCCGTGAAATAATTAGCGAAATGAAACATATACAGCGAAATAAGCTTAATAAAAAAATAAAAGTTATCTTTGACAAACTGCTGTACGCTTTTCATTTTATTAGAAAAAAGTATATTTAACAACATAACATGTTCCTAGTACGTATGGTAAGAGAAGCTGTGTCATTCCCTGGATCAATATTTCTTAACAAAAATCCTGTATTTTCTTTAAAGATTCTTATATTGTGACCATGGCAAAAAGTTTGAGAAGCAAGAGAATGAGAAAGATGCGTGCCATTAAGAGAGAAAGGTATGCTGTGAAGGAACTAAAACAGTTAAAAAGCATTTTAGCAAATGCAGATAAAAAGGAAGATGAAACAGGCGTTAGCGCAGGTGAGTCGAGTAAAATACCTTATTCAGCATAATACTCTGTTGATAAGTCAGGGTTCAGATCAACCCTAAAAGTTAATTAGTAATTTGTAAAATTCTAGTTATATTTAATATTTTACTGGGTTGTATTATTAAAAAAAATTAACGAAAAATAGTTGCTTGAATTATTTAACATATTGTTTCCAAAAATATTATTCAACTCATGTCCACTTAAAGTTGCCTCAAGGTGAAGACTAAGTTGCTTCGGCTACACACTGTGATATTTTTTTTGTTATCTAGATCTCTGTTAGTTACCCAGTAATAAATCAGCTCCATTTTTAGTGTGAATGTTATTTGAGCATTCGTGTGCTACAGATATAGTGTATGAAATCTCTGGAGAAACAGAGAAGTTTCTGTATCTCATCTACTGTATTGGAGAAGTTTCATAAACACATAGACTTGTGGCTTTGATACAGCTAAATCAAGCTTTCTCTTTAACTCTCTTACTATAACCAGGTCAACAAGTTTGGTTGACTCTCATTTCAACTTGAATTGGCATTGATACTTTTGACTGTAAAACTTTCTTCCACGCCTTAATTTTTTTCGTTTACTTGTAAATTGAATCAAACTCTTCTTGTAATAAACAGTGCATTATATAATTTAATTTTTGCAGTTTTGCCTATCAAATCAGAAGCCCAAAATCAGATAGGAGAAAGTTCTGGTAAAGTATTTGGTTTTGACTTAATATGACTTTGGATATGTCAGCACTTGATAAATCCAGTTTTAGCCAACTTTCTTTTGTTAAATTTGAAAAAATTATCTTCCAAAATTGGTATTGTCTATCGGTCCTTAAAAATTTTTGTTAGAAAGCAGGGTGCGTACGCGGTTTGGAAAACCTTGACAGTGCTTGAATTTCAACTTTCGTTTTCAAGGCCTTGAAAAGTATGGAAAAATAAGCCAATCATACAAAAAGTCTGGAAAGTCCTTGAGTTTCCAATTTATGAAAAAAAAAACGATTTGTCTGAGGCGCAATTTTATCGCCTTGTCGGATCCTCGCCATAAATAATAAAATAAACCAATTCTAAAACGTAAATAAACTGAAACCGGTTTTTCGACTTGGGTTAAACTGTTTTTTTTCCCGTTAAACTGGTTAGGTTAAAACCGGTTAAACCGCATTCAGTTTAACTGGCTTTTAGCATGGAAATCCAAAGTTAAAAAACCTCTTGTGCCTAGCGTGCATTATACCTGCCAACTACTACGGATGAGGGTATCAAACTAGGGAGTTACGGAAACGCTCTCAAAACTACTTATAAGCTTCGATATTTGCATAAAAATTTAATTTTTGGAAAAAAATTTCGCCTTGGCATGAAAGAGCTCTATAGCAATTGGTACAACAGCCTTGAAATACAATGCCGATGATCTAAACAATTGATCCATATATTTCAGTTGCGGAAAAATAAACTTAACCTACCCACAGCCACTAGTAATATTTGTTAAGTAGCCGCGTAATTGCAGTAGGTTAGTGTTCTTTTTATACTTCTTGTTATTATCAGATCAGATTTGTCAAACAGCCCCCCTCAGTACCTACTAATATTTTGCTTGTTATATAAGTAATCACAGTAGGGTCTCAATTATTTTTTTTAAATTTTCTTTCAGAAAAAAAATCGATCAATCAAGCCACAACTCGTTATATTTACTAGTTGGCAGCTCATAATCGGCAATCAGGGTTTCGTATCTTTCTTAGTTCCAGTTCAGGACTGATCATCAATCAAATTTTAAGTTTGTTACTTTCAAAGATGACGATCTGTAACTTCAAAGCTCGCTACGTAGGTTTTTTTTGCTTTTTGCTAGGTGAATTTTATTGTTTTTAATTGAAACTAAATACAATTCAGGTTCGCCGTGAAATCTTATTATTTTTTTTTTACGTATTTCAAACAAATTTTCTACGAAATGACCAACTTTGGAATTAGATATTTTTTCCGGCATTAATCGACCGATTGAAAAACGGAAACCGATCTTTTTTGAGTGAATAGACAATCGCTATCGGCCGAGTTCCATATCTTTCTTAGTTCTTGTTCAGGACTGATCAATCAACCAAATTTTTAATTTGTTACTTTCAAAGATTACGATCTGTAACTTCAAAGCTCGCCATTTTTTTTTTTTGCTAAGTAAGTGAATTTTATAAGTTTTTAATTGAAACTAAAGACTATTCAGGTTCACAGTGAAATCGTATTTTTTTTTTACGTATTTCAAACAAATTTCCCACAAAATGACCGACTGTGGTATTTGATTTTTTTCCGTCGTCAATCGGCCGATTGCATAATGGCAACCGATTATTTTTTGAGTGAATGGTAGACATTCACTATCTACCGAGATCTGTCTCGATTTTTTTCTAAATTTCATTTTTGAGCATTTAATATTTATTCAAGTAGGATAAACAGCTTAACAAACTATTTGTTGTTATATTAATAACCGGTTTTTGTTTATCGGCCCAAAAAACGGCTGTACCGGGTTTTTTTTGCAGTTATTCTGGTTGAATCGGTTAAAAACCGGTGGTTATACTGGTTTTGATTTCAAATTGCTTAATTATTTTCGTTTAAGGCCTTGAATTTGAATGTAAAATGTCATTGAAAGTGCTTAAAAGTGCTTGAATTTCACTTTCGAAATTGTGTACGCACCCTGAGAAAGGTATGGCCTCAGAGCCAATTTTCATACTGTAAGTGAATGAAATCGCTGTTTCCACATCAACAATGGCATGAAATGTTTTTTTTTTTAAATAATATTTGAAGCAAAATTTATCTTTGTCATAAATCAGTTTGGAATGATGTCTTAAAAACCAGCACATGATACTTTGTTAAATTATCTGTTTACTAAGAAAGTGGCAAGGCATATTTTTTGCTTAAAATTCAGGTTATTTTTAATTTACATTTCTTTTAGTACAGTTAGGAGTAGATTCATGTTTTTTTGTTATCAATAAATATTTACTTAGTCTTGGAACTACAAATAAATTAAACATGCAATAAATAATATTAAATGAATGTGTTAAAAAAATATGAAAATAGTTGATTTTGTCTGTTAAGTTTAAATTATTGCTGGCATCTGTATTTGGTGAACTTTATTCAAATGTGTATAAATCTTGTGTAGAAACCGTTGTTGATGATGTGTACTGTTACACCCATACTTGTTTTCCCAATAAGAATTATAGTGACTGTTTAAGTAACAGGAAAGTGGGCTCTTTTAGTTTGTTTCTTCTTCTTTAGTTTGGTATTCTTCTTGTTTAATTATAACAAGAGTTGACTTGTTTGCTTTATTAAGTTAGTTGTTTTTTAAGCAGAAACTCTGCTGTAAATTGAAAACAGGCTTATCAGCAGATCTGAAGTTTACGTACAGTTGGAATTGAAATATATATTTAATATGCTTTCAGACAGCACCCAAAACGATTGGTTTTATGAAAACCATTTTTCATTTGAATGTCAGTATAAACTGTCATTCTATAAATATTTTCAATGTTTTGTGTGTGTGCATTAGGACAATTTTTGGTTAAATTGAAGTGAAAATGATGGATTTCCTAAATTAATTGATATTCAAATCACCGATCAATAATTGGCAATTCATGAACTTTTAACAGTCTGCAAGTCCCACTTGTTGAAAATGCGTAATTTCCAAAACTTAAGTACAAATGATGAATCTTTGTAATTCAGCCATTCACAAACTTGCAAAAATCAGTAACGCTGAAATCTTGCATCTTCAACTATTGTGTTTTAAAATAACAGTGATATTGTAAAATTATTATTATTATTATTATTTTTTTGATACTCGAAATATTAAATTTTGTATAGGGGTGGTCAATTTCAAAAAAATTATCCAGGAGAAAAAAATTAAACTAAAAATGTTCTGCAGGATCGTCCATTGTTTTGTGATTTGCATCACAATTTTCACCTCTTTATGTTTCATATTCACTCTGTTCTTTGGCAGTGTAGATTCATACAATACTTTTAAACCTAAATTGTTGTTTATTTTCTCAAAAATCAAATAAATATGCTGTTAAACAACTTAATTATTATGCTTTGTAGCTTCTTATCATTTGAGGTATTTAGTTTTATGTATTAACGTTTAAATGTTCTTGGAATTTCTCTGTTTTTACCATAACTTCAGAATTTAACGGAGAAATTTTATCTGTAAAAAGTTGTGCAGTTTACTTATTTTAGATACATGGAGTACACATTTCTAGTTTTGTTGAAAAGTAGTTGTCTTTTAACTAATCTTTAATTCTTAAGAGAGAGGAAAAAAAATAGTTACTGCTTCTTCTTCTGTTCTTATCAATGTACTGATTTCTTTTTAAATTGGTAATTAGTTTTACTTTCTACAACTTAATTTCAATTCCAATAATCAAAGTGAACTTAATGGTGATCAAAGTTTCAGTCTGAATTTAAAAAAATTATGCTTATAGGATGCAGAGTAATCGTAATATTTTTCTTAATCCAAAATATTCTATAGATCTAGTTAATATCTTCAGTTATAATAAAAAAAGTGGTTTTTTTTAGGTACGATGGAAGTTGATGTAAAACCCTCTCCTTATCACCCTGTGAAGCTGACAAATGAACACGGAAACTATCCTCCCTGGATGAACCAACGAAAAATTAAGAAACATAAATTAATGATGAAACGTAAAGCTGGGAAGAAGAATAAAAGAAATTAAATTACTTCAGATTGTTTTTTGTTTTATTTAATCAGTACTAGATGTTGACTAGGTTTTTTTACTTGTAACATGTTAGCTAGATGCAATAAGAACTGCGTGTTTGAAATGATAATCTATCTTACAAATTATTTTTAAAATTATTTTAATTAAGCCAAACCAAAGATACTTAGTGTTAAAGTCTGGCTAGAAAATGTATTTGCTTATGGCAAATGAATACCTATATATCCTTGCCCTTGCTTTATTTAACTCCATAATTATAAGCAATTAGTTGGCTAAAAAGTAAAATGTGAGGGGAAAAAAGTTATCGTTTAGATTTTTCTTATTATTACTACTAAGTAGTATAGAAGCTAGTTGATAAATATTCAATTTATGATTTTATAAGCATCATTAATATTCTAAGCATAGAAAATATTATAAGTTGTTTATGCCTATACAAAGGCTACTACTTATTTTGTTTTCACTTACCCAGAAAAATTAGCAGTGTCTGATAGCGGACATTAGTGTATTGGATTTAGAGGTGCATTCAATAATACAAGTTGTTTTTCAGTTTAGAATATTTTTCTCAAGAACTATAAAGATATCAACATGACATATTTTGTTATTTCTTCGCCATTAATAATCATTTAAAATGAGGAATTTTAAATATATCTGATTAAAAAAATTATTTAAATTTTAATCTGATTTTATTGTGTTTTTAACACAATTTTTTTTTAAAAATCACTGTAAAAGCATTTTGAAACGTCTTCAGTTTAAATCAGAGAGCTTTATGTAATGAACAAAATATTTTCAAAAAAGTTTATAATTATATCTTATATAGTTTTCGAGAAAATGTTTCTAAAGTTAGGTCAATTAACATGGACGAGATAAAAACCATTCAGCTCCCCTTAAAGGGTTTAGTACCATAGTAGTTTGGGGAATGGTACATAAATAACAAATCATGGTTCAAAGTAATGATTCTGAATATTATGTTACATTCGAGTTTATCCGGCCAGTCATCTAGTCACTTTACCGCGTTCAAAGCTAAAGTTTCCGTCTTGTTTTAACTTTTGGTCCTGGAATTACATTTGTTTTGAACAACATAATTTTTTCTTATTTTACTACAGTCAACCACAGATAAAGTTTGCAGTTGCGCGCGGAGGAAACGTCGTGAGTAAATAAACCTCACTATCCAATCTGAGCAGGCGACGAAATTTCACCTGCTCTCATTGGCTGCCCCTTTGAGATACTCTCATATTCTGCGCCTTGTTACACCAAAATCGAAAGAAAAAATAATTAATATTACACTCTAACTGAAAAAAAAAAACTAATACAAATATGTCTTGAAATAACGAATAAAGCGGTTTATTGAGTGTGAGATACTTTTTTTAATTCGATTCTTGCACTCGGAAATGAGAACTATTTACCACTTTTTCCGTAGGACATTTACGTGTTGTAAACTTAATGTGAGTTTTTTACTGTAGAACTAATGTTGTGTACAAACTTTTATTTTTGTGGAACTAAAGATTTTTCTCTGTTCGTGAATCACTTTAAATTGCTCTCCCATAATTTCGCTAAATTCATCCGAATAAGACAATTATCGTCTAAACCGAAGTTTTCCAACAACATTGACGTTTTGGTAATGCTTTGCATACTTCAAATGTAATCGAATAAAAACCTATAAAGTTCAATGAATAGCTGGATTAAAAAAGTTGCACTTAAAGAACTTTAAAATGAAATACAACCGGTCAGCAGACAGAAAAACCTTTCATTTTGCGGGTGAAATTGAAGCAACCAAAGAAATCGCAGGAAATTCAAAAGTGAAACCAGTTAAATACATCATCTGAAACAACCCTATTTTATAAGCGGTCATCCAACTGTTTTTCCCTATATTAGGGAAAATACGTAGACATGTACTGGTAATTGAATTGTTGCTATAGTGCTATTGACTATTAGTGAGAACTCGAACTGCATTGAAATTGCAAAACAAATGAAAAGTTCTTTTTAGTAAGTAACGTATTTGCCAATTTTGTATGATAATTAAGCATTTTAATTCCAAATGCACTTAGTTTACATAAAGTTGTGTCCTTAATTGTTTTTATTTGTTGAAATATTGTTCCACGAGCCTGAAATTGCCATTTTTCTGGAGTAAACATTGAATTTTATATCATTAACTTAATTTTATTTTAGTTGATAGTTTATTAGTGGTATTATCTCAATTTTTTTCTATTGTAATTTCACATCATTTACGCAATTCAGTTTGTTAAAATTATTCCGGTAAATTGTTATTTACGCTAGCAATATGTCACATAGATTGTATAATGGCTCTATCCATTTTGATTTTTTATTGCATTTGCACTAGGCTGTGTATAAATGAAGTGCATTCTTATAGCACATTGTAATGTTATTTGCCTCTCAAAAAACTAATTAATAAATTTGTATGGTATTTAAGACAATGAACAAACAATTGATATATTGGTTAAGAGTGCGTTTGATTGAAAAGCTGTCAGCTTAATTCCGGAGATGAAGACGAAAATAGAGTATTACAGGGTTGCCACAGTCCTTGAAAAGTGCTTGAAAAAAAAACTTTGGTTTTCAAGGGCCTTAAAGTGCTGGAAAAACATTATCAACCTTGAGAAGTCCTTAATTTTTTGACTTTAACACTTTCAATGTGAATCTGTTCCTATTTCACTTTTTGATTCATTGTTTTTGTATAATTCAAGAAGGCAAAGTATGTGATTTTGATGGTATTTTTAATAACTAAAAGGTTTATTTTATACCCAGTTAAGTTCATTTGAAAGTTAGAGAGCTCTTATTTGTTTAATAAATGAATTTTAAAAACTATCGTGAAATTTATTTGCGGCATGTTCGAATATACAGTCCTTGAAAATGGAAATATATCCTTGAAAAGTCCTTAAATAGTCCTTGCATTTTTTTTGCCAAAAAGTGTGGCAACCCTGGTATAATCTTGGACAATTTTAAATTAAGTTTAAAAAAAATATCCGATACACATATAATTATTTCCAAAATGGAATCATGTAACCTAAGAATAGTTGCCTTGGATTGAAGTCAGGTTAACTAAATTTTGGTTTAAGCATAGCTTGATTAGCAGGGCAAGAATGCTTTTTTTATTTTATTTTTATGTTTTAAATAAATTTTATTTTCTGTATGCAAGGCTTTATTCTTGACAGGCGCATAAATTTTGTCAAGTTGTGTTTTTGCTTCTTCTGTTAAAGCAAAGCGGATCAGTGAAATCTCGTATGGGATCACCTTTACTGTACGGTAACTATTGGCGCGATTTTCAGATTGGGCGATAAATAGTTTTTTTGTAGCAACCTGTCTGACTTTGACGGAAACCCATTACGGTCAGAGAGGGTTGCCGGAAAACATCGTCGCGAAAAGAGCATGACGTCAAAAGTAGCCAGAATACGGACTTTTGGCGCGATTTCGGTAAGTTCGCCAATAGTTACCGTACAGTAAATTTCTACCCTCGTATGACTCAATGTCATATCTCGTACTGTTTTCTGATATTCATAAAGTTTTGCTTTTTGTTATTTAATGTCGTGTTGTATTTTATTTATTGGGGGGTATTTTTTGTATTTAGACCTTAATAAATATTAATATGCATAGTATTTTTTGTATTGACCATTTTACTTTATGAATGATATAAAATGGTGCTTTTTTCTAAAATGGTATTTATATGAGATAGTCCTACTCCTTGTCAACCTGTGTATTCAGTAGTATTGACAGTAATAATCTTGCCTTTTCATTCTGTGGGTGCAAGCCAGTGGCGGCTCGTGGCATACAGCAAGTACAGCCGAGCTGTACCTAAATATTAAAAAAGAGCAAAATCTCAAATCCGATAATAAATTGTTATTCATTTTTGTATTTTGCCATAGAATCGCAATTTTTAATTCAACGCTTACAGGTCAGACAAAAAAATCTTGCTCAAATAGTGGGATTGGTGCTTGATACCTTTTGCGTATAGAATGACTTGTTGGCTTATAATCCAATCATACTCAGAGTACAGCCAGAGAAGGGTATCGGCAGACGGGCTGCGAAACGATCATGGTTGTCATGACGAAGGGGAATGCTTTGTCTCCATCGTCATGGCAACAATGCTCGCGTTGCAGCCCGTCTGTCGCAACTCATTCGATAAGCAAATGCCAGCACCAATCCCACTATTTCAGCGGCTAGTGAAAGAATTGTGTCTTTCGGCTGTAGTTGTGGAATTTGTAGATATAATTAGCCGCTGCCAACGTGTTAGGCCATGTCTTGTGTGCGTGGGTGGGTGTGGGTTTCAAGAATTTGAACTCTTTATCATGAAACGATTATACTTTTTCTGTGTTTAACTGTTAACGGAATACATTTAATTCTTAATTTCAATATCTAATTTAATCTTTTTTGATAAAATGGAGTTCGCTATAATAAAGTCATGCTTAAGCAGGGGGATCACAAGACTGGGAAATCAAGGAACTGTCAGGGATTTTTTTTTTGCTTGGGCAAATATCAGGAAAAAATGAAAAAAAATAAAAAAAAACCTAAAAAATCAGGGAAAAATGAAAAAAAAAAAAAACCCTCAAATATCAGGGAAATTAGCATTTCCCTATTTCAAAATAATCCTTATCATAACTTTTAGCAATTACCTACTTGCCTGTTTGTCGAAAAAATAAGAAACAGAATCCACACTGAATATCCATTGTCCCCAACATTTTTGACCATTGCTTGCACCAGTGGTCAACATTTTTGACCACTGGTGCAAGCAATGGTCAGCAATAATTTACAACCTCCTTAAAAATGCACAATCGTAACCTTTAACTGTGTACATAGGCATCAGCTTTTGAAAAAAAATTGTTCATAACAATTAGAGATATTTTGTTATTATGTTGGATACTGATGGACCTTTTCTCTATTGGGGCAGTGTCAACTAATTCAATACAATTCGAACTCTGTGGAAAAGCATTAGGGGGAACTAGGGACATGTTTCGCTAGGAGAGCTATGTTTAGAATTGAAATGTCTTAACATATGGTTCCAGTTTTGCAGCTACAGTAATTCCAGGCTTATTTGTTGGTCAGTAAGGCTTTGAAAAAATTGAGTCATTCCGAAAACAGGGTCCTAAAGATTTGAAAGTAGGAAGGCCCACCTCTTTTGCTTCCTTGACATCTTTAAATGTCAAACTCTTGTTTTTTGTTAGCGTTGTTGGTGAAGTTTAATGGAAAATCTATTTCACAGTGGATTATTCACTGAATCAAACAAACTTGCTAAGTTTTTTGTTCTCCAGTGTGAGCTGGTTTTTTGATCTTTAGATTCATGTACATGTAATGAATAAGATTTATTTAAATGGCATCAAATGTTCGCCACTCCCTCATAACCTACAAAAAAGTGAAAAATAGTGATTAAAAATGAGCTTTTAAGAAATTACAATGTCAAAAGAGATTTAAATTTATGTGTAAAAAATTATTTTGCAGGTTTTAAAATTTTATGAATAAATATGTTTGGCAGTAACAAACCATTTGGGACAGCTTCAGCATTTGGAGCAAGTAAGTATAGAACGGATTCGAATTTTTTTTAAATATTTAAAAGTTAAATCTGAAATTTTTCAGTTACACATACTATTTTTTAATATAGATAATTTTTTTTTTTTAAAAATGGCGGATCATTCTAAAAAATGAGAGAAATTTTATAAAAACATTTTTCTGTATTGAAAAGATTTTATTTTAAAATATTGAGGGCTATTGAACTTATTTCTTGGCAAGATATATATTTTTTATTTTCTATAGTGACTAGAAAGGCAGGCAAACAATTAACCTTTTTAATCTGTCTTAAAATTGAGTTTGCATAGTACTTCTTAAGTAAAATCAAAACTGAAATAATAGAAAACTGAAAGAATAATTGGAAACCAATTACTAATCATTAAACATTAATTAAATGATGCTTATATATATATTTTTTAATGTCTTTCTTAAAACATCTAGGTTCCTTTGGAAACACCTCGACACCATTTGGCCAAAGTAAGAAAATTTTTATATTTATTTTGTTCCAAAATTGACATTTTTTAAAGACCGATGATTCTTAAATATGATGGTAGTGCAATATTTTACATTACCTTTTAAAGTTTTAATTTAAAAAGGATATTAAATTTAAAAGAAAATCCAAATTTATTTTGATATTTTTCTCAAACATATATTTTTATATAGGTACGAATACATTTGGGGCCAAACCTGCAACTGGAAATGTGTTTGGCAGCTCATCTTTTGGAGTGTCTACACCCAGCCAGCCTATTTCAGGGGGCCTCTTTGGTAGCAGTACCCCTGCAGCTGGAACTGGTTTATTTGGACAACAGACCACTGCATTTGGTACACCAGCATCTACCAGCACAGGTGGTTTTGGTGAGTTTTGAGGTTCCGTGTAAATTTTTGGATTTTAAATATTTTGGTGATTGTTGTGGCATAGTTAGTGCTATAAACTTTTTAATGGGTTGTAAATTATGAATAAGTCTTGACAAAAACACACCCAGACGTACATATACTTAATCAAATTATATCATATTGAATATTTTTTTAAAAAAGTTTTTACATCTAGAGGTTTTTATTGCTTTAGACATTTATAAGAAATACATGTACCATTTAAATAAGACATTGGTTTCATTATTATTCATACAGTCGAACCTCTTTTACACAAACTTGATTAACATGAAATTTCGCTTAACATTAACTGAAAGCTTTTCCCCGGCCCATAAAGCTTTGAGCTAATGCTAAAAAAACTCCTAATGCAAAGAAGTAGCTTTAGGCAAAGTTCTGCTTAACCTGAACAAAAAATTCAGGATTTGACTTTTTTCCCCTCGGTAATTCTAAGTTTGTAGTAACAAATTAAACAAAACATAAAAAAAACAACAATGAACATTCTAAAAATAAATTTCTTCTACTTCTGGTTGTGAGAAAATCAGGAGATCTTCCGTGATTTGTCAATTTTAATTGGCACATGTTGGAGGATCTGTTACGTCATGAAAATTGTGTATGTTTGGTTTCTCTACAGAGGTTAAAGGTAAAGGACAAATGAAATTAGAATTGGTTATCATTTCTTGATTTTCATTCGAAAGGAATCGAAAGCAACAGTATATTTCCCCGGGAGTCGTATTGCGCTTGACGCACTATCTCTTCTAGCCACTATAACACGGCCTAACCTAACCAAATCTAGCAGAAAGATCAAAAGTCGATTAATCGACGGCCGGTCGGTAAAGTGTTAATAATGGTTTAGACATAAATGAATACAAAAATTAATAATTAAATTAATGTCTTAAACAGAGATCAAACATAGTCTCACTGATACTGTACTGTAGTGGGTTTACAGAGATTTTTTTCTTAACTCCCACTAAAATCATTTTATTCTTAAACTCTTTATTAACCCTGCGGTGCAGGGCTGTACCCTTAATAAAGGTGATGTGTGTTTTTTTTTTGTAATTTTATTTTATGTCAATTGATCCCCTTTTGACTTGTCATCATCTCATCAGGATACAATCTACTTGTGTTTTGATAACAGCATTAATGAAAAAAAAAGTAACAAGGATGTCCGATAGTACACCCTTCCAGGAGTTTAAGGGCTTCCCCATAGGTCCCTGAAAAACTTGTCGTATCATGCTTTCTTTCTCCATTATTTCTAGGAGCCTTTGGAGCCACTTCCAACACTAACAGCCTCTTTGGAAGCAGCACCCCTTCCACACAAAGTTCAGGTGGCTTGTTTGGCAACACTTCTACTTCTGCATTTGGCACTCCCCGCCCTGGTTTTGGCGGATTCAATGCGTCCACTCCTGGAACAGGGCTCTTTGGCCAAAGTACCAACACTGGAACTGGCATGTTTGGTTCGACCGGTGTGTGATGAATTCTCATTGTTTGAAATTAGTATTAGATGTTATGGGGGTGGGTCTCTAAACCAAAGTCCCTCTATGTTAATCCAATGGGTAAAAAGGTTGTCTAATTCACAATAATCCACCCATATTGAGCAACTTGAGTTACTATATGATAAATGTAGTTCACTTAAAGGGTTCTATAATTCTACTTTTTGAAATTGGTTTGAATATTTTGTTGTTAAATTATTTTTTAAAAATTAAAAAAAATATTCAAACAAATTAGAAAAAGTGGGATTATAGAACCATTTAAGTCACCTACATTCATCATCTCTCTATGTAAAAACGCTAGTAAAAATATTAAACACTGACCAAAAAATGTTGCTTAGAAATGTATTTTTTCAGTTGCATTAACATAGACACTCCAGTTTAAAGACCTTTGTTTATTCCCCCTTAAGCTGATAAAATGTTTTTGTATACTTTAGATATGGTTTACAAGTTTAAAATATAACGTTAAATGTGAGAATTGAAGATTCTTATTTTTTTTCTACATAAAATAAATCTTTAGGCATGTAAGACAGGTATTTAAGTAAAGAAATTGAATAAATAATGATGATTTTAAAATTTTGAGTATTTTTTTTGATTTAATGTATATGTAATTTAAAAGTAAATAAAAGTACTGAAATAAAAGGACTTTTCGTTCTTGGTAGTTGTTGTGAGGAATCAATTGATTTACTTTAATACCTACCTTAGCATGGACAAAAAATATGACTCACTACCTCTGAGTTTATTTGCACTAATTTAAGAATATTTACTGTTAATTTATTAAATTGTATGAATTTAGATTTGTGTAGCTTACTTCATATACTACTTTATTTGTATGATAAAAAACAAGCTATTATTTCAATTATATTGTGCAAGTCTTTTAATCTCTGATCAGAATGGAATATCTTCCATTAATTTGACATAATAAATATTCCCTTCTGGTTCTGAGTTAAAATTTTAAACCATGAACTGAAATTCGTTATATTTATTTTTTATACTATATTTAGGCGGTTTCAACGCTACTGCAGCTACAAGTGGCACCACAATTAAATTTAATCCTCCCACTGGCACAGACACAATGATAAAGGGAGGCGTGTCAACTAATATCTCAACCAGGCATCAATGCATTACCTGCATGAAAGAGTATGAAAACAAGAGTTTAGAGGTAATGTTCAAAAGCATTTATTATATATATCTATATATCTATATATATATACAGTCGAACCCCGCTATAGTGAACCCGGGATATAGTGAACCCTCGCTTATAATAAACCTTTTTAGTGGTCCCTTCCAAACTCCTATATAACTTATGTTATTTTATATGGATATAGTGAACTACTTAGAAAATGGGAGTTCGCTTATAGTGAACTTAAATTTCCTTTCCTTATTATTTTTTGGTTCAGTTTTCCATATTTTAAGATGCACTATAAATGGCAAGTGGCAGCGGGACAGCAATCTTTAACAATGTATCATATTTCAGCCTGTCCTTCCCCTCTTATTGTACTCAATCTGGACCTGTTTAAAAGTAAACATACCTTTTCTTCTTCCCCCACCCCTTCTGGGTTTCAGGAACCACCCTTTCTTTTCGAACCATTATTCATATTCCACATCCCACCCATCCACACTTTCTTGGAAGGCTTGTCTCCATAATACGACAATACCCTTTCCTGGACGATTTGTCACGGCTTGTACGACAATACGCACTGGTGTTGCAACTTTCCTCCTCCGGAGTTAATTGAAGCCATTCCTTCTTTTCAACTACCACTTGAAAACTGGGGATAAGTGGAATTGTCCAATTCACATGCACTTATCTGTTACTCTTATTTCCATATGTACTTTAATCGTAAACAATCCAAAATTTCCAACTTATTTCACAGAATGTTGGCATATAGAGGTAAAAAATTAAATTCATTATTACTTAATTATATGCATTTACATTACATTCTTTTGTACCAATAATTATTTTGAGAAAATTTCAAGAATTAATTAATGAATATTTTTTTAAAAATTTATTAAATAATTAAATTATTTATTCAATTAATTGAAGGTATGCAAAACCATTATTATTCTTATAAAAGCGTATAAAAACATAGCGATATATAAATATATCGTATAATACTTTATTCCATAAAAATTGGATATTGTGAACCCTCGGATATAGTGAACCAATTGTTGGTTCCGTAGAGGGTTCACTATAGCGGGGTTCGACTGTATATATACATATATATATATATATATATATATATATATATATTTAACAATATAAATTATTTTTTTATGCCTTCTACCTTTTATTGTAATCACATTCCCCCCCCTTGTTTTATCTCGGTGATCTTTCCACATTAATGGTCCAAATATGACATATTCTTATAAGTTTAAATTTATCTCTTTAAGAATTAAAAAACATTTCCCTTATCTTACGTACTTGCAGTTAAATAATTACATTTTTTTTTATTTAAATAGATTATGTATATTGATATAATAAAATATGTAAACTTCTTTGTATTTTTTGTTATCATTTAGTTAGATTTAAGACTTACCCTAATAAGACTAATGCAACTAGGTATAATTTGAAAACTGAATACAAGTATACATTTTAATTAAAATTTCAAAATTTAAGACCAAATTTAGTTTTTTAGATTCAATAAACATTTCATTATGTGATTTTCAGGAATTGCGAATGGAAGATTATGCAGCAAACCGTAAAGGTGGTGCAGGTTCGGCTGTTGGCATGGGATTTGGAACGCCTGCACAGCCCACTGGAGGCCTCTTTGGGCAAAATGCAGCAGCTTCTACCTCTGCCTTTTCTTTCGGCAGCACAACACAATCCAAACCAATGTTTGGCACAACAGGTGCTACTAGTAAGTGTTACCTGGTTGCTTTTTTTATTATGATGTCACTATTAACTTCCAACTCGAGTATTTTAGTTCAGAGACTGTACATTAGTATCATTTATTTTATTGAAAGGATAAAATTGTTTACGTAAAGTGCTTTCTTATGTAATTATAGGTCAAAATTTTTCCAACTAGCAGCAAAAAGAATCTTAACCTTTTAACAAACCTATTTTGTTTGCAGAAACATATGTTATTCATTATGAAGGTATTGTAGTAATTGTATAATGCTTCACAACACTGTTTTTATTATTTAGGAATAATCACGATTTTGGTGTCATTTTCTTTAGTATGCTTATTAATGTTGGAAATAGTCTTAGCCTCTTAGCAAAATCCTTTATAGATCATGAAAGAGTTTACTTGTACTACATAAGCACATTAAAATGGTGTTAATCCGAATAATTTATTATAGTTCCGCAACCTTTTTGCTGAGAAATTGTTATTTCCTTTAATACATGCAACTGATTTAAGCTAATATTTATATTAACTATGTATCTTACCCCATTTTAGATACATTTGGTTCTAGTGGTGGCTTATTTGGACAGCCTGCCCAAACCCAAAATACCGGATTATTTGGAAAATCCGTGGGTTTTGGTGCACCTTCTACTGCAGCTGCACCTGCGTTTAGTTTTGGTGCATCTGCAGGAACTTCTCTATTTGGACAGAATAACCAACAAAAGGTATTAAGCCCAATGTGTTTAATTAATTTATCTTAGAATGAAACTAAAATGTGTAAGAAAAGTGTTTAATTTGATATTAGTTAGTTACTTTTAGGATCATAACTTTTATTAAAAATTGGTTTGTCATATTTTGCTTGATTTATCAATGGCATAACAGTTTTTTTCTAAAGGAATGTAATATTTGAGTAATAAAATGACTGTTTTATTTCTTGTTTAAGCCATTGTTTGGTCAGACTACTGGAGGCACCGGTCTCTTTGGTAGCACTGCAACTACACAACAGTCAACAGGATTCGGAACTAATACTGCCTTTGGAGCATTTGGTGCAAATAATCAGCAAACGGTAATTATTATTCATGTACACTGCTATTTAATACTTCAAATTTAAACTTGATATTGTAATACCAAGTTAATTTTTTCCTTGTTCTTATGAAACAATATTTCTGTTATTAGACTTTTTCAAAAGCTTAATTTATTTTGCATAGTTGTTTCTTACCAACCATTCCCCTTCTGCTGATCACTTAGCGCATTATTTTTCCAGACTGGTCTGTTTGGGGCCAAACCCACTGGCTTCGGTACTACAAACACCACCACAACCAATTCATTCAGTTTTGGAAACACCAATGCCCTGGGTGGTGGAGGTGGCCTCTTTGGGCAGAAACCAGCAGCTACTGCTTTTGGTACTGGAACAACAGCATTTGGTACACCATCAAGTGGATTTGGTAAGTTTTCCTTGTTGTTATCAATTGTTATAAATTCGTAATACAAGGGCATGCTTTAATTGATTGAGTCTGCATTTTGATATAAACGTCATAGTAAATAACAGAACATTAAATAGAAAATGTGCTGCATGTTACATGTAATCTCTGTGTCTCTCTATATTAAACAAAAGTAAGGCTTTTTAAAATGCGTCCAGTCTAGCATATAATAAGGGCAAATCATATAATAATTTAAGTTTTAGGGGCGAACAATGTGGTCAAAAGTTAATTGGGTAGCCATTCCTGAATAGGTTTTAGAGAGATTTATCCACAGATTATTCATCCAGTAATTTGCAAGCTTGCTTGCTTAGGTGCTCAGCCCCTAGTAAAAAAAAAAGTTGTATAAGAATTTAAACGTTTTAAACTAATTTCCATCTTTTCCTCAATATATATTTTGTAGTCTGTAAAATACTAGTCAGTTATTTAATATATACTTTTATGATAAATGGTGTGAGAACGGAGTTAGAGGAGAGGCAGGTTTGAAATACAAAACTTTAATATTGATTAAAAACAAAATTACAATTATTTGGACCACAAACCCAGCATTTCTGCAGAAAGCTAGTCAGTCACCGTGCCAGATGACTGCAGCTGTTGGCCTCCCATCTTTTTCTTGCCAGGAAGGGTTTTTCTCTAATGGCAGGATAGGGGCTGGGGAGCCCAGTAGGTTAAGCACTCGCTTAGCATGCGGAAGGTCCCAGGTTCGGGTCCGGGCATCGCCAAAATAGCTGCCGACCTATAAACGGCCCGTGCAGCCAAAAATGTCCGACGAATAATACCCCGTGTAAGGGAGTGCACGTTAAATATCCTTCAAAGTCCTAACGCTGCGTACGATGTCGCCCTTAACGGTTGCGTTGGGTGCCTATTCAGGTGTTGGCTCGTCGCCAATAGCCCTCGTGTAGCTCTAGTGCGACGATAATTCAAACCAAACCAAATGGCAGGATTTTCCACCGCCATCTATTGGGATTATATCACCCTATCACAATAGTACATTTCATTTATAAATAATGCCATAATGAAGTATCATTGTTTCTTTTGTTTTAAATACTTTGTTCTTTTAACAATTCATACTGGAAAGCTAAATGCACAAAAACACACCTTAAGTTTGCAGCAGAGAAATCGCGGAGAAAAGGGCATAAACAATGCTGCTGGGGGCCGAAATTTCGCCTGCTCTGATTGGTCGCTCCTTTGACCCTGATATTCGTGCGCCCTGTTACACCAAAATCGAAGAAAAAAATAATTAATATCACACTCTAACTGAAGCAAAAATAATAAATATATGTCTTGAAATAACAAATAAATTCGTTTATTGAATGTAAAATACCTTTTTTTATTCAATTCTCGCATTTCAAAAATGAGAACTATTTACCCTTTTTCTCGTAGAACATTTGTATACTGCAAACTTAATATAAGTTTTACTGTAGTTATAAATATTTTATTTGTTTTTTTAAACAAATTTTTTCGAGCAATGTACCTAACAAGTATTTGATTATTCCCAGGTGCTTTCGGCACAACACCAGCAACAGGAACGGGCCTGTTTGGTCAAACAAAGCCAACAGGAACTGCATTTGGAACAACTGGAAGTATGTTTGGTGGAGGTTTAGGCACAAGTTTTGGTAATCCATCTTTTTCAATGGGTGGCCTTGGGACCAATACAGGAACTGGATTGTTCGGAGGTGCGCAACAAAATAAACCTACAGCTTTCAACTTTGGAAATACTGGCTCTACAGGATTCAGTAAGTAATCGTGTCCGATTACCTTTATTAAGTTACCTTAAGTAAGTTTGTTGATACGATATAATTTATGAAATGAGTAAGTAGGTTTGATATAATATATATTTATTAGTATAATGCTTTACTATTTTTTTAGATTTGCCGTTGATGATTGAATTTTAGTAAATAAATACATAATATATTTTCAGATTTTGGAGCCTCAAATCCCAGTACTTCGTCCTTTAATTTTGGCATGACACCTGCTGCAACTTCAAAGTAATACATATTTTTAAAAAAATCATTGTTATATAGTATTACAGAGAATCCATATATTAAAAAATACTATTTATTGTTTAATATCATTATAGTAATATTACCATTTCAAATTCACCAGGTTTTAATGTTCCGCATTTAGTATGTACGTACATAAAGCACTTTTTACAGAGTGTCCGGAATAAAGTATTTTTTTTAAAGAATAAGTAGAATCCTAAATGATAATTATACATGATCTTGGATTTTTTTTTAAAGGAAAAAAAAAGCTTATTAATAAAACTTAAATAATAATAAAAACTTAATAATAAAATTTAAATATTAAAAACTTAATTTAATATTAATAATTCAAAAGCAACATGATTTCTACTAGTTCATAAATGCATATACAGTAACTCCGATTATCTGTGAGTAGATTATCCGCGGGCCATGATCCCCTTTCCCTGCAGAAATAATAATTTAACAAAGCACAGAGAAATGAAATTTAGTTTTTTCAATACGGTTTGGAAAAATGCATTCCAAGAACGGGTAATTCCTTTTAAGAATGACGAACACATTCAAAGAATGAGTATAATTAAAACATGAAGAATACATTATAAGAACAACGAAGGCATTAAAATAAGGATGACTTCAGAAAACCTGGTGTGTGCCAAAATGTGTTCAGCCAGGTGCACATCACGTGCCGATTTTTTTCAAAAAGCGTCATTTTTAAAATAAAAATAAACTGCTCGCGATTTTATTGAACTGCTTTGTGTGATTTTGATAGCGAAATAAGTGAGAAGCGAAAAAGAGTTGTCTTGACAATTCAAGACAAACTTCAATCAGAAATAAGAATGAGAAGTTGCAAGGCTGAAAAACAAAAACAATTGACTGATTTTTTTAAAATTGTAAATCTTCACATTTCATACTTGTTTCTTTTTTTTAATCTTATAATACTATGATAACTGTACTTTTATAAAACCAGAAACAATTTTGTGGATATTTTCTGAACTTTTGCTGATTATCCGCAAATTCGCTTATCCGGGGATGCAGCGCCACCCAATTCCGCAGATAATCGGGAGTTTACTGTATTTTAAAATATTTAAAAGTTGAAATTTTTTATATTTTAGTGAATGCAAAATTAAATGTATCTGTGGTTTAGTTGTGAATTGCATTGCATCATTATATATTTTTTAATTACTCTATTTTTTTTGTACCTTAAACTTAAAAAAAAAAATATTGTAAAAGTAGAGCTGTGTTTTAATCTTTGTAATTGTATTTCAGTGATCCAAATAATTTAATAGCAATACAACAAGCCCAGCAGCAGATTTTAGCAATGACAGTTAATCCTTATGGAGATTCTCCACTGTTTAGAAATTCAATAAAGGTAAACATTTTTTTTAAATTTTTTTTGTTTAGAACATTTATGGTTTTTTATAGTATAATAAAATAAATTAATATTTTTATTTTAACACATTAGTAGACTACCAATTGGTTTTAATTAAAAAATGTGGACTCGTAACTATTCCTTTCATCCTTATTGATGACATATACTAGGCTCAACCTGGATGAGTGGTCCTTAAGAGGTTGAACATTGTATTAAGGGTTTTTAGTCCTTTAAAAGTTTTATACCTAGTTGCTCAGTTTTATCCTGGAAAAGATCCATATTGGGACATTGCTGACAACTTAGTTTTTTTTTTAAGTTTTCAATATGCATTTAATAGCTTTACAATTTTTTGCAATTTAGTAGCCTTAAGTTTTATGAATAATTTAACAAATTAAAGACCCATTTGGGAATACCATTAACACACCTTTTTTAGTGAATAAAAACATTAACTTTTAAGTTTTTGAAGTTCCTTTTTCTTGTAACTTGTTTTGTTCTACATAAATTGTTCAGTATTATGATCTTTTCTATTGTTCATTAGATGGTTTCTTATCTTTTGTTTATTTGGATAAGCTTAAGCAGAAAGCCAGAAAGCTTATTTTGTATGAAAAGTTTACTTCTCAATCGTAGTCTCAATTGACTTGAGGGATTACATTTTTTTAATGACATTACAAGTTGTGTTTTAAAAGTTATGTAAGTATAAATATTTTTAACTTGACGGGTTATGTTCTTGTAGGATTCTTCTAGAGAAACTGAAGTCCTGAAGCCTACCAATCCATCAGCACAAAAAGCATTGCTCAATGACAACCATTATAAAGTAGCAGCCCTGCCAACAGCAAAAATAAAACCCAAGCCCTGGTCTCCAGCTCCTACTGGAAAGGTAACTTTACTCAATTCATTTTGCATTTTGGTTACAATAACTTTTGTATCACAATGGATTTTTTTTTTCCATTTTGTAACTCTAAAACTCTAGAATTTAAAATAATAGAACTAAAGCTTTTCTTTAAAGCATTCAGATTTTTTTTAATTACATGGTTGACTATTTATAGTTGCAAATTTAGTTTATCTTATACTTTGTTGACTTTATTTAATATAGGAATCAAAGTGATTTTCATATTTGTATCCCAAATAAGGAACCTAGTTTGTCATTTTAAATTGGACTGTAGCCATTGTTTAAATTTTCAAAATAAAATGTAAGTTACAAAATAATGCTACATAACCATTAACTAAATTATGTTTAAATGCCTTGCCTATCTCTAGGTTCCTTTTGAAATATTCTTGATTCATATCACACAAATTAAAAAAAAATCAATATTTTTTTTAGAGTATAAACCTTGTAAATAAAAAATTGTTTGCTAGCTTACCTTAAGAATTGGCTAGAAAAACTAGATGTATCCATATTAAACATAAAACTTTGCTTTATTACACAAATTACACACTTTATTTGCAATACACCAAAAATATTGTTTAAATTAGTTTCACATATGAAATTCCAAAAACTTTTTTTTCATTATGGCAACTCCAAAATATTAACTAATGTTTGTATACCAGAATGGAGGATGATCCTTTCAGGCATAACCAGCTATATTCATCACTTTTCATTTATTTTTCAATGAAAAAAAATTAAAATATCTTTGTTGGTTGACGACTTGAACTTATATTCATATTGCCCTTCAACAGATGCTTCTATTCGATGGTTTGGAAGATGAGGAGCCCAGTCTTGGGGCCGCCTTTGTCCCCAAAAAGAGCATCAAGAAACTTGTTTTGAAGAACAACAACAGCCAGTCATCTTTGACTCTTACATCTACTGTTTCACCCAGTCAGACCACAAGAATTGATGTCTCAATTTCACTGAACAACCCTAAAAATGCTGACAAGAGGAGTGACAATTCACCCTTGACTGTAGATATTTCGAACAGGTATTCTGTTATTTTCAGTTGCTCTTTTATTTTTAAATGTTAATGTATTAAGGCAAGTTAAAAGTTATACTTTTATTGTGAAGCTGTATTTAGAGTTAATATTTAAGTTTAGATTTTATGTAGTTTTGTTAATATCTTTACTGTTGAAAATATTTTTTTCAATTTAAAAGTGTATTTTAAAGCTCTTTATTGAATTTTAATGAAACAATACTAAAACAACTTTAGATATAGTAATAAAATACTTTAAATCTCTGCTATAAATCGATATATTTCTTGTGAACTATTGCTCTGAAACCTATAGAGTAAAAAAATAATAATAATTTCAATGAACACTTACATATTTGAGAATTATGGCTAATTGTATAGTTAATTTAAAATCGATTTATCCAAAATAATACATTTTCCCTCTTATAGCAGTGCTAATGATATGACAGAAACTAGAAGGTCAATTGTTAGATCAGATTCCCCTGTTCAGAACATACAAACTGAGCCTTTTATATTACCTAGAGTTGGGTAAGTTATTAGCAATAGTTTTAAAAATCCATTTTATAATAGTTTTTTTTCTTATATTAAATTGTTGTACTTTAACTGTATTTTTTTATTGTTCTACGAAGTTTAGTTTGCCTGGTAGAAAATAAAATCAATTTTGCTGTTAACATAGCGAAATGTTTTCTGTATATATACATAACTGCCGTTTAGCCCTTGGCGTCATTTTGAGATTGGCGGGCGGAACGACCGTTCCGTCTGATTCAGTTAGAGTGCTACATACTTTTAAAAAAATAAGGTTTAATTGAAAAAATTTGGTTTAATTAAAGAAATATGTTTAATTAAAAAAATAGGTTGAATTAATTTTTTTTAAAAAACATTTTGTTTAATTTGTTCTTTGAAATCTTGAAAGTCTGAAAAAAGATCAAATTCTGAATATTTTGTTTGGGTTAAGCAGGATTTCGCCTAGAGTAAGATGTTAAGAGATTTTTTAAGCATTATCTCGCAGCTTTTTTGGCCAGGGAAATGTTTACCGTTAATCTTAAGCAATATTTTGTGTTAAGCGAGTGACTGTAATTATATTTTTATTAACTTTAAACTAATATTTATTTCTTTTTAGTTTTAACACTAGTTTGAATGACAGCATTGCCCAACTTCATTCCAACAAACAACCAGCTCCAAGCCTCCCCTTTAACGACTGGAGTAGTCCAGAAAAAATAGGAGATGGGGCCTCGTTAAATACTTCCAATACAGAGAAGGAGCAGACTTACACAGTGACATCAAATCAACCGCATCCAACCAAAATTATCCTAACTGACCCTTCTTACTATACAATACCATCATTAGATGAAATGATACCTTTTATTTGTGATAACACTTGCATCATCAAGGACTTTGTTGTTGGAAGAACTGGATATGGGCAGGTTATTTTTCCTGGTGATACTGATGTTTACGGGTTGAATCTTGATGAAATAGGTAAATATCTTTGATAGTTAAATGTTTTATTACTCGGAATTCGAAGAGCATAATCATTAGAATAAAATTCTCTGTCAGAATTAGAATTTTATAATTGTACTGTACTTAGTTATCTTAAGCCGTGTATCCTTTTTTCAAATCGACTGTTACCCTATCTTTATTTCTGTGTAATCTCTTAACTTCTTCAGACAAATCTTTCACTGTTGCTTGCCTTAAGCTAGATACACCCTAGGCCTCTACCTTAATAAATATCCAAATCCGTAATAAATTTAATTTAAAGATTTAATTTCTTAGGGATTAAAATAGCTGACGCGTCTAGACCAGATATATAAAGTTAGGGATTAAAATAGTAGGCAGATCCTTTATATACCCATCTTTTCAACTTCTTAAATAATTTGAGGTTTAGCTATTTTTTTTTATGTTGCTAAAAATCACACTCTGGAGGTGTCAATCTAAGCTGAGAAGATTTGTTTAATTATTTTTAAAATAAATATTCCATAAAATGTTTTTTTTAAAATTGTAGTAGTAATTTCTTATTAGGTTGAAATAATATTGTTTGATTTGTACTAAAGACATTTTTTTAAAAAAAAAAAAGAGTTGATTTGCTATAGTAATTAAGTACATGCTGAATTGTTGAAATGAGCTTCTAACTTATTATTTTTTTTACTTTTTAGTATCTTTTGGAAAGAAAGAAATAAATGTCTACCCAGATGATAATAAAAAGCCTCCACTGGGTCAGGGCCTAAACAGAAAAGCTAAAGTCATTCTAAAAAATGTGTGGCCAAATGATAAAACAAGCCGTACTTTAGTGCAGGTTAGTGTTTTATTCCATCAAAAGTTATTAAACATAATGTACATAAATGTCATAAAGTTATCTTTCTTATATTGATAATAAATATAGAATTCTAACTAAAAAAAAATACGTTTGTATAAATAAGCAAGTTAGTATGGTTGGTATGTATAGTATGCACTAAGTAATTACTATGAATATTATTTTTTAGTTATTATGTTTGGCTTTTAAAATGAATTTGCTTGCATTTTTTACTGACTAAATGTATACTGATTTTAAAAAATGCTGCTTTCAAATTTGATAACTCTTTTTAAATTTATGGTTAATGTTTTGTTTTTCTTAAGGATCCAGAAAGAATCTTAAAAATGGGTTATAGAGAAAAAATTGAAAAATGCACGGCCCAAATCGGAGCAACCTTTATCGATTACAAGCCAGAAACTGGAACTTGGATTTTTGAGGTAAAAATTTATGATTGCAAGAAATGTTTTCTTATACATATATTTTTTTTCCTAATTGTTTAATGTTAATTATGTAAATGTGTTTTTCTGTTTATAATTTTATTAAAAAAGTGAAATAAAACTGTAATGTGATTTTATTTTTTTAATTTATCAACCAAATTGAAATTAAGATTTAACCTGTGGGTTTCAAGATTGGTTTCTTCTTTTGGATCTCAAATGAACAACCATAAAACTGAATTTTTAATTAAAAAATTAAGTTTGCAAAAATGAAAAGAATTATCTTCAAACACTGCTTTAGTGTGTAATATAAGGCATTTTTACTCTTTTCATATTATTCCTTTTATGCTTATAATAGGTTGATCATTTTTCAAAATATGGCATAGAAGACTCTGATGAAGAAATGGATGTTCCAAAGCAACCAGAGAAGAAAACCTTGGGAAATGTTACTAACCAAGTTAGTAAACATTATTTTATTTCACAATATTATCATGGGAAATTTTGAAAAGCTACAAAAGTTATACGTTAACATTGTTTTTTTTAAGAAGAAAAACAACAACTTAGTTTGTAAATATTTAATAGTTTGTTAAATCTTGAGATTTTTTGTAAAGTTGTAATGTTCTCTAATAAGCAAAAGAAAGTCTATAGTAAAAAGTTTAATAATCACCTTGCAGCAGTAAGCTAGATATGTTTTGTTTTAAGTGCAGATTTTTCCCTTTATTTATACTTGACTAGAGCTTTCAAATATAAACAAATAGTTTAGCTATGCCACTTACATATATTTCCATACTGCAAGTCCTACATTTGCACTCTAAAAGTACAGGATGTGTTTCACTAATAAATAAACTGTATAGTAGAATCACTTGAAATTAGTTAGGAAAACATATATATTAACTGTGGCTGCCCTTAGAAAACTGGCAATTGGTACATCACAGAAATTCGGAAAATTACTAATACAGTATTATCAGGTTAAATCCAGAGAGGTGGACTGGCTCGATGAATATGTACCATACTTGTATTATTCACTGTTAGCAGTGTGTGCATGTACAAGATTTGAATTGGTTTTTCTCTCCCGCTGTGTAGAAGGATCAGCTGTGTGGCGATTTTCGTTCTGGGGATTCCTTAGCAATTCAGCAGCTAACGGGAAAGCCTTTGAGCCCATTCAATCTTCAAGATCAAGAAATGGAAGTTTCCTCTCAAATGATGTCATACCCAACTGAATTTCTAGAAGGTAAGTCTTGTTTGAATATATTTTATGGTTGAGAAAGTTTAGGTTAAACTGTTTTAATAAGTAACTAAAGCAAGTTTGCTGTAAGTGATGCTTATTAATGTGTTTAGATTCTATTTATTCATTTTGGAAAGTTCACAGTGACATTTTCTTTCTACTAAATAAATTTTTTTTTCAACAAGTTTATTTTTTGTAGGAATTTTGGTATTTTTGGGTGTGGTTATTTTCTAAAAACTTGTTAATCATTTGTTAAAACTTTTATTGTTTCTTAGAGCATTGTCATACAATGAAATTGCTGTAATTTTGTTTAATAGTATTTGTTGTATGAAACTTAAATTTAAACTAAAAAACTTTATTTAGATGAAGATTCTATGTTTGAACTGTCAAATCAGCAAACACCAATTTTGAACAGTGGTATCGACGTCCATAGAATTCAAGATATGAAGGCATCATTTTTTCAAGATATGGATGAAGAGAATTGGGGTAACTTTTTTTTCCTTCAAAATTTAATTTACAGGTACTCTTTTTTGGTCAACTAAACAAATTATATATTGTATTTAAGTTGTACCAATATTAGTATTTACAGGTGTCCAATATCTTTTAACTAGGCATCCTATTTCTAACACACACACAAAAATAATTTGATTTTTTCTTAAAATCTAAGCAATTTTTTTCCTGCGATTGATATTTTTAAAAAATAGATTTATATTTATTTAAAAAATTAGGTTTTATAATTTTGGCTATAGATTTTTCTTTCAATCCAGTATTATAAACAAGATAGTTACTAACTAAATTGATATACAATGTCATATTTTGTATAAATATTAGGGGTATACCTATGAAATGACCCTTTTTTTAAAGAAAACTTTCCGGTGAATTTTGCATCGCTGGATCAAGGTAATAAATCGAAGTATGTACCATTAAAATCAGTACCTTTTGCCCATCTTTTTGGTAAATTATGGATTTCTTCGGGATAGAACTTTGCGTCCTGTGAGGTGAAAAACGAAGATGCCCATTTTTCAACTTCATCAAAATTAGTGAAGTGCTGCTCTGCCAGACCATGTTCCATGGATCTGAACAAGTGATAGTCTTAAAGATAAATGTCTGGAGAACATAGCGGGGTGCAATAAAACATCTCATTCCAGGTTTTTTAAGGTGTTTTTAATATCATTTGTGGTGTGAGGCGGTGCATTGTCATGGAGCAAAATAACTTTTCCGTGTCTACGAGATCATTCTGGCCGTTCCTTGATAAATCCATGGTTTAAATTGGTTAATTATTGTTGATATTTGTCAGAAGTAACTATTTCACCAGGTTAAAGTAGCTCATACAAAAGAATGCCCTTTAGGTCCCATCAAGCGCAGAGCACTGTCTTTTCAAAGTGATTCCTCTTTGGAGTCGATGTTGAGGGTTGGCCTGGATCAATCCATAGTTTTTTAGTTTAGGATTGTCAAAATATATCCACTTTTCATCACCTGCGACATTTCGATTGAGAAAACTCTTTCTTTGACGACGATTCAAAAGTTGTTCGCAAGTGACTTTTTGGTTCTCTATCTGTCTTTTTGTTAAAGCATGTGGTACCTATTTTCCTTCCTTGCAAATTTTTCCCAAGGCATGCAAACGTTCACTTATACATTTCTGGGTTACATTTAATATTTCTGAAATATGTACCCCCAAGTCATAATTGGGTTTTCATCCAAAATTGTTTGCAATACTTTATCTTCAAATTTTTTTGGTAGTGTTCCCTTATCTTTGTCTGTCGCATCAAAATATCCATTTTTAAGTCCACCAAACCCTCATTTTCAAATTAATTCAGATGGACCCCTGTTTCCATAAGATTTCTTAACCAACTGATAAGCTTCAGCAGCAGTTTTTTTCAAATTAAAGTAATGGATTCAAATATCCCGCAAATGACCCTTTGTTGGCATCGAACACGACAACTTCAAAACCCAGAAGGACTATGATAAAAACCCACCAGCAACTAATGACCCCTGCCAGGTGAAAGGTTAAAAGTAGTCTGACAAAATGCTAGTAGGGCGATTCCACACTTTTATTACCCCGGGTACAGTGCCATCTGTTCATAAAAGGTCATTTCATAGGTATACAGCTAATATGTATTTTTTAAAAAAATAATATGAAAACTTGTCATAAAAAATCACATGAAGCATTATATTTAATTTTTATCTATTGTTTTATTTGTGTTTTAGAACATGCTGCATTCAATAAAAAGCCAGATGTATTCAAGGGTCAGAAAAAAGATTTTGGTTTAGAAGAAACTTTATTTAAAACAAAGAAGTTTGATACATTTTCGAAGGATGTTTCAAAAAGGTTGAAGAGTTCTGACAAAAATGAAAATCAGATGTACGCTTCACTTGTTTCTCCATATAAATTTAATGAAATGGGTAAATATTTTTAGATCCTTTTAAAATTAAAATTGAAGTTTTTAAAATACTTTATTAGAATGTATATTTCTGTAAAACAGTAATTTTAATTTTAGTTATTTTTTAAAAGGTTTTTCTTTTACATTTTGTAATTAAAACAAACTTTATTTTTCTGATTTAGAAATCAAGCCATTGTTAAATTTTAATGTTAAAAAGAAACTTAATTTTTAATTTGAAAAAGAAATCTTGGCAATGTTGAACTTACATATGAAAAAAAGCCTGATGTTAATGAAATTATTTCTGTGTTGTAGTATTTCCAATATCTAATGTATTTTTAATCCTAAAGATTTATATTTTTTATTAAAAGGTAACCTTTTTAGTTAGGCATTTTTATAAATTCAAATTACGACGTCTTGTTTCAAAGCTGTTAGGTGTATATTATATGTGAAATTGAGGTATCTTATTTTTTTTTCAACATATAATCTTTCCCAACTTATAATCAAAATGTTTGTTTTGCTTACCAGGTGTACAAAGCTCGCTATCTGCCCTATCCCTTTCCACTGAAAAAGTCCCTGAGTGGATGACTGATTATCCTATAGTCAAGGGCTCTTCCTTGAAGTTGCCCCTCTCAAAGCCGGTCCCAAGTCACACCAAGATCTTTTTGAAACCTTTCCACAAGTCTACTCTATACAATAAGCAACACATTCTATCCGATGCAGGCTGTTTCATGGGCCACAGTTTCCGGGTTGGATTTGCAGGCAACGGGAAGTTTGCCGTGGCCGATACTTCAGAGAAGAATCCCTTTGAAAGTAATTAAAAAAATATTTGATATTTTGAAACTGATTACCTAATGGATTTTAATACTGTGTGAAATATGTTATGGCTGTTATCATTAAATATTGTTTATTGCAGGCATATCTGAAAATTATACTTCTATTAATAAAATGTTTAAAATGTGATAAATATTTTATTAGCTTCTAGTAATAAATAAGAATTGGTTATCTATTATATTTTATGTTACATACCGGATATTTTATTCCTGCGAATAATTTTTTGATATCAAACTATAATTTGTGCTTTATTATGGCTAATAATAATAATAATAATGTGTTTTTGCCATGTATTTGAGGATATGTGTGAAATTTTGTATGCTCTGCATGTGGAAATGCAGGAGTTGCGGAAAATATATATGTTTATTGTGAGATAATGTGTTTATCTAAAGAAAGTATCTAATATTTTATGAACAATGAACACTATATTGGTCCGTATCTTACTTTTCAAATTAAACTTTGGGAGTGCCTATTTGATAGGTTGACAATTTGTGACCATATGTTTGGTAATTTCCATCAAAAGTTTGAACTTAGAATTAGTTTCTTGATGTAAGCACTTTTTTTCTGTGGAGGATGTTACTATGTGTTGCCTCTCCTCCTTATCTATATAACCAAGTGTACATGTTTTATTTCCTTTAGACACCAGGCATAGGTTAGAGCATGGTGCAGAAGCACTGGTTTAGTCCTACTAGATTGATAATGTTGCAGTGTTGTTATTAAAGAAAAGCTTCTTTAAAAAGCTGCATGTTTTTTTGTTGCATACAATTACTTTTTCATTTAACTAAATTGATTGCTTTTGTTTATGTTTTAGTGCAGGCTGGGCTGCAATGTTTTAAACAATTTTTTTGTCCCTTTAATTTAAAATGGAAATTTATATTTAGTATATATTACTTTGACTAACACTAAAAGCTTCATAACAACAATAAAAACCAACATGAATTTAAGAGAAAGAGTTCTTTTTCACTTCAACTCAAAATATTGCAGTATTAGTTATTTTTATAATTAATTAACTTAAAAACATGAAATAATTTTCCTCAGAATTAATGAACAAAGATAATTTTGTATTTTTGTAAATAATTGATGTTATTGATTGTAAAATGCATTATCTATCCATGGTTAAAAATTTCCCAGACTTTGATAATGAATTTCTTACAGTTCATACATTGTAAAAGCGATTGAACAAGAAGTAACAGTAAAACAGGATCAAGCCCTATCAAATGAATATGCAATGGGCAATTTAAACTTTTTGTGCGAGAATTAAATTAACTTGGCCATCCTGTTGATATTACACCAATGTCTTAGTGGCTAAATTTTAAAAACAGCATAATTAAAATTTAAAACTATTTGCATACTGCTATCTATTGAACTGCTGCTTCGTTCACAACAAAATTAGAAAGTAGAGTAAATAAATCTGCTAAACCTGTAACTATTCTTGATTCACTTAATACATATTTCTATTCACTAATACATTTGTATTCCATGCAATTATGTACACAAGAGATTTTTAATACATATATTTTTAAGAGTGTTTATTTATTAAAATTATATTATATAAAAGTGTTTTAACAAAATGTTTATTTCCAACCATGATTATAATATATGTATGTACAGCATATTAATTCTTATATATTATATGAAATATTTATTTGTATAAAAATGTGTGCTTGGTGAAAATCACATTTACATTAATTTAAAATAAAAATAATTAAACTTTTCTCCCTTTCTGTCATTTTTTCTTTTATTTTTACATCTTTTATTTTTAGAGTCTGCTCTTTTCTTTTATGATAATAACAATTTGTTCGTTTGCATTCCTATCTTGCCATGAATAAAGTAGGATAAGCTTTAGAAGTTTCATTTCTTTAAAAACACAATCTTCCTTTTCTAACCATTATTCAGCAGCATATGATGTTTTATTTTTTTGCAGATCAATAATTATTAAATGGCATAATTTCATAAAAAGTGTGTTAAAATTTATCATCATAAAAAATCAGTTATATTGATGGACAAAAAGTTTGAGGTTGCTTGGCTATGAAAGCTACTTCCATATTGCTGAGATATTATAAGATAATTGCATATGATTTGGAACAATTTCAAAATGAGAATGCATTTAAAATAATCAAACAGAAATTTCTATGATTGAATTGTATGTAATTGTATTGTATTGAACCTTTGTGTGTATAACACTTTTTAAATTCGATTAAAAATATTTCCAGTTATATTGGAACATATATATACCCAAGCAAATATGATAGTGTTTCAAAACAAATATGCTATAAAATCAACACATTTCAATAATCATAGCATTCCCAATATTATTCTGACCCCTAATCTATTATATATTTTTTTAGATTATAAAATGCTTTTCTATGACCCACATACCCATGGCAAAACCTCACACTGCCGATCTAACTTCATTGTGTCCATCAAGGATCTAACATCTTACTCCTTAGCAGCTGATAACCCACAAGCTGTTCAGGTATGTGAATTGGATCCCATGCAAATTGAAGGGCTCAGTGGAGATCAGTGGCATTTTTGGAAAATGGAGATTTTTGTGTCAATGAACATTCTTTTCCCATCCTTTAAAGATAAAAGTTTCTTCTTTTCCATATACTTTAAGTTTAGTATATTTTTTAAGCTTTGCAAGTTTCGTTTTTTAACTAATCTGAATGAAAACTTTAAAGCTCATTTTCTTGTTTTCACGATTTTGTCACTTAGCATGTTCTTCCACTAAGCTCTTGAATTGTCTTGTGTCAGGGTTTGCACTGTCCTTAAGGGCGAATGAGCTCTATTGACTACAGGTTTCCATACCAAGGGCCTCTGTGTTAATCTAATGGGAAAAATATTTTCTAAGCCACATTTCTACAGCTGTTATTGAATATTTTTAGAAAAGTGTTTTTTAATCTGAAAGACGCAAAACACTTAATGGTGTCTATAATTACATTTCCTGAAATTGGTTCGAATATTTCGTGTAAAATTATTTATTGAAAATTAACTTTAAGATTTTAAGGTTACTGAAATTACTTTATAGGATAGACAACTAACTTTAAATATATTATTGAGTGGTAAGTTGAGTTGCTAGTTTTTATCAAATAATTATTGGCATTGAGTATACTCTATTTGCATGATTACACATTTTTTGCATAATTTTTTTTAGAAAATCATTGTGACCGCATTGGAGAATCAGTTGGAACATTCTCTATCTGAAATGGATGGCGAGGCTCCACTGTTTATTCCCAAACCAGGCATTAAACCCATACATTCACATGCAGATTTGTTTGAAAGCCTTTTAAAAGATGCAGGTACGACATGCAGCTTGCATGTGCTAGTGTTAAGATTTGCCAATGTGTGTTCAGTCACTCTGAATTCTTACTTAACTATAAAGTGTCAAAATTTAAATCTGTTTTGATTTCTTATTCAAAGTAATTCTTATAATTTGGTAGCCTTCAGTACAATTGATAGGCAAGTTCAAACATACTCTAAATTAAAGGTGTGGATTCTTTGTAACATTTAGTTGAAAGCTGTTCAACGGTTTACATTGATGCAAAAAACCCACTTGTAGTTTACATGATTCTTTTGAAATATAAAATTACATAAAAAATTATTTCATTAAGCCTATGCACTATACGACATTTTTTTGTTGAGGTTATCATTACGAAATATTTTGCGTTTTGTTGGCTAACTAATTGTGTAAAGAAAATAGTTAAATTTATCAATTTACTTAGTGCAATGTATTTAGAAAATATATTTTTAAAACTGTTTTCATAGTGCACCACACTACAGGAATTATTTTTAATGGTAATAAAATATTTTTTTTAAAATACAAAGCTAACCAACATTTAATGGTGTTTAAATTATCACTTTTGTATGTACTTAAGTTATTTGGTTTGTTATAAATATTAATTTTATTCCAGATTCTCTTGCATCCCAAGCTGATTTTATCAGACAGTGTGTTTATGTGTTTGACTTGTTAGTTTCTCTTTGGGGTAAAGTTGTAGGTCTGGATGAGGATCAAAGTAAGTATCTGCTTAATTCAGAATATGTGTTGAAAGGTTTTCATGTATTTTACAAATACTGCAGTTTATACATATTTTGGGCTTTAAAGTCCACAAGTTGCCTAATGTAAGCTGCCATTAAGATTTTTTTTAACTTCACATTATTTGGTCCAATTTAAAAAGAAATAATTATAAGAACATTTTTTCAAGGGTGCCTTAGCTTACATATGCAAATCTACTTTAAATTAAAATGAAAAGTGACTTTTCAAATTAATAATCAAATTTAAAATGCTGCTGTTTACAACATTATAAATATACTACTATCTCTGCGACTTCATAGCATAAATTTTTTGTACATACTACATTTAAACCCCCTGTATTTATGCATGGAGAATTTATCCTTTCTAAATTGTTAATGTTAATTTACCTGCTCCAAAAGGTTGTTAAATATTCTAAATTCAATTGTTTAGGAACATTTAATTTTATTCACTTTTCCCCCTAACAGCTTGGATTTTATTATTTCCAGCCTGAGTAATGTAATTTTCTATATCTAAAAAAAAGTTTTTCCAGTAAATCCCCAACATCAGCCACTAATTTGTTCAGGAAACATATTTGTAAATATATGTATTGTAGTGGCTGACATTTTGTATTCATGTTAACTATTTTATTTTAGATGTGACAAGCTATGCAAACCAAATGGCTCGTAGAGAAGCTTTATCCCGCTGGCTTATCAAAACTACAGAGCGAGACATCTCCAAAAAAGCGTCTGTTTTATCACATGTATGTTTCATTTTATATGAATTTAAGTTAAAAACTTGAAGGAAAAAGAAAAATTAATAACCTTTAGGGTTTGTACACCTCGTGAAATTCCTGAAAAACTCCTGAATTTAATATTTTTTCAATAATAGTCCTTATAATCCTTGAAATTTGTGCCTTAGCTCCTGATATTTTTTCTCATCTCCTGAAAAAAAATTATCGATATGAATAGTTTTTCTCCTTTCTCTGTTTTTCACCTGTATTTTATTCGGAATAAGTCTACTGGGCCATGCACAGTAAAAAAGTAGAGTTGGGACATTGTGTTACTAGTTATTGTCCCACAATGCACCACACAACTCTTTAGAATATTTTCTTCTGCTGTTTCACCATTTGAAGTTCAGTGAAGTCACTGACATATACGGAAAAAAACAAACATTTTATAAAAATGTCCTTGTTACCTCCTGAATTTACATTGCTGCACTCCTGAAAAACTCTTTGGAAGCTCCTCAATTTCATTATCATAGGTAGAGTATGAGCCCTGTACATTATTTTATCCTAAATCAGTAAAAGGAAAATAACTGAAAATCAGTTTAAATATAATAATAAAAAAATGTCATGATATTTTAGCCTATAATTTTCAAACCAAAAAATCCATTTCCTTGTATTGTATGAAATTGTTTATAATTTACAGTTCTGTATTTTCTTTGCAGAGAGAAGACTATTTAGTGAAAATCTTTTTATATCTGAACAGTCGTCGCACTACAGATGCAGTTAAATTAGCCCAAATTAATTCTGACTTTCGTTTGTCGTTGCTTTTGTCTCAAGCAGAAAGTCATAGTATTGTGCGCAATCTTCTGGCCAAACAGCTTCTGAATTGGAAGGAAAATGGGGTAGGTTAAAAGCATTAACCGATTCCTTAACTATATTTTACTTTTTTTTGTTAAAATATTGTCTAGGAAAACAGTTGCTTACATTTATTCCTAATTTGGGGAACAAATTTAAATTATTTAAGTTTTATTTTACAATGCATTTCCTTATTAACAGCTTGTAACTTATAAATTATCTGTGTTAAATTTTTAAAAAAAATTGTTAAAATGTAAATACATTTTTTATTTTGCTGGAAAATTGTTTTGTAGTTTTATAAACTTTTGTTTCATGTCGGAGAATTTGAAAATAATATTTAGAAACCAGTTTATTCATTAAATAGATGTCAGGGAAATTTTGAATATATTTAGTAGTATGAAGCTCAGTTACAAAACTAGTTTACAACCATTAATCTCTGATAAGTTATTAAAATCGAATTTATAAAGTATACATATATGATGTTCATTTCATATTCCAAGCAATGTTCTGAAGTATTTACTAATAATTTTTTCTTTAAACCTAATATCAATATTGATGTTATATATCAATCAATTTATTGGAGCTAAATATATTTCTATTATATAAATATGATGTATGTTTTTTTTTTTTAAAATTTCAAGGATACTCAATTTCAATAGTATTTTCAAACATTTTATTTTTTATTTCAGGCCTACAACTTTATTAAATATGACAGAATTGTTTTATATGCTTTATTATCTGGGATTTTGGTCTTTGAGGATGTAAATTGCTGCAAAGATCTTTCGTGGAAACAAGTATTATCTCTCCAGCTGTGGTAATTTTTTTTATACCTAATTATCATTAGTACATGTATTTAATTGTAATTTGGTAGCTTTAAGTAATTTATTTATTTATTAATTTTTAATAAAAACTAAAGTGTTTTTAGAGAAATATAAGTAAATTTTTCATTTACTTTAGTTTTTAAAAAAATGTTTATTCTATTATTTATAGGTATTATTGTAATCCAAATGCAAGTGTTCAGGATGCTGTTAAGGAGTATGACGAATCATTTCAGGTAATGCAAAAAAAAAAAAAAAAAAAAAAAAAATAATAAATGTTTTTGGTCATTTTTGACAGATTTTCTTGCATACATAAATTTGATTTTTTTTTGTATTTATTGAATGTAAGGGATATCGCCATAACCTCTTGACTTGTGGGGTGGCCCGTCAGGGCCAATCACTGCAACCGCTGGTCTTACTAAGTCTCCATAACCTCAATTTGTATAAAATTCCAGGGTTTAGTATACTGCAAAACCGCAAAATTACTGACTTTTTGTAATCTACACAATAAGACTTCACTATTTTTGCTTATTAGTTTTTAAACTGTCATGATTGTATGTAATTTATTATGCAATGCTGCTATATTTTAATTATTATGTTAAAATGAATTAAATCCCATCTATTCTGATTTTTTTGAAAATACTTTTAAATTTAAATTCAAAATAATTTTTGTTCTCTCCTCAGTTATTGGTACATTTTGTAATGTTAAATCTTTTTTAAAAATTTTCCCACATTAAATTTTGTTTATTTTTTTTTCTTAGGGAACCAGTGAGTATGGCCAGTATGCCTCTCCACCATATCCTTCATACCTTGATGCTTCTGATATATCTGAAGAAGACTCCTCTAATATATTTGACACTTGTTACCATCTTTTGAAACTGTATTGTGACAGAAGCCATCGGTTTGATTTGCTGCTAATGCCAGAAACATATTCGCCAGACCATTTGGATTATAGATTAAGGTGAGATTTAATTATTTATCAAAACGCTTCAACTACTATAAAACACTATAATGCTACTCCCAGAATGGTTAAACCTATTCTCTTCTGTATTAGCTTGGATCCTAATGAAAGCTGTTTCTTGATATGAAAAAATGGATATGGACAAAAAGTATGAAAGTTGTCCATTAAGGAGGTTAAGAGGGAGTCTACTGCAGTTGCTTTGCAAGCTTCAGTAGAAAAAGTTGTTGGTCTTAAAATAAACATAATAATAAAGTTTTGTGGCTCTAAATATGCCGGAACAGAGAATGTGGTTGTGTGTTTCTCGTATAAAAAACCAGCATGGGTAGAAGTTTTGAAGAAAGGAAATTTTTAATTTTGTTTTAATTTTTTTGTTATTTTAATTGGTGACTGGTGCTTCGAAAACTCTTTTGATGCTACAGTGCTTCAATTGTCAAATGTAACCAACACTTTAATATGTTATTTTTCATTTCATTCTAGTTGGTTGCTTCATCTGGCTCTATCTTCTGTTGGTTACCACATCCCTGATGATATAGCAAACACTCTTCACATGAACTTTGCCTCACAACTGGAGTCTCTTGGCCTATGGGAGTGGGCAATATTTGTTTTGCTCTATCACACAGATACTCAATGGTAAGTAAATAGTTTATAATGTTTTTAGAATTGTGAAGTACTTATAATAATGATGATATTTATAATGGTGTAACATCAGTTTTACGTTTTTGATTTCATTTATAAAAACGTATAATTTAAAAAATAATACTGTAAATGTGAACTTAAATTTTTAAAAAATGCTTTTCAAGTTGAACTTTTTCTTGTTTCAAGATTTGCTATTTAGCATTATTAAAATAATTAATATTTCATTTTTTAAAAATGTAATATTTCTTTTTTTGATTTATGTCATATAGAAATGGGTATTATAACTTAAAATGTATGATTTGTTTCCATTTTTTTTTTGTAAAATTTAATAATCCAATCTTCTTATTTTTCGTAAAAAATTTATTTACATTATCTTTTTGTTTTTAGAAAGTTTTTTTTTTATACATTTTGACTGCAGCATTTGCTTGCATTTAAATAAAGATATCTATTTGTGTGTTTGCAGGAGAGCCACACAAGTTAAAGACATATTATTGAGATGCATTTCTTTGGAGTCAAATGAAGACATTGAAATAAAGGAAAAGTTTTTGACAGAGCGTTTAAAGATACCAGAAAACTGGCTCTTTGAAGCAAAGGTAAGTCAAGTGGAGATATACCATTGAAAGATAAAATTTTATTAAAAAAAGCAAGTTATTATGGAATTTCTTTATAAAAATGGATTTTATGTCTTTGTAGGCAATCAAAGCTAACACTTCAGGCAAGAAAGCTGAAGAAGCCTGGTATTTACTGAAGGCTGGATCATGGAGTAAAAGTCACCAGATAGTTATCAAAAACTTGGCCCCAAGTGCCATCATTAATGGTAAACACATTTTGAATAATTATCAAAAGTTTAAGAATATAAATTTATGGCCATGTCACGTGTATTCATTTTGTGGCACAGATAGTTGGGATTTAATTGAAGTTCATATTTAAAATTGATGCAACATAAAAACAACTGATCACAATCATGCAAAGTTTAACAAATTCACTTAGAGAGTTATGAAGATATATTTTGTGACGTTTAATAGAGTAATGATGCAAAATAATGGTATGAATATTATTCAATAGATAGTGCTATCCTGTTTAGAAGAGCAATTGCCACTTGAATATCATTACTAAACCTAGGCTATATTTGTCGGGTCAGAAAGTAATACATAACATCATTTTTCATTTAAATCCTGTGTTCCATTGAATTTTAATGGAAGCAAAAGGTTATTAATCCACTCGTTTTCCTTTCAAATTTTTAATCGTGGCCAACATTACTAATTTTATTAGGGTCAAGGTTTCTAATTTAATCATTTTAAAATAGAATTTTAATGAGATATTCTACATTTTCTTTCTTTAACTAGAGACTTATTACTTTTTCTTGTTTTGTTTTGTAGAAGACTTTGAGTTCCTTATGAAGTATTTGAGTGAATTTGCAGTACCAGAGAGAAGTGCAACCATAATTGATTGGGCAAGTGGAGGCCAGGTCTACCTGGACTACATAAATATGTGTCAAGTAGTGCAAGATGTTGTGTCCGTAAGTATTTGAGTTTGTTGTGTTTTCTTGAACTATAACATTTGTTAGTAAGAATTTTTATTTGTTTATCTTCTGATACTTCTTCATAAAGTTTTAAAAAAAAAAACAAAAAAAAAAACAAACTTTTGAATGATTTGAGCTTTGACAAAATTCTTAACTGTCACTTTCTTCAATCAATAATTTCACTGTCTTTTGAAACACCTTACAGATGCTAGTCAGATGTACATGAGACCACGTTGGTGATTAAACGGATTTATTGTCTAAATGATGAGCTTATACAGTGTTTGTTGGGTCTTGAAAGTGTATCAGAGCAATTGCACATTTTCATGAGTTAAGGTTTTTTTTAACAGTAACAATAAGCTAGATCGAAGCTACCTTTTAATAAATGTATATTATATCGCAACATGCATGATATTTTGTATTAGTTTTAAAATTTAATACATATTTTTTTCAGTAATTTGTTTTATAATAGGTATGTTTTTATACACTAGTTTTCATGCAAGAAATCATGTATCAAATATAATACTAATTAAACTCAAAGAATTGGAAAACATACTACTATTTCTTAGTGGAATTTGAATGTTTGTTTAAACTATCTCTCAAGTTTTTCTTATTTTAATTGAATTTTTGTTGTATATTTAGCGGGAGACCAGTGCTTATGACTTGGAAAATTTTACGCCTCAAGTTATATCCCTGTGCAAGCGACTTTCAAGTTTGCCAGCGACTACCTTAAAAGACAGGTAATTTCTTGTGTTCACAGTTTAATAAGTTTATCCCTCTATTAGTATCATGTTTGTTAAGGTGTTACTTTAATTTTTAAGGATATGATAATTTAAAAGGAACTGAACATAAATTTAATCATTCATCAATTTTTTTTATTTTATTCTTAGTCTATATTTTTTGCTAGAAATTATTATTAAAATTTAAATGAATTTTTCTTCAGAAATTTAATGCATGTATATTTGAATTTAAAAATGTATAAATAAGCAAAAATGTAGCTCCCCTTTTTGAGTTTTAGGATAAAAAAAACTATCACTGTTCTTTTGATACTTATGCAATATTTCAGGCTGAGCATCGCTGAAATGGCCAAGAAAACAGCAACCATTTTAAGATCTATTTCTATCTTGCAAGCTACCCGTACAAAAAATTCAAGCTGCCTGACCAGCCTAGCAAGTTACATAAAAGATCTTCCAATGCCTTATGATTACGCAGCTTCAGAAAACCGATTTGTGGCACATCAGTTTTTAGAAGAAATAACTGCTGACATTTAAATCTATACTAGTGAGAAACTTTTTGTAAAATATATAGTAAAGTTAAATAAAATTTCATAACTGTAAAATTTAAGCATTTTTAACTGTTTCATGTTGCTTTGTTTGTACATTTCTTGCTTTAAATTTTCACTGATAAACATTTTCATCACATTGTCTTTACCATAATTTGTAATTATATAATTTTACTATGAAGAGAATCTATTGTATTCAGATTCATATAAATTCCAAGTGTTTGAAAAAATGTAATAAATTGGTTTTTCAAAAGTAGTTTAGTTTTTTTGTTTGTTTCAAAAAGATTTTAGATCCTATGGTGTCATGCTGCTGGATGGGACTGGCAAATAATTTTCAAAAATCTCCCATTTAAGGTTAATAACTGTTGCGTTGGGAACTGTTGCCACTCAATAGATCGAACATGCCCATCACTAAAATAATTATTAATGGATTTTATATATTAAAAAAAAAATCAAATTTTATTTCTAAGGGACACTTTAACATATCTCTTAAGGTTATACTACATATTTTATCAAATCACTTCTATAATGTATTAATTTTTTAATTGCTAGTACCTAATAGCTTTTTACTCTTAACAACCAGAGACATTAACAAGACGATTGAGTAATTAGCTTTCATTCAAAGAACTGTTCACCAACCTAGAAGTGGAAATACTAGAAGTGGTAATGTGAATTCACGTATTTTCACATTAGCAATATAAAGGAGGATAGCCCGCTACCCAAGTTTGTGAATTGGAATCCCATTTCTGGAAGTGTCAGAATGAAAGGGTGTGGCACTGTGCAAGATGTCAGATTTGGCTGTAGTCGTATATTTCTATTTTTTAAAAGCTAAGATGATGAATTTTCCTTCATGTGGGAAAAAATTTGTCGATTATGAAAATGAATACTGTAATAGGTTTTATATTGCTTCAGGTTATAACAGATTTCAATGCTTAAAAACTTCACGAATTTTAAACATTTTTTATAAAAGAGTCCACTTCCAGAAAAGTTGTTAGTAGGTTTCTATCGACTGTCGTGTATGTTGTTTGTGAAGCGAAGTGTTCAAAGAAGCCCTTTTATTGGCGGCAATAATTTACACCTGACGTATTGAACTTACTAAACTATTTCTTATGAACAAATTGTATAAAGAAAGAATATGGTCAGCTGACAACTTAACCACCAAGTAATCTCTGGAAATGTGTCTTTGCTTTAAACGAAATTTATAACGTAAAATCATAAATTACATTCTAAAATTGTGTTACAAGTTTTGCTTTACGATATATTTTTAGTCCACATTTTTTTTATAATTCGAAAGAATTGAAAAACAAAAGGCAGGTTATTGACATGGTGAAATTCTCGTCCGCCCGTCCGATATGTATAGCCTCCATTTTTAGCTTCTGTTCTAACCGGCTGATTTTTTTTGTTTCAAGGGTATCGCATAATTTAGCTTATACTTTTTATCCGTCTGACTGTACATCTGTCTGTCGGTCCATCGTTGTCTCCAACCCCTTTTCACATTTTTCCTATCTTACCGCCCGTATTGCGATAAAATAGCTTTTTTTATTAAAAAAAAAGGGGGTTTTATATGATAAACATAATTTATAATTTTGTGCTTTCGTATTAGAATTTCAAAGTGCATAAAAGGCCAGTAAGCGTCTTTATTTCTATCATGACTGAAGAGTACAAGGGAAAAACCACTTTATTTCGTAGAAGGCCTTCCTCAATAGGCTTCTTTGTCAATGATAGCGAGAAATCGCCTAAACTGGTATAAAGAAACCGGTTACTCGCTTTGTTTTTCTTTCGCGGCAACCCTGATTTACGCAAGAGATTATTAGATACGAGTCACAACCGCATGTACCGCAAATGAAGAATCGAAAGAAAAACCGGTTTCCTGTCACCAATGTCCGCCAAGCATACACATACGGTAAGACTCCTAAAAAATCAAGTGGTTCTTCCCGTGTACTCTTCAACTTCATGTTATTTAAAAGAAAGGAATCCTTATTATTAAAAAATATCCGTAAGAAACGCATTGCGCCCTTTTCTTCTTCGAACTCATATTTTAATTTTCCCTTTTTCAGTTTTATAGCGATAAATACCCAAAGCGTCGCCAAGTTGGTATGGTGGTTTTGGCTCTCTCTTTTTAAGCGAATGGGCCTGTGTTCGAACCCAGATTCCGATTACATGCGGATACTGTGGTTGTTTAATCTGTGGTTCCGAAAACCCTGTGGTCGGTCAAATTTAATTACCATTGGCGAAGGTTGTCAGAAGAAAAATACGCCTCCCCTAAATCACCCTCTCAAAATTAAGAACGGGGCGGTTGGAGCTCAGAATTGCTAATAGCGGTATCCGCGGTTAACAATTAAATGTAATTATGTTTGTGAAAAATGTCGGCTCTGCTGAAATTATCTTCATCATGTTTAATAATTTTAAATATTAGAATTCTAAAAGAGAAACTTTTAAGTGTAATTTCATGCATTTTCTGGAAACAATTTTGGGAGTAAAAACTTCGGTTTCCCGCTCGTGTAAGAGTCGAAAAATGGTTATTATATGGAAATTATATCATTATATCGTATGCGTTATGGTAAATCCCTAACGGTTGTGTTACGAGCAACAACAACGAAAGCTTACAATTGAATTCAACCACTTTGGTACTGAATGAAAATTATTTAGAAGGGTTAGAAAATAATTGATATTTTTGAACAAAATATGTTATTTCAGTCAAGGACTTGGATCGGTATTGCTCTGGCACATTAATATCTTAAACACGGTGTAGGTATTTTCTGCCGCTGAGTTAAATTCTAGTCGTATACGAAATCAATATTCTCCCAGCTATATTGCGAAGCATAAGGAAGCTCTCTTATATTAAACGCATTGATCTCTAGGATTAAAGGATCCTTACAAAATAATACGCGCTTTACTTTCCTTCTCCTTATCTTTCATTTACACAACACAACATTTGTTATTGTGAGAAGTAGGAAGAAAGTATATTTGTAACTTTCAGAATATTTACTTAGCCTTTAAAATCTCTTTATACCGTTTTTTTATACTTTTATAATTACAATTTAAGAGTGAAACATTTAATATTGGGCATAAATTAATGTAGTGTAGATTAAACTATATAATATGTGCTCTATGATTTATATACTAAACGTATGTGTTTCTAAGTTTGCATACTAAAGTATTAGAATGAAATAATTTGCATAACATTTGCTCTTTAGATATTAAATATAATATCATATAACTAAAAGATTTAATTTACAATAAAGTACTAAGCATTTTTTACTAGCAATATCAATATCATTTCATCACATTTCTATAAAACATAAATCACACAGACCATTCCCAATTAACCTTACACACGACAAAGGTTTCTGGAATCCCTTTATCCTGTACTGTACGCTTTCTACTACACCATTCCCAAAGTCAGTTCCCTCATGCGCATCAACATTAACAAAGTTTTCTCGGATAAGTGAACTCGTGTGAGTGGGAGTATGTTAACTTAATAGACAGATTGGTTGGTGCGTAATTCCCCTTTTGGGACGTATCTTAGTTCAGCCATAAATGGGCTACCTTCAGAATAATAGTGAAATGTTTCGGGCAATGAACAGTATTATTTATTATATTACCTACCAAATTAAATGTTATCGATAAAGTTTTGGGTTTGATTGTGTTTGATTATTTTTGTTTTTAAATGAAACTCTTCATAAGAGTACTTCGAAATTTAAATTAACGTCAAAGTTAGAAAAGAGCAAATATACATAAACTATGTATCATAAAACAACTGGTAATATAATGTAGCTATACTAACTATACTTATTATGCAGCTATAATAACTATTTAAATGACATTTGAATAACATTCTTGCATTATTATTTTATTCAATTAGAAAAAAAATATTAAAACTATGGAAAGACAATTATAAAAAAAATTTAAACTTTTTATTATGATTTAACTTTAAACATAATGATTCTTATAATAAAACTTTTAAAAAGTTAGTTTATAGTCCATATCATTCTCATATGGTTTAAAGAATATATGGTCAACGCCCCCCTCCTCCCATTGAATTGTAAAAGTTATTTTACCGCTTTAATGCTGCACATAAAAATAAATGATTACCTAACATAATACTTAAACTTAAGGTAAAGAGTGTTTAAATTTTACTACATTTCTCAGCATTCTTTTTAAAAGATTCATGTTAGGAATGCCACAAAATATAACGAATATTATCAATTAAATTTCGTGCATGATCATATTTTATTTCAACTCTGACTTAATTATATAAAGCATATCATTCATTGTTGAATAGCAATTGTTCCTTCTTTATAAAAATTAAAAGGCGCGTCATCCATCGCGCTAGAAACACTCCTGTATTCAAGCTTCACTGTAGAAAGTGTCTTAACGTCGTGAAAGTAGTTGTACAGTGCTGAGAAATATGCACAAGAAACAAACGTTTTGGGGGAAAAGGTAAATGCTGGAATTGTCATTATATTTGTTATAAACTTAAATCTATTTTTTGATATAAATCCCTTCTCAAGATAATTATGAATGGTAATTTTTTTGATGAACAAAATCCTTGTAATTTTTAAGAAACACAATATATTGCATGAAATTTATATAAAAAGATGATTGATGTAATGATTGTAAAAGATATTTATAACATATTGTAAATTAATATAAATAGTGGGCTGCATTCTTATGACTTACTTATAGCTCTTTAAAATAACCAGGAATGTTTCTAATCTCTGTATTATACTAAGTCGGTGAGGAAACTGTCAAATTAATCCTAATAAGATTAAGTAGTCGATTTCTGTAAATATTTTCCTTCGGTTAACAAAGCACCCAGGCCTTAACTTTAGAAAACTTTCCCTAGCAGCTGATGCTAAGGCTTCAAGCCATGCTTCAGCGCTATCTAATTAATGAATTAATGAATGAAATCTAATGAAATGATGCATTCATGTCATGTTATATAATATGATGTGATATAATGTAATGTAACGTAACGCAACGTAACAAAATACAATACAAATAAATACATGAAGTGATTTGTGTATTGATTTCGGTGTAATTAATGGGAAACAATTGTTTAAATCTCGAGTTTATATATGTATTTTAACTATATTTTAATATTGAAATTTGGTGCTTTAAAATATATACTTTTTTGTTGAGAAGTTAGTATTAGAACATTAAAACAATATTTTGTAATTGAAACTCATTGACGAAATACTTGCTATCCATATATTTTTTTAAGTTAAAAAGACCTGCATAATTTGTAAAACTTAAATTAAAGTACTCATCAAAATATTTAAAAAAAAAAACATAACCCGTGCTATATGTTCAAAAACCAACGATACAAATACAATCCTAGTAATTTAGTATATATTCTTAGAAGTTTTTTTTTGCTTCCACTAAATTAAAAGCAAATGTATTGTTATTAAGTAAAAAAAAAAAACTTTTAACATTTATAAAAAGATTTAAAAAAAATTATCTTCTATTTTCTTGTTACAAATTAATCAACCACCTATTTGATTAATTGCAAGAAAAAAAACTATTCAATAAAAATTACCTTAGCAGAAAAAAGTGTGATATCTTGCAAGTCGCAAGTCATAATATTGGACACTGGTCATTTAACCTCTGAGAAATAGGGAATGCATTTATTCTTCTACCTCTCCTTAATAAAAGAACTCTAAAAAGAATTTTTTAAAAACTTAATCTAAAGTATTTAGTAATATTTGGTAATTAAATTGTAGCTTGAAGCCGGATGAACGGTTTTATTAAAAAATTAGTTTGTTCACTCTCTTATACTAATTAATCAAATGTTGGGCTCAATATAGTAAAAAAATTATTAGTCATTAAAAATTAATGCTTAAAGAGCACTCATAATTTTATTTGTAAAACTCTTCTGCAAATAATTTTCTTGCCATTAATATGTTTTTAAGGGGATTGTTTATTTTTAAGAAGGCTTTTCAGCACAGCCCTAAAAGAAATCATTAATTAATGGCCAATTATTCCTTTTCATTCGGTGAACCATTTTTCGATTCAAGTTTAATTCTCATATTTGAAATAATAAGTTTTATGTATTGAAGGACAAAACCAAAAAAAACCATAATAAACTATATTTATCTATAATAATAAAAATGAAGTTTTGTGTGTGTATGTCTCTCCGAATCTCACAAACTAGACATTTGTTTGACTCGTAACTTGGCACAAATGCGTATTTGAGTTACAAAATAAGAACTTTCAGAGCTCAAAGTGTTCTATTTTTAGAGAAAATTCGAATTTTCTGGGAAAACTACACCACTTTGGCTCAAATCCGACGATTTCTTTACTTTCCTGATGCCATCCTGAAGAAACAATTAAATAAAACTTTCAACGAAAATAAATAAAATTGAAAATGTTTATTTTATTGTGTTGCCATTACTTTCAGAAACTAAATTCATTATTTGAAAATAATTTATTTGTTTCAAGTGACGTATTTCCGACAAGTCTTGATTCCTGGATTTGTTATGGGTTTAGTTGATGATTTCGTCAATGCTGGTTCTGTTGATTACAAATATGCATGTTCAGGCAATAAATGTGTAGTTAACCTATAAGTTCTAGAGCTGCCGCTAGGTCTTTATTTTCTCGCCAAATTATAATAAAAATTCGCCAAATGGGCAAATGTATTGTTAAGCTATTACTGAACAATGATGGTTAATAAAGGTCATCGCACGAGCTGCATATCAGGGTTTTATGTCTTTACTTTTTCGCCAAATACGTTGCCAATCTCGCCAATTCATTGATTAAAACTCGCCAAATGAGCAAAATGTTTTTTTAAAATAATTTATAAGCTGGTTGGAAATGCTAAGGTCGTTGTGTTAGAGCTGTAAAATGGGTGTGTTTGTAGCTATATCTATTTTCTCGCCAAATTATTTACCCAAAACGAGCCAAAAGAGTTAAAAGGTTTTATGTATTTATGAGGGAATTGTGATGACATTTATGAGTACATTTTACAGCGTATTTCTGATTTTAGAATATTAGGGCAATGAATTGAGATTTTTTACTTGATAACGAGTGGGAAGAGAATAACTTAAGTTTATGATTTTATAACAGGTTATATGGTACACATACTTGGATCGATTTGATATTTATTTTATCCGTGCGAAGTACGGGTATAAATTTGCTAGTAGTATAATAACTTAAGAAACACTTATTAATATGTAAAAAAATGCTGTATAAAATCTTGTAAAAGATCGGTGTTTTTTTAAGAATATTATTTTTTAAAACTAGATAGTGGATTATACTTTTATTATGCAAATAATAAACCATACATAAATCCTAATTAATTAAAGTAATTAATCAGACCAATAGCCTTAACAACGACTCTGTAACGTTTCTCACATTTAAAAAGTAAAACATTTCATATCAACATACAGCATGGAGACTATTTATCATCTTCTACAAAGCAAATAATTTGAACCATCTAAAAATCTCATTGGGACATATTTATTATGATGTCGTTCTAAACTGATTTATATCATAAAAATAAATTTCCGTTAAATATGTTTTTACTAGCTATTATACCCGACGTTGCACGGGAAGAGGTGAAAAAAATAATTTAGTAGTCAATTTAACTATTTTTTTCCCTTTCATTTGAGTTTTATAAGATATGAAGATTACCCGGTAATTTTCCATTTAATTACCCATCTTGGATATAGTAATGATTACTAAGAGCAAACGATTTGCATTTTTTATATAGGTCAGTTCAATCCATATCTATTCTTTAATACGTTATAGAATAATAAGCTTATGTTGCTGGTACCGTTCGTTATGAAGTACAGAATACCGCTACTTTTTTACCTTAAAAAATTAAAAAACGCAATAAAATTCACCGATAAAGTCATCGTAATTTCCTGAATAAAAACATTTTAGCTCATTGGGCGCTTTTTTTGCGAATTTGGCGAGGCGAGGAAAAGATATATAGCTACGAACTCACCCATTCAGAAAATAAATGGAAGAATAGATGGCAGAAAAAAATGCGTCCCGGACAAAGATTGGTATAATACGGTCTTCCAAAGTCGTTAAAATTTAAATCTCACTTTAAAATGATCACTCTTGGTCTGCGTGCAATTTAGTGCGATGGCCTTCAAAAGCCAACAAAGTTCAGTATTAGCCTAACTATGCATTTAAAAAATTCATAACAAAATAAACATTTTCGATTTTAATTGCTTTCGTTAAAAATTATTTTAATTTTTTCTGCTGAATGGCATTCACCGATAAAGTCATCATAATATCCCGAATAATTTTTTTATAGCTCATTTGGCGCTTTTTGCGAATTTGGCGAGGAAAATATATGGCCAACAACACACCCATTCAGCTCCCGTGCGATAAACTTCGCACAACCAGCTAATTTAAAAAAAAAATTGCTCATTTGGTACGTTTTTTGTAATAACTTGGCGAGTTTGGCAAAGTATTTGGCGAAAAAAGGAAGACACAAAACCCTAATATGCATCTGTAGTGCAACGGTCTCTAAAAAACCAATATAGTTCAGTAAAAGCTTAACTATGCTTTTAAAAAATTAATAATTAAAATCATATTTACACAATAAAATAATATAATGGAGACTGGTAGGAACTTGAAACATATCAAACTATTTTTTCAAATTATTAATTTTGTTTCTGAAGGCAATGAACAAATATTAAATAAATTAAACATTTTCAATTTCAATTGTTTTCTAAAAAGTTTTATTTAAATATTTCTGCCTGATGGCATCACGAAAGAGAAAAAATGATCGGATTTGAGCGAAAGTGGTGTATTTTTTCCCTTAAAACGTTCGAAAACGATAGAAGGAATGGTCCGATTCGAAAAATTCTTAGCCTATGTTTGTTCTGGAGATGAGATGAATTTTTGTGCCAAGTTTCGTGACGATCTGTTGCGTGGTTCTTAAGTTTTTGCGTCCTATACAAACAGACAAACAGAAGTCGCCATTTATATATATAGATTATAAACACATTTTGTTTGTGTCATTGTTATGAGAGGCATTTGTGATATAATTCAATAAAAATTTTAAATAAAGTTTTAAAAAAATAAAAATTTTGAATAAAGGCTTTGTTTTGACACTTCGCCAAAGAAACAAAAGAACCAATAAAATCGCAGTTCGGTGTGCGGGACGTTATAAAAAGACCAAGGAGCTTATTTCAACACTTTGTCAAAGAAAACCAAGCAACCAGAACCAATAAAATCGCAGAATGAAGAGCGTGACATTATAAGATATATTCACATTGTAGTTCTCGAATTCAATTATTATTATTCAATTATATTTCGATTCTTTCTAATTTCTATAAGCTGAATTTTTATATTTTGTAATTAAAAGTTTCTCACGCACACAAACTTGCAGAGTAATTGTTTACGGCCTACTTTAATTATTAAAAAAACTTAATATAAAAATTCAAACAGATTTTGCGAACCATTCATTGTTTTTAGTAGACGAGAGCGTTTTTATTTTTGAATAAAAAATAAGCAAATTTAGATTCTCAGATCCTACATGTTGAGGCTTTTAGACACACAGTTGTGCTATGAACGGAATTAAAACAAGTGTAAATCGCTCAAAAGCATTATTAGTTTCCTTCGCTAATTTTACTTAATTGCTAAATACCTGACATTAAAATTATTTTTTTAACCATTAACCACTAAACGGAGTAAATATTAACCACTAGGATATTTTTCAGTCAAATCCTTCTGAAATTCTGAAAAGATTTTTTGTGTTTTTGTAGGTCGAAGATAATTTTGAAGGGCAGATTCTATTTAATAAAACTTTTAGTTTGTAAAAAATCGATTTAATTAGTTGTCGGAAATGTTAATGGCCAACTTAGGAACGATATTAAGAGTTTACCTGGGTTATATATCAACATGTTTGTAGATATAGGGTTAATTCCATATGGTGTATGAATTTATAATAAAATTCTTTATTGCGTCGTATGACTTGTTTGAATCCACAAGTTGAAGTAACTTTGGATATCTATAAAAATAGCATTAAATATTGTTTCAATGCTGTAAATTAGTATCCATGTTGATTGAAATAGTTGTAATATTGTATAACACATGTGTGTGAAATGTAGACTGAGGCAGATTTAAACACCTTTAAAAGTAATATTTTCGATTTAAAACTTTATACAATGTAGGAATGTAATAATAACACATTAGGAAGATAAGCGCCTGCGATGGTGCTCCGCATGCACACATCAGCACAAAAAAGTTTTGTCATTCCTATTTTCGATCGAAGCCGACTCTTGGAATCTGAAAATCAGTTTCTCTATATTCTTATTATTTAATCGAAGATGAGTCCATTTTTCTCGTCAGTGGAATATTCTCCGACGTTTTTTCATTGGTTTTTCTAACGGTAAATTGGTAGACCTCACTTTTCATCCATAGAGCATCCAATACACATTTACCATAAAACCTATTAATTCTACCCTATATCAAGTGGTAGCTTTTATATTGATTCCTTTATATATACGATTGCTCAACTCAAGAGTGGGGAAAAATATTTTAAAACTTTGTATGACTCCTTTAGAAGAACTGCCGAACACATTCTTCCATGATAAATTATCGGTCTCAACAAATAAGAAATCACATCTATTTGACTTACTTAAACAACCGGCCCTTGAAGTCATTAACCCCACTCATGAGGAGGCCATCAAGGTGCATACAAATGTAAGTAAAAACGAAAGATGATTGATCAGACTTGAGAAAAGAACCCATATTTCCTCTCTGTATTTAGGACGGAAATCATAGCTATTGATGAAGCTCTGACTTACCTTTTTCCACTCAATCTCCAACAAGACATCTGACACAAGACATTCTCAGACAGTCGTAGTGCTATTCAACACTTGAGAGGTTGGAAAAGAATTAACGACCAAACAAGCATCGACATTGAAACTGAAGACGCTCTCCGATAGGGGTAAAATTCATATTTCGTGGGTCGCCGCACACGTTGGCCTGTATAGTAACGAAATTACCGACTGTCTGCCAAAGGAAAGAACATGCACCCATGGAGACGTTTCTGGCATTCTTAAGTATCAGAAGCTTGCCACCAAAAGAAAAATTTCTCTCAATATTGCCTGGAAAGTACCACCAACACATGACTGGTATCATGCTGATCACCCAGGAGGTGCCTTAGAGATCAATGGTGATAGGGCAAATGCAGACAACCCTTACTAGATTTATAAGCGGCCACTTAAAATCTCTTTCATTTGACCAGGGTTTGCAAGACTTTTTCATTATGTACAAAATATAGTACGGCACAAGCCTACCCCAGCCACCTCTTCGCTTGTATGGGGTTGGACAAGAACGACATATTGCAGAATCCTGTCCAAGTAATAGACTTTTTAGGGAGTTCAATCCCTTGAACTTAATCTACTTTATCTATGGAGAATAAGAAAAAAAAACATATTTATACATTATCTTCAATTTTTTATAGTTCATTTTATGTAATTGTCCTGAATCAAGTTAGGCAATCAGTTAGAAGGTGTTAAGAGGGATGGTTAGTCCCATAGAGGAATTGAAACTTTCTCAATTAGTTATCAAATAACCGTGCGCAATTACACTTACGCATTAGCTTGATTTTGTAATTATCACGATTTTTATATTCGGCAAAAAAATTTCATGGCAAAGCAATACTTTCGCAGAGTTTGTGAATTTTAAAATTATTACAGAAGCTGTATAGGACCGACCAATCACTGAACATCACCACTGAACAATCCTCAGTTTTTTTTTGGTTGCATTAATATTTGCATTATTTTTAAAACATTTAATTTCTACCCTTTTCAACACATAAACGAAGAAAATAACAGAACACACATACAACACTTTATTAGACACGTATATTTTTACATCAACATCATATTTGCTCACAAATTAACACTTAGAAGTACACCATGGACAGTAGTAAAACGCAGAACAATCCAAACAGGACTTTTCTGTTTTGGTTGAACACACTTGAAGCAACGTTCTTTAGTTCTAGAACTTTTTCGTGGGGTCGGCTTACGAGCAACTCTTCGCTTACAGAAGTAAAGACGTCTGCGATGGAGGCGGAACACGTCACTCTCATGACGCCATTTTGGTGATGTGATGACGTTATAGGGAGATGGAGGGAGGCGGCGGAGGACTCCAGTCGGTCATCGTGACGAAAAACTTCCGTGGTATCTCCGGAATCCATCTGTAGAATAAAAGGTATAAAGAAAAAGAAATAATAAGAACGTCTATACAAAAGACTAAAATAGGCTCCTTTCCTGTTACTTTAATACTAACTGAAATTCTTAAAGAAAAAGAAGTAGGTTTGTAACTGTAGCTGTTCCTTTGAACAGCTTCCACACAAGATTTATACACCTTAGCAAAATTTCGCCAAACACTGTATTTAGTTGTAATTCAAATTTATGCAATAACAAATTGGTTATTTTCATTAACTTCTCTTCGTAAATTCAATTATTGTTCTTTATCGTTTACTAAAATTATTCTCTCATTGACTTTATTTTAATATACTTTGAGAAGAAGAAAACCCACAATAACATTTTTAATTGTTTGTATTTTGACGACCTATAGAATTACGCACTAAAAATAGGAAAATAAATGTAAATTAAATTAAAAAAAATGTTATTAAAAAGTCATGTGTGCTTTCTTTGTAAACTCCCAGTGGCTTAAGCCTTGGTTTCCTCGGAGTCTGTCGCCAGAAAAATGCGACCGCTATTATACGTGGATGACGTCACTCTACCGGCCATCGCTTCATCGGAACGTTACGTTGACACTGAATTGGAAACCTAGCGAACTCACTCAACTCAACTCTGTTGTTGTTTTGGTTTTCGTCTTTGCATGTCAAAAATGGAAAATTTAGGTTCTTCGTGATTTCTCACAAAATCAATTAGCATTTCTTCCTCGGCAAGCATAAAACAACTCTCGATTTCGTCATTTCCTCAAACTTTGAATTTTTGGCAAGCACACCACACAACAGACAACAGCAAAAAATGTTGTCATCAGGATTTCCCCAACGCACTCAACAGCAACGCTATCTGGCGGTCGTGTTGAGTTGTCCGGCAACGCTACCGAGGAAACCACTCTAGCGTAATCAACGTTAGTAGTTTGTATGACGTCACTCACCGCACTTGTCCGACCGCTAAAATCTGTTGACAGACTCCGAGGAAACCGAGGCTTTAGTGGTAGTGCTTCGCATTGCCACGCCGCAGGTCCGGGGATCGAATCCCTGATTGGGCGAGGTTGATTCAGCCTTTCATCTCTTAAGTGGGTCGATAAAATGAGTACCAAGCACGCTTGGGAACTACCCTGAGGGTTCCACGTGAGGCTGACCACCTTATTGAGACATATGCCTATGGCATGTAAGCCTCAGAGCCCTTGGTCATGTAAGCTGTAATGGGCACGGCAGGCCTTGACCCACTAACGGGCTGTTGTGACGGGGAGTTTAGTTTTAGATTTAGCTTTCCTAGTTAAAGAAATAATGAAAAATCAAAGATACTTTGATGAAGATCAATTTTTTGATTCCTACTATGACGCCATTCCAAATTGACAATTATCTGACAAAAATAAAATTTCTTTTAAATACTCATTTTAAATAGTTTTTAATACTATTGTTGTTTGGCAACAGTGATTGAAATAAATACAAATTAAATGCTATTCAAATGGGAACACCGTCGACAGACGGGGACGGTTATAGGCAGATGCTCATCTGGCCTTTCAGACAGACGGACAAAAAGTATAAAAGATTAACCTTTTATTTCATTGTTATACTTTTCTAACATTTTTCTTTAAAGATCCGACTTGTAGAACCGAATGAGACTGAGGGAGTACGGACAGATGGACATTTCCAGCAAGTTAATACCCACTTTGACTCAGCCTTTCATCTCTTAAGTGTGTCGATAAAAATGAGTACCAAGTATGCTTGGGAACTAAACCATGGGGGTTCCGCGTGAGGCTGACCACCTTACCGGGACATATGCCTTGCAAACCAGAGCCATTGGTCATGTAAGCTGGAATGGGTACGACAGGTCTACCACTAACGGGTTGTTGCACCGAGGAGTTTAGATTTTTTAAAAAATTCTTTGGAATTAAAAAAAAGGAAAGAAGGCAAAAAATATTTCTTGACTAAAAGACAAAACACAATGATAAATACGCATAAAATATACTTTTAAAATAAGAAATTTACAATTAAGTCTTTAATTAGTATCATTTTTAATAACATTTTCGTTGACTAAACATTTAATGATCTAGTTTTCCATGTATTACTTATTTAAAAAAAATACCTTAAGTTAAATGTAAATATTTAAAATGAAAAAAATATTTGTAAATACTTATTATTATTGAACTCAAATTTAGCAAGTCGCAATTAACTATAAAGTTATTAAAAAACGTAATTAAATTTATCCAGCTCACTTTATTGGAAAATCTGAATAAGAATAACTAACCCATCAAATACTACACATTCATGTTTAAAATATGGTAATTTTAAAATAAAAAATCTTATTCTTCAGAATTATCGGTTTAAGAAATAAGTACTCTTATTTTTTATTATCGTATTTAAATGTTAATTATAAGGTAGGTTTTAATTGCAATGTCAAACATTAATTAAGGTTATAAGTATTAAATGTTTTTTTTCCTCCTAATATCTTTTAGCTATTGGAGGAGGCTTAAAAAATATTTGGTACATTTTATTGCAAGAAAAAAAGTATTTTTGTTCATCCAAATCCATCGAAAAAAAAAGATTTTTTTTTAGGAAGCCCCAAAAGTTTTTGAATTGTATTACATTCACATAAAACACATTTTATTCTAAAGGGAACAAAAAAAAAAAAGAAAAAAAAGCGGTTGTGAAACTTGATGATCATCAACTGATGAAATAAAAAATATTTAATGTACGAAATTAGAAAAACCCCGCGAGATTCATAATGTATTAAACCTTTTTTTTATTTAAAACTGTGAAGCACCGCTGTAAGAAAAGTTTTTCAAGCTAAAAGCTTAACATACTATGTATAACAAAAACTAAAATAACGGAAGATTCTTCCAATGAGGAGTAACTTTAAAAAATATATATATTTATTGCTAAAAATACTTTTTTACTATTTTTCTGTTTACAATATCTTTTGGAACAGTGGCTATTATACAACTATTTAATACTTGTTCAAGTCCTATAAATTGAATAAATATTTTGACTTCAAGAATTTTAGTTAATATTCTAACTAATAAATGTTTTATTGGTAATGTACTGGATCATGCAATATTAAATTGGAAAACAAATACATAATGTTTAAATTATTTTCTGTTGATTAACAGTGGAAAATTTTAATCTGTAAATAAATTGCTCTGTAACAAAAGTGCGCGGTTTTAAATCAATAGCGTCCTACAATTATAATAAAATACTAAATATAAATATCATTTTTAACTCCTTAATGTATTTTAGTTAACCCAATAAAAGTATTTTTCATTTATAAGGTTTTTCTTGTTAATTCTATTATTGGGAATACAATATTTTAAAAGACTGATATTTTTAAATATTTTTTTTCTTGGAAATGACGCTTTACTCATAATTTTTTTGTTTCTCAATAAAATGGACAACACTGTGAAGTTCATAACTTTCCATCTGACTAAATAAATCTGACCAAAAATATCTAAGATGCGTAATTATTCTACATTATAGTTAGATGGAAAACATTTTGGCTATGCAGTATTTTTTTTTATCTCATACATTATTTTATTTTCATTCAATTCTAGAGAATTTGTAGTTGATTATATTCGATAGACTTTACATATAGAATATTACTTTGAATTGAAACACACAACTTATTGTTTAGCTAATACAAATAAAAAAAATGCATATAATGAGACAATTAAGTAAAGATATACAAAACTAATAACTGGTTATATAACACTTAGCTTAGCCATTGCTGTCTACCAAGCATAGTAAGAAAACACAACCGACTGACACTTTCGATAAAACTCCAAATATTTATAAAATTTTTCGTTCAATGTAGATACTAACGATTCTCTATATATAACTTCGTACTTTATTCATTATTAAGAAAACTGCATCCATTTTTCAAAATTTGTCGACACATTTGGGTGTCCGGTTTAGTTAAATTTGAAATATCGTCGTACTAGAGCTCCACTTGGGTAAGTATGGCCCTACCTGTCCAATCGCTTAAAACTACTAGAAAGAATGAATGAAGGTATGTATGAGCAAAATTATTAGCACATACAGTAGAGTCCCGCTTATCCGAAAGGTACGGGACCAAAATTGAGCAAAAATGAAAAATTACTTCATATTTTGAGAAATAAATCCAACTTTGCATGTACGTATTTATTTTTTGTGTATTTATTTATGCGTATATACATTTTTTATTTTAACCGAAAGGCTCGGGAATTTGTTTTGATAAACCGATTTTCGGATAACCGGGATTCGGATAAAAGGGACTCTACTGTATTATCTTCTAAACCGTCGCCTTACCAGCATGTCGTTGATGTACCAGCTGAGGTTGGCCGCCGGTCTGGACTTGGCCGAGAAGCACCTCACAGTGAAGTTGTCGCCTGATTCTGCGACTTCCCCGTAGATACGGGGAGAAGACTCCGGAGGAACTACAAATATAATATTTGCCTAAGGAATGAGGAATTTGAATTGACTTCTTGAATTGAATGAAGATGTTTTGAATTGTTTTTGCATATTACTGGAAGCTGTTTTTCAAATTTAGCATAGGTGTAAGTGCAATTTAAATGATTTAAAGGTTATTTTAAATGATTTTATTAAGTGTCCAAGTTTTGATGTGTTCTATATTGTGTATTCTTGTTTAATGATTGAGAAATTAATAGCTATCATACAATAATGTGCCCAATACTTAACTAATGATTTTTTTAGGGTTATTTTCTCTTTACGTGAACGGACGATGGATTGACGGACGAGGTTTAGAGGAGAATACACAATTGGCAGGTTTCATGCAATGAGTGAAGGCTTTTCCAGCGGTATATTGTTTTAATTTTTGGTCTTTCTGGAATTAATTTTTTTTGATGATAATTTGATTAAATTAGCTTAGTTTAATAAAACATATTTAAAATGCTAAATAATTTTTAACGTGTATATTTCAAAGTGATGTCTTTTAATTTTATTTTCTCCTTTTGCTCGTTTCATCGTCTTTGTTTCCTGTACTTCCTTTGATCTGTGGCATTGTTTGAATTCCAATGTGTATTTTGTTGAATATTTATTATTCAGTATTATTGAGGACCTCAAATAAGAAATTTCAGGGTGAGCATCAGTTTACATTTCTTTTGTCGATGGTCAAGTCCATCCTCCAAACCTTGTCCGTCAATCCTCTAAATCTCGTTCAAGTAACGAAAAACCAACCATAAAAAATTCATTAGTTAAGTATTGGGCACATTATTGTATAATAGCTATTAGTTTCTCTATCATTACACAAGATATAATATATTGAATTTTTGTTCAGAGTTTGGTTGATTGTTAGGTATAACGTATATATAAAAAATATGTTTGAAAGTTTTTCTTAACATCGAACACAGTAAGTTAGCTATCAAAATAACAGATGTGGGGTCATATGAGTTATTTTTATGTATAAAATCCCACAAATTTGAATTTTCATGCTATAAATCAATAAGTTTAAAGGTAATTATCCACTTTATAAGGTAATTTCAATAACCATAAAACCAAAACAGTGTTATGGCAGTAACCCTTTGCGCATGAGCGATTTCCTCGATAACTTTATTATGACGTCTAACAGATACTAGGATATCGAGTACCAAATTTGAAATTCGTAGTTGTCTTAGAATTACAGAGGGCGATTTCATATAAATAGACACTCTGACAGATGTAACTGCTATTGTAGATATAGCAAAACCCCTCTTTTAGAAACATCACCCTCTTAAAAGTAAAGAGAGCACATTTTAGATTTTCTATATCACAATACTCCATTTTCATTACCTTATATTTCATATTAGGTAATATAATTTTTTTGTGTACCAAGTCCCTTAAATGTGTTTTGAGATATAAGAGTGAATGCTTCAACATATCCTACCGTATACTACCACATGTCTGTGTTCTTGCACGCATCCAAAGTAGGGTTCGTCTGCAGAAACCTGGCACGTGTACCGCCCCTCGCTCTGCGAAGTCAGATTGCGTAGGTGAACTTGGGTGGAGGTGGATTTAGATACCTAAATGGAGAAATCTGCATTATTGCCTGTAAAATCTTCAAAAAGTGAAATAATGAAAAAACTTTAAATGTTCATTTTGGATTTCAAAATAATCTATCCCATGTCAAGTTTGCCCTGACTGATTTACCTAAACTTACACCACAAACGTCGTCTGTATCCCCACTCTCGCTTACTCGTTTTTTACTCTCGTAAAAAAATCAAAAAATTAAAAATTAAGGCTTTAACCAATGTTTGTTAATTTTAATTTTTTTAATATGCATTTTTTTAACAATTTTATTAATATGTACTTTACGTTAAGTATTTTTCAAAATTTATTTATTTAATTTTAATATAATTTGTAATTTTAGAAGTAGTTTTTATTTTTTAAAAACATGCTTGTACATTTTATTGTAATTTTTTATATCCCACTTTTGTCAGCCGAATTCCTGTCATGAGAGTCGATTTCCACAAGTCTATCTGCTTGTCCGTTTACAATGACTCGGAATCTAGTGAGGAGTATAGTTATAGTTAGAATTCACAAGTTCGTCTCAATAACCAGAGTTACTGATACTAAGATATTGGATTATGCTCCGGTTGATGCATTTTTTATTGCATTTTTAGCGGAGCCGTTTGTGTATATGCATCGAGCCAATTATCAGGTGAATAACTATTGTAATTGTTATATATGCTGAACCCTATTGGAAATATATGCTGAAACAGCTAGATTGAAATAAGATCGAATGGCCTGGTGACCATGACCATTCGATCTTAGATTTTCAATCTAGCTGTTTCAGCATATATTTCCCCCTAATAGATGAAACGGTCGATTGCAGTTAGTACTCGAGTTTAAAAAAAATGTTTTTGTTTTTACTTAAATCAGCATTTTTTGCAGAGAAAAAACCATTAAAAAATTAAAAGTATTTTTCTGTAATTATATGTGTTTTTCTGTAAAATGAATAGAGTTTTTATAGTGTAATGGCTGTCATAATTCATTCAGTTTCTTAGCTTTTCCAACCGAATAGCTTTCAGTTCTCCTGACGTATTCGGTTTCATTCTTCTTTATGAATATTATTTCCGAAAAAAGTTACATTCATACTGTATAAACCGATGTCTTTAAAACAAATTTATTCAAGCAAAGTAAATATTTCAAAGAAAAATCCTTTTTGTACCCTAAGGAAATAAAGATAGAATGCTGCGGTATTCGAGTATATAGAATGTTTTTCTAAGAGGAATAAAAATGGCAGTCTAATAGAAATGGAATGTATAAAAATGTGAAACATCTTCTCGCGTATCCACCAGCTGTAAAGAGTGCCCAAAGCTCGTTCGAGGCGGACTCCCATTTATATAAAGAAATCGGCAGTTTTGGAACTCTTCGATCGGAAAGGCGGGAAAAACCAAGCCATCGTTCTATCTTAAATTCCGATGAAAGTGAGAAATCGCCTAAACCGATACGCTGTAATCAATACCGATTTGGAAGTTACTGTACAGATAGATTTGTCATAAAGCGAAAAAATATTAAATTCAGATGAAAAATGAGAAAAATCTGCTCATACATGGAAGTAAATAGAAATCATTAAAATAAAGTATGTTTTTGATTTTCTCCCATGGGATAAATTGCACTAGCTTCTTTAAAAGTAAATGAAATTGATAAATGTAATATTTATAAGATGAGTAAAAAAAGAGTGTTAAGAGGGAATGTTTATGGGAGATTATATTGCATTATGAATTGATACTGCTTTGGTACTTTCAAGTAAAAAATCTTTGGTTTTCGATTTATTGTGCGTTATCTTTATCAAATGTTATCTTCTAAAAAAATAAGTAACCATTAACTGAAAATATTTTTTGAGAATAAATATACGTTTTAGGAGTACAAATTACTGAAACACGATCAGATGCGTTTTTTTTTACAGTTTGGCACTTAGCAAAACATGTTTTTTTTTTATTCTGTAAAAGATATTTTATTCTTATTAAATTAAGGGGTCATAGGAGTCTTAAAAATGTGCAAAGAAAGTAGTACCAAGCATAGATTTCAATTTCATATAAATTTTTAAATACTCAATATACAAGTATGATTTTTTTATATGTAATTCTGTAAGATTTATTCATTATAAAACAAATTTTAAATTTTTTGAAACTTTAGCCGAAACTAAAATAAATGATAACAAGCATAAAACTATTTACAAAATTTGAAAACATTGGGATTAGGCTTGCGCACCACATTTTGAGGTTAAAATTGAAGAAATGACCAGGAAAATGACTTTATATTGCACAAATATGTAAAAACAAAGACTTGCACCTAATTTCTAAGCTCAATTTTAATTCGAAAATATTAAAAAAAAATTCAAATTTTTAAAATTTTTTAACCCTAATTTTTTCACCTAATTTTTAAAATCAAAATTTAAAATTTTTTATTAATTGTTTTTAAAAAAATCTTAAAATAATTTCTAAACAAAATTGAGCTTAGAAATTAGGTATAAGTCTTTGTTTGTACATATTTGTGCAATATAAAGTAATTTTCCCGGCCATTTCTTCAATTTTGACCTCAAAATTTGGTGCGCAAGCCTAATATCAGTGTTTTCAAATTTTGTAAATAATTTTATGTGTGTTATCATTTTTTTAGTTCTGGCTCAAGTTTCATAAATTTTAAAATTTGTTTTATAATAAATAAATCTTTTAGAATTACATACAAAAAAATTATACTTGTATATTGAGTAGTTAAAAAATTATATGAAATTGAAAACTATGCTTTGTATTACCTTCTTTGCACATTTTTAAGACTCCTATGACCCCTTAAACTTGAAAAAATTAAAATGAAAAAATTAAAATGATCAAAACAGGACAAAAAGAAAATTAACATCAATCAACCGGCTTTGATGAAATCATTTAACACCTTCATGGGGGGGGGGGGGGGGAGGGGGGATTTAATAGATAGACTCAAAATTTAATAGGGGATAGTAACCCGAACAAAAAAAATCTGACAATGCGTGTTTTCGCTCACTTTTTGGACATGGCTATATGCAATAGTTGGACATAGTATATCCGTCATTGCAAGGTAAGTGAAACACCAAGAAACGACAGACTTCAATTGCCTCATTTCAAGCTTAATATAGCACAAAGGCTTAATAAAACGGGAATTTAATAGTGATAGTGTAGAAAAGGAAGTAGTTCCACCTAAAGTAACTACAAAAGTCATTCTTCTGCTTGTAAATGATTCAAGATATGTACGACAGAATTGGTCAATTTCCGGAACACGTCAAGCTACCAAACAAATACAAAATGCAAGATGTCAAGAAAAAACAAGAGTAAAATGTATCAAATGTGACATTTACTTGTAGTTTCAAAATAAAAGCTGTTTTTATGATTTCCATCAGAAGTAAAAGGTATATATTCCACTAACAAGCTTTATGATCATAATGAACCAGTGTACCCGATTGGAGACAAGATAGTTAACATATTTAAAATTTAAAAAGTGTATTTTTTTGTGTTTTTGTCTTTTACTAATGTCATATATGTTAATTGTAGTTTATTTATTTTATTTTATGGATTAAGTTTTGTCTGTGGCAACATTGCTTTTTGTGAAAGATGAATCAGTTTTTCGAAAAAGTTTTAACTCTCTTGCTGTAACGGTTTTTTTACTTGTGCCGGCTGTTTCATCTATTTTTTAGAGAAATAAATTATCAGAGTTTTCTGTGAAAAGATTTGTTTCTGTAGTACATTGTACTTACATTTTGGCGCCCGAACAGGGACTTGCGAAAAAAGAAAATGGCAAGCTTCTTTAAATCCGGATACAAGAAAGCAGATTTGCTGGTAGTTCTGGAAGAAATTAACGAAACAGCGCCGGTGGGATCAACTCTAGCAAAGTTGAAGGACTTGATTTTGGCTAGCAATGAATATAACAAGGATCCAGAATTTGTTAAACAAGTACTTGAGGATACCGTTAGAGAAAGAAAGAAACAAGAAGAAATACTTCTTCAAAAAGAAAAAGAATAAGAAGAAAGACTTTTTCAAAAAGAAAGAGAAGAACGACTTCTTCAAGAAAAGAAAGATGCAATGGAGCTAGAAAAAGCAAAGGAAGCTTCAGAGTTAGAAAAGCCCGAATGGCCCATGAATTAGAAATGGCCAAGATACAGGCGCAATGTCGAGAAATGACTGCTCAAAATGCCGCCAATCCAAATTCCGTTACTGCTGAAGCAGGGAATTCTAGGAGGAAGTTTACTTTGCCGAAACTAGAGTTCAGACAGTTTGGCGACGATGTCAAAGAGTGGCTCCCGTTTTGGAACCAATTCCAGCACATCGATAATGATGCGGACATTGCACTTGAAGACAAGTTCCAATATCTGATTCAAGCTACTGTGATGGGTTCCAGAGCGAGAGAAATCGTCGAAAGTTTCCCGCCAACTGGCGAAAATTATACTAAAGCCGTCGACAGTCTGAAATCAAGATTTGGAAATGAGGATCTTCTAGTGGAGATCTACGTAAGGGAACTTCTCAAATTAATCATCAATGTTCAGGTGAATAGATCTTTTCCCCTTACATTTTTGTATGATAAACTGGAAACTTACCTAAGAGCATTAGACACTCTTGGAGTTACTACAGACAAGTGTGCATCTATACTTTACCCGATGGTAGAATCTTGTTTCCCGGAAGAATTTTTGAAGGCATATCATCGAAGCAATTCTTCAACTCCTAAAATAGAAGCAAAAGAAAGGCTAAACAAGCTGATGGTGTTTCTAGAAGCTGAAGTGGAGGGTGAAGCTCGAATTAATTTAGCGATGGATGGTTTTGGCCTGCTCAAAGTTGAAGATACCAAGGGTGCAAAGAAGAAGAAGGTTGCATATGAAATAAATAAAATCGGAGCACCATCAACAGCCTCTGCCTTACACGCAGCTCCTTACGTCAAAGAACAAAGGAAAGGCTGCCTGTTTTGTGATGGTAAGCATAATGGTTCTGATTGTTTTTCCGCTCAGAAAAAGTCTTTAGCTGAGAGACAGGAAATAGTTAAAAGTAAGAAAGGGTGTTTTGCCTGTTTGGCTCTAGGTCATGTATCTAAGCGATGCAGGAGCTTCGTAAAATGCCTTATTTGTGGTAGGAAACACGTTACACTTATGTGTGATAGCTTGGAAAAAATTAGTAAATCAGCTTCAAAAGAACGAGAAGGTGCGCAGACAAAGACGCCAGTAAATGATGTAAATATGACGCATTTAAATCAGACACCAGAAGTTTTTCTGCAAACTTTGGTCGCCAAGCTTGAAGCCAACGGTAAAGAAATGAGTGTCCGTCTTTTGTTTGATACAGCATCACAGAGATCCTACATCGTCAATAACGTTGCCAAGTCGATGATGTATGCCCCTTTTGAAGAAATGAACGTGGCCCATTCCCTATTTGGAGGTGTAATCACTGATGCTAGAAAACACAAAAAGTATGAAATAACAGTTGCATCGCTCAAAGGAAAATTCTCATGCAAATTGGAAGTAATGGGCCAAGATGTCATTTGTGAGAAGATATTGCCAGTAAGCAGAGGTCCATGGCTCAAAGAATTAAAGACTTTAGGAATCAATTTGTCTGATGTTAGCCAGACCTATGAACAAGTACACATACTAGTAGGAGCAGATATGATAGGCAGGTTATTGACTGGGCAGCAAAAGGTTTTGTCAAATGGCATGGTTGCAACAGAAACAAGTCTCGGATGGACCTTAATGGGAAAGTTGCCGCATCAGAAGCCTGGTACAGAGAATCTAGCCATGTCAGTAATATCACTTTTTGTTAAAGAAGCTGAGATGGCCGATCTGTGGAGACTAGACTTAATCGGAATCAAAGATCCCATTGAGAAGAAATCTAAAAGCGAGAAAGATTTTGAGGCACAAGAGCATTTTCTTCAGTCTGTAAAGGTCAATGAACTAGGAAGGTACGAAGTCCGTTTACCATGGGAAAAAAACGAATCTTTTTTACCCGATAACTATAACCTGGCAAAGAAGAGATTAGAGCGCACAACACTTCAGCTGAAATCCAAGAATATTTATTATGACTATGAAAAGGTGTTCGAAAGCTGGCTGGACGAGGAAATTATTGAAGAAGTACCCTCTAATGAAATTGCCTTACCAGGGAACTACTTGCCACATAGGGCAGTAATAAAGGAAAGCAGTACTACTCCTATTAGGCCAGTCTTCGATGCTTCTGCCCGTATGAAGGGTCATCCTTCCCTTAACGATTGTTTGCACAGTGGTCCAAATTTAATCGAACTTATCCCCGATGTCTTGCTGCGTTTCAGAGAAAGAAGTATTGGTATTTCTTCAGATGTCAGAAGAGCGTTTCTACAGTTAAGTGTCTCCAAAGAAGATAGAGATTATTTAAGGTTCTTGTGGTGGCAAGACGAAGATAATAAAACGTGCAAAATATTTCGACATGCAAGAGTGGTTTTTGGAGTAACGAGTAGTCCTTTCCTTTTGGCAGCTGTCATAAGGTATCACATACAAAATGTTCAAGGCTACGAAACAGATTTCAAGAAAAGGCTCTTGCAGAGTTTCTATGTTGATAATTCTTTAACCAGCGTGGATACTTCAGTTGAAATGGAAGAATTTAAACAAAAATCCATTGAATTGATGCAGAAAGGTAGTTTCGAGTTGAGGAGCTGGGAACACTCGTATTGCAAGAATTCACCCTCAGAATCATCCGTGTTAGGCTTAAAATGGAATAAAACCGAAGACACCCTCAAAGTCAATATGAGTTGGTTGAAAGAATTAAGCGTGGAAAAAGTCACCAAGAGATCTATTCTGTCTGTGGCGCACCGCATTTTCGATCCCATTGGATATACCGCTCCAGTCATGTTGTGCCCTAAGTTAATGCTACAAAAGACATGGGTGATGGGCGTTGATTGGGATGAAGAGATCAGAGAAGATCTGAAAAAAGAATTTCTTCTGTGGTATGCAGATTTGAAAGTATTGGAAGAAATTAAGATTCCCAGGTGGATTCAAGTTACCTCAGAAAATCTAAATAACTGTTCTCTACATACATTTTGCGATGCCAGTAAACAGGCTTATGCAGCTGTGGTTTTCTTGAGAATTGAAGATGAAGATGATGTCAAAATCAGTCTTCTGTCAGCAAAGTCTCGTATTGCACCACTCAAAGAAGGGACCATACCTAGGCTCGAGTTGACTGCTGCCTTGGTGGGAGCTAGACTTGCACACTCAGTTGTGCAAGCCCTCGGCTGGAAGGATATCAAGCAATATTTCTGGAGTGATTCAACTACGGCTCTTGCCTGGATTTCGAAAGTTGAGAACTGGTCTGTTTTTGTTAGAAACAGGGTACAAGAAATAAGAAAATTAAGTAATCCTTCGTCATGGCATCATGTTCCGAGCCATTTAAATCCTGGAGATCTACCCTCGAGAGGATGTAATGCAAAGCAACTCCTCGACTTTGCATGGTGGGAGGGACCGAATTGGCTGAAGGAACCTCGAGATAATTGGAGCCACCTAAAATCCACTGAAATACTGAATGAAGAAGAAATTTCAAAAGAAAAATTAAAATCCGTTACGACACTTGCTAATGTCGAGGAAAATAAAGAAACTAACTGGTACTACAAGTACTTTTCAAATTATGAAAGGATCATTCGAATGATCTGTTGGATTCTCAGGTTTATTGGGAATTCCTCTTCTGCCAAAGGAAGTCGAGCTTTTGGAGAAATATCTGCATTAGAATATGAAAAAGCAGAGTTAGTTGTTCTAAAAATGATTCAACAAGAATGTAGTGAAGTACTGAATCACAAGAAGCTTAAAAACCTTCTCAATATATACTGATGATGAAGGCGTTGTGAGGGTGAAGACCCAAATTATCTACAGGAAAGATAAAGAAGACTTTCGGAAACCGGTCCTTTTGCCTGGCAATCATGAGGTTGTGCTAAGACTCATACGTTTTCATCATGAGAAAAATTCTCATTGCGGAGCTCAGATGCTACTAAATATATTGAGAGAAAAATACTGGATTGTGAATGGCAAGAGAATTACCAGGAAAATCGTGGCAAAGTGTACCATATGCGCAAGATTCTCTTCTCAGAAGTTGGAAAGTACTGTATCTCCCCTCCCTGAAGACCGGGTAAAAGATGCGGCAGTCTTCCAGATTACTGGAGTAGATGCTGCCGGGCCCTTATACCTTAAAGACAACTCGAAGGCTTGGGTACTCATCTTTACCTGTGCAGTTTATAGAGCCGTTCACCTTGAACTTGTTAGTGGTGCTTCAACAGAAACGTTCCTGATGGCTTTAAGAAGGTTTGTAGCAAGAAGGGGTAGATGTACTACTATATATTGTGATAATGGCACAAATTTCGTTGGTGCTGCTAACTGTCTACGTTTGCTCGACTGGAATAAGATTATCAAGCACGGTGCCATCAATAATATTCATTGGAAGTTTAACCCCCCGACAGCTGCGTGGTGGGAGCGCCTCATACGAGTATTGAAGGATCTCTTGAAAAGAGTTTTAGGCCGTGCTTTCTTATCCCAAGAGGAGATGGTTACAGTTTTGTGCGACTGTGAATCGCTCATGAACTCTCGTCCACTAACTTACATCTCGGAGAATAATGAAGATCCTATACCTCTTTCCCCATCGATGTTCCTTCAAGATATACAAGAGTGGAGAACTCCCGACTTAGATTCTGTTGACCAAAAGAGCTTAAGTCGAAGAGTAAAATATAGGCACGCCCTTCAAAAAGATCTTCGCAACAGATTTCGTTCAGAATATTTGGGTCTGCTTGTGCAAAGGAATAAGAAGATCGATCATCGAACCATATCGGTGGGAGACATCGTATTAGTTGGTTCTGACAACACAAAAAGAATTGATTGGCTTTTAGGGCGTATTGTCGAGTTATTACCCGGGTCGGATGGCAATGTTAGACTAGTCAGAGTTCAGACTGCCTATTCGAAGCTCCTCCGTCCTGTTCAGCGAATATATCCCTTAGAAGTATCTTCAAAATCGGACTTTGTGAACCGTCCCATAAAGGATGCAGCTGTGGATACTACAGGACAAACCACATCGTATGTCACTAAACAAGGACGTGTAGTTAATTTTCCTGAACGTTTGCAGTTTTAAATATTGTGTTTTTGCCCAGACAAAAATTTCAATTTTTATGTATTATTGCAGTAACACTCGTATGTTGAGATGCTACAGCATCTCAAGGTGGGAGGATGTTAATTGTAGTTTATTTATTTTATTTTATGGATTAAGTTTTGTCTGTGGCAACATTGTTTTTTGTGAAAGATGAATCAGTTTTTCGAAAAAGTTTTAACTCTCTTGCTGTAACGTTTTTTTTTACTTGTGCCGGCTGTTTCATCTATTTTTTAGAGAAATAAATTATCAGAGTTTTCTGTGAAAAGATTTGTTTCTGTAGTACATTGTACTTACAATATAAGTATAGAAAAATAAGAAAATCGAAATATTTAAGACATTTTGAAAATTGCGCATGAGAAAATGCAACCATGCTTCCATACAACTTTTTAGGTTTTGAAGTTACTGAAATCACCTTACACGTCGTATATTACTATTCTAGAAACTACTAGCAAGATTTCTTTTTTTTACGTGTAGTTATTCGGTGCTTAAATATAATAAAAAAGCTTTAGTGTCTATTTTATCTATTCCTTTACATATTTTGGATTTAATTAAAAAAATGCAAATTATTAAGAAATTGAGAAAGAAGCTTTAGAAGCATTTATAACTTTAAACATTTTAAGAAAATCCTATTCAACGTTAAACTTGCAAAATATTTATTCGGGTAACATGCCTTTTTAAGTGAATCGGATCATTCTACAAAATAGTGTATAAACTTCATGGAAAATCAATTCATGGTTTAGTATAAAAGATTTAAATGTATCGATCTGCTTATATTTGAATTGTTTAGCTTAACAGAGGACATTTTAAAACTTTTGGTTTGATATTTATAGTGCTTTTAGTTTATCTTCTGGGGATGGAATATGCTGAATCTGCAAAGGCTTGACCGCCAATATTGCAGCCCGATTGGAGAAAAAAAAACCTTTCCGTGATCCACTCACTACGTTCAAGGAGGAGCACAGGAACTCTCAACTTTCGAACTAGTTCATGAATATTTTGAAATCAATTTTAAAGAGTATACCGAATAAATTACATTTCAAATCCCAAAAACTGTTACGTTAAATTCGAAAATTCCATTTGAGAATTTAAGAATCTAAAAAAAAATTGTTGCAAGAAAGCTAGGGTCTTAAAATGATGTATAAAATAAATTCTTTCAGCAGCTCTTAGTGGCACTTAGCAGCAATTCAATGCATTTTTCAGGCTTTAAACTTCACTATGTCAAACGACTGTAGAAATAAACTTGCTGAAGTGCTTCCACTAGAAAATTCATTTGCTTTCAAAATGTAAAAAAGTGTGAGCTTCCCTTGACCTTCTGGTATTCTGGCTTCAAAAAAGTAATTCTTAAATATCTGTGATATTGCTGCTAAGTTGGTGGTAGGACATATACTGTTCTTAAAGTAAGTTGAGTTTATTTTTCTATCTCAGTACAATGTCAATTTTAATCAGAAGTTCAGTATGTTTAAGCTATATTTGGAAACATGTGGGTTTTTTTACTAAAGAGCCACTGTCCCAGATTCGACGATACTATAGTTGAATTGAAGCAATACGATATTTGATTTCCAACGACACGTCATCCATATTTACCGTGAAATATTTCTTTCCCGCTGCATAGTTCTTTTTTGTAATTTGAGATCATTGTACTCAAATATAATAGTATCAGGCATATACCACTATAACAACTGGTCTATTACAGCACAGTGTATGGCATTACGTATGAATATCTAAATTAAAAAAAGAGTCAAGTCTATTGGGTAATTTCCTATCAAACTTACTTCCTTTCAAAATATTAGTGGAAGAAAGCTAATAATGAAATCTTTCGGTGGTCTTACCCCATTTAACATTTTACTCTACACAAATCAACTTGCGTCGATATCTATCCCGTAAATGCAATGTTATTGTGGAGTAAGTAATGGAAGTGGGATTTTAGTGACGAAAGAATAAGGCACATACTAATACCTCTCTCTACGGGCAAGGTATCATTTAGCAATTTCTCTACACAAATCAACTTACGTCAATGTTTATCCCGTAAATGCAATGTATTGCGGGGTAAGTGACGGAAGTGGGTTTTTAGTGACGAAAAAATAAAGCGCATACCAAAACCTCTCTCTTACGGGCAAGGTCTCATTTAGCAATTTTCTCTAAACAAATCAACTTACTTCAATATCTATCCCGTAAATGCAATGTTATTGTGGGGTAAGTAACGGAAGTGGGTTTCTAGTGACGAAAGAATAAAGCACATACTAATATACCTCCCTCTACGGGCAAGGTCTCATTTAGCAATTTACTTTACTCAAATCAACTTACGTCAATGTTTATCTCGTAAATGCAATGTCATTGTGGGGTAAGTAACGGAAGTGGGTTTCTAGTGACGAAAATATAAAGCACATACTAATACCTCTCTCTACGGACAAGGTCATTTTGCAATTTACTCTACACAAATCAACTTACGTCAATGTCTATCCCGGGTGCCGGAAACGCCATGTACTGTGGGGTGAGTGACGGAAAGAACCTGAAGAATTCTTCCGAGTCCCTGTACCACTTGACGGAGTAGAGTGTCTCTCGTCCTAGGTCGAAAGAGCAGGAGAGCACCGCGGAGGTGCCTGGTACCACCAGCGAGGGCACATGGAAGTGAGTGATGCGGAGACCCAGTGACACCAGGGCCAGGGCTATAGGACAAAACACAAGACACCGTTCACTAGTTACTTTAAGAAGGAACGTCAGTCCCGTAAACTAAATGCATTAGCTTTGCTTTACAAATATCTGAAAAAGTAGTTATCTACAAGTAATGTTTTGTTACTAGGTACGAAAGTAGGGGAGACCAGTGGTAGTTTCCAGAACTTCCAGTTTTCCTTTTCCACCTGGCTCTATATTAGAAATTAGTCATAAGAGGTGCCAACTGGCTAATGGTGTATGACTCAACAAGCAAAAAATCACCTATAAATATTTTTGTACAGTTGATGTTGTCAGATTTTGGTCCTTGTATGTGAATTTAAGAGTTGTAAATTTTAAGAATTTTGTCCGAAAATCGAGTTATGGGTTATTGTCCTGCTAATAATAATTTTGCCGCCTCGGTGGCTGAATGGTTAGTGTACTAGCCTTTGGAGCTGCTGAGGTCGGGTTCGAATCCCGGTCAGGCATGGATGTTTGTGACAGTCAATAAATATTGTTATTTGTCTTTGTGTTATTCATTTCTTTGTGACTGTAAAATTTCTTTCTGTGTCTGTCCCACTTGACGAAAGCTTATAAGCGGTTCTCTGAACAAGCACACAAGCTGGAATATATATGTATCATACCATACCATACCATACCATACCATAATAATTTCACATTAGGAAATGGGAAAAAAAGTAATTATTATGTAATATTAGAATTAGTTAATGTTTACTCACTTAAAATGTAATATACTTGTAAATGCATGAACGTAGTTTAGATTTTCGCTTTGTCTCAAGCTTTGGACAACATCTTTTTTCTTTACTTGTACTGAAAAGTCCATCTGTTGTATCTGAAAAATTAAAAAAATGAGATATTTTATGATAGTTACGGTATTATAATGGTCTTAAATTAGAAAATTTCTAAGATGTTTATGTTTCTCCTCTTAAACTTACATGGGAAATGGATTTCAGCTGCTATAAAAAAACAGCTTTTTTAATTTTTTTAATTGGCATGCGAAAAAGAATTCTTAATTCTGTGAGATTTATTTTTTAGTTAATTATTGAATACTGTTGGTCTTTTGATTTTATTTATTTGTGCCACTTCAACTGCATAAGAATAATATCTTTTGTTGAAAGTTTTAAATTCATAAAAATTCGTGAATATAATAAGACACTTTGTTTGCACATATATTTTGAACTAAATGCTATTGTTTAACATTTATAAAATCAGTTTACCATGGAACGATGCATCGCAATGGATGGTATGGTATGGTATGATACATATATATTCCAGCTTGTGTGCTTGTTCAGAGAACCGCTTATAAGCTTTCGTCAAGTGGGACAGACACAGAAAGAAATTTACAGTCACAAAGAAATGAATAACACATAGACAAATAACAACATTTATTGACTGACACAAACATCCATGCCTGACCGGGATTCGAACCCGACCTCAGCAGCTCCAAAGGCTAGTACGCTAACCATTCAGCCACCGAGGCGGCCATCGCAATGGAGTTAATCAATGGAGTATGAGATTCAAATCTTTCACACCATTAGCACTTTAAATGCCGTTTAAGGCATATATTACTTGTTCCAATCCTAATTATCTCTTAATATAGAAGTCAAAGTCTTTAAATTAAACAAAGGCACTTGAGAATAAAATGGCTAATCAATGTGCTTATTTTATGTCTTGAGTGGTAATAGAAATGCTGATGTAAAATAAATGAATTCTCGAGTCTGATTGGTGGATCCTTGTCATGTAGGAAAAGAGCACCAATCGGAGTACTGAGCGATAGAAGCGAAAGAATGAAAGCTGGAAGAAACTACGTCAACTGAAGCAAGCCTGTGGAGTTTTAAAGAAATATAAAACCCCATGGTTTATGGGTTTTTGGAAACTTGAAAAAATATGTGTGACTTAAAATATGTGTTTTATAAATGCTATTAGGTATGTTAATTTACTGAATTAAATTGGCTTCGATTATAAAAGTTGGTAATACAACCTTTCACAACAATTAAAGATTAAATAAATTTCCTTGTTCTATAAACATTGCAAGTAAACAGTTATGCCACTCATACGAATTGAAAATTAAATTATTTGCTGAAACTGTTTATCACTTTTAAAACACAATGTAACAAATTGATTTTTAACCACCCTTTAAAAATGCCACTAAAATAATTAGCATTAAGTCGTAATTACTCATCAATAAACGCTTAAATATAAATAAAAAAATTAATTCTGCTTTTTGAAATAAAGAAGTTCCAAAGAAGAAGTTCTAACAGAATTATAATATCCTTCTTTCTTGTTCTTTAAATACTTATTGAAGTTTTTGTAGAAAAACAAGTAGGTTAAAAACAGTAACTGTCCCCCATATCTGATTCCACACAAGATTTATATAAAATAACCAAAAAAAAAAATCACCAAACACAGCATTCAGTAGTAATTTAAACTTTTTAAAGCCTGAGTTATTTTCCATAATAACTTAATAAAATGAAGATAAGAAATTTTTTCCTGTTATAATTATCACTAACGATATCTTAAGACTCTAAATTATCGATTAAAAAAAACTTTTTTCCAATACATTTCTGTTTCATTTTAAGTTTAAAAGCATAACAAAATGTAGACGGAATTTAATCATAGGTTATTTGTTACAATTCAAATGTTTAAATTTGTAAAAAAATAAAAGTGACCATCTTTTTTGAAAAAGTTCTTTTCATGCAAAACGAATGGCAACTGAATTACGTTAAAAAGACATAAAATTTACATAAAATGCAGATGCGTAACTAAAGTATAAAAAATTCCACCGAAAGAAATAGTTATATCAACGAAGACAAAAGCCAACCATCGCAAAGAAATTCAAATACAAACTATATTCTGACATTAAAGGAAGAAAGGCGTATAACTGTGTCACTTTTTAAGACCACTTTTTCCAAAGTGGGGTTTAAAAGAGAAGAATTCAAATTTCTTTCATTCGAGATTTTATATGTGAAATTTTGGGCAGAGCTTGGCTGACTGGAAAACAGCTTTCAATGCAAAAATATATTTATCTTTCATCCATAAAATCTCTCTATCTACTTTATATTGGAAGTTTTCTTTTGCTAGGTTCCACTTGCTAGGGGTATTAAGACAGTTACTAAAATATTTTATTTAAATATTTAATGTATCCACAGCAGGCAGAACAACTATTAGCTATTTTTAACAATTTAATAAATATTTATTGCTGAGGAGACGGTTCAATTATATAATTATGCTAAGTAAACACTGATATTAAGTTAATTCAACTCTTTGCAATAAGCAATAAGAATTTTAAACGTTTCTTTAATACTAAAGTTAGAATGACTCCAAGGGCTGAACGGCAGTTATGTATATATACTCTTAACATTTCGCTATGCAAAACGCAAAATCGTTAAGTACATAGAAATATGCTTATTATTGAACATCAAATGCAATTGATATAAACTAGTAAATGAACGAAAAATAAACTGAAACCGAAAGCTTTTTTACTAGGTGGTTGAAGTTTTAAAGGTGCTCAAATCTTATATAAAAAGTTAAAAGTGATAACTTCAATTCTTAGACGGTAACTTTCATAAAAGCAGAAAAACATAAGAAGGGTACTTCAGAATGGCACAAAGAAAAGAATGTATCCTGTTTTTTTTTTTTTTTTTGTCGCAAAAGCTACTATTAAATATTTAATTTGTATAAGCATCGTCATCGTTTCGATTGTTTGCTTAACTAGAACATTAGTGAATGGATATATTTTTTTCGATTTAAAATATTCAAGAAATATCATATATAAATTTTCTTTAACTTTCCTGAAGTATTTACCAAGCTATTAAAGCATTATTTTTGCATGAATTTCGGCATTATCTCCAGAATATCGAATGTTATATTTAGATGACTGTCTCTCTCTTCTTCAAACGGTTGGCGATCGACGGAATTTTGTCTTTTTTTCTTATTTGCTTTGTTTCTTTTTACATTAAGTTTAAAGAACTCTTCCTAACACTAAGCGTGAATAATTTCGAGGTTCGGGTTCGAATCCCTGTAAGGCATTGGTGTTTGTCCCGAGTATATGCGGAGTACTTGCTTGTTAAATATGTTGGGTCTGTCTTACTTGACGCGGATCTCTGACCAAGCACACAAGCCCGAAAATATACGTCTATGGGTCATTCTATGTAAAAGGGACAAATAGATGTCCCGGACACTTTACTATTTATTTTCAAATTATATATGCAAGTTTGTGATTTATTAGTGTAAACTCGCCCACAACCTAACTAGTCCCACCTAAAAAATGTCAAATAATTATAATTTACTTACATAAAATTTCTTTTAAATACCCGATTTGTCACTCCCTCACACTGTCCCTACATGCTTTTACAACTTTTAACTACCTAAATATAGCTGTTATAAATATATAATCCTTTTTGGCGGAACTATTTATGGTTAATTAGTTTCTTTAGTTTCCGAAAATGTATCTGGTGTTTTTCTACCATCGGCAGCTTTTTTGTAATTTTATGAGTATGTATGTGTCCCTGGGTTATAGAGTCACTCCTACAACACTGCTTTAAAGTTCAATTAAAAACTTACTGGAAGACTAAGAAATCGAATTTAAATTGGAATATTATTCTTAAAGGATTGAGGCTTCTAAATCAGCCATCAGTTGTTTTGATCCTCGAGTGATAACGTTTTTACAGTACTTTTAACATTAAAAATATCATAGGAGTCTTTTAGAGTCGTCACTCACTCAATCTCATTCACTGATTATAGATAAGTGCGACAATTTTTTTAATAGTCTCAAATTGTGGGTATTTGAATGTAGATTAACATACTATCTCTAAACCTTATACAAAATTTTTTGAAAATGATGTTATTTGACTTTTTCTGCGGAATCGTCACTCACTCCACGTCACTAACTCACATATCAGCCTTAAAAGGTAAGTCCACAATGAATAACTTCAACTTGGATCTTTCCTTCCAAGCGCATTCAATACCGAACAATTGTTGCGTTTCAACTGTAAATTTTTTTAAAAAAATCATGCCTTTAACACGTTGGATGCCACTGACTCCTTAGGGAGTCGCGTGGTTCCGATTCATCGATAACAGCACATTCTGATGAAATTCATAGTACCGTTTTGCCAACCGTTCTTATGAGTTCAAGTTCGTTTGTAACTTTTGAAACCGATCCTGCTGTGCTTGGAATAATCACTCGATGATTTGAAAGAAGGCATTCTATTTAAAATTACGAGGAAATTAAATCCTTCGTCTCAAGTGTAGGGCGACCAGACACCAGACATACTGCATTTCGCAGTGTGGTTCAGTTTGTTATTCAACAATCTAGTTTTTTTTTAAAAAATGCAAATAGTCTGTTTTATTATTTTTTTGTATTTTTTTCAAACAAAAACTACCCCAATAAAATATGAATTATGAAAATTTAATGATGATTTTATAGTCGAAAAAATAATCACTGAAGCAAATCTGGTAATTGGCTTGTAATTCAATAATTAGTGACAGATGATGAGTTATCCGGTTGGAAAAGGCCAGGAACATTTCCTCGTATTTTTACGACTAGCTGTCGTGTAGCATTAGTTAGCGACTTAATTCAACCTAACCTTGAAATTTTACGACCTAGAACTAGGATTTGTACAGCTGCGGAAATAAAAAAAGTACCACTAGTGATTATTTCTGCCGTTAGTCACCCTATAGAATCGGACCTTTTCGAAATAGTAAACATTTAACATTCTGAGTTAATTGCATGACACAAATTTTGCATAAGGGGTCATCTTCATATTAAAAATGTTACTAACTTTAAAATTTCCAATAGTAACACCCCTTTTTGAGTCCATATTTCAAATCTATGACCTATGTTAATACGAAATGCCAAATTTCGTCCGTTTTTACGCATTAATAGGGGAGTTAGAGATGTGTAAAGTTTAGGTCCCATAATGTTAAATGAGTTGCACATAAAAAACTATCCCAATCTATAAATAATTAAGATAATGAAACGAATTTTTTACTGAAAAGAAATTATAATATCCCAAACAAAATGCATTCAATATTGGGGTATTTAAAACAATTTTTATATTTTTTAATAATTATTATATTAATTTTTTAAAAAAATATGAATAGAAACCCCTCTATACTTTTACAGAAATGCATTTAAGACAAGAAGTTTAAGCGAAATTCCAAATTTTAAAATTTTTTATTCATAATTTGCTGAGTAAATCACAAAACACTTTTTAATTACCCTTTAGGGGACTGTGTATGACATTATGTGTAATTGATAAATAAAGACGGCCTTGAAAAAGGAAGAACTACACTGCGCTTGTCATTTTAGAGATGATCCCCAAAAGGTTCGCAAGTGATTCGATTGAATAACTCGTCAAATATTCATCCAAATGTAACAAAAACTTAGATTTAAGGGTTTTCAAGAGTGCTTAACATTTCTAAGTTATTAAAATTGGGTGTTGCTATTGGAAATTTCGAAGTTCGTAACATATTTAATATGAAGACGGCCCCTTGTGCGAATTTTGTGTCATGCAATTAACTCAGAACGTTAATTGTTCCCAATCTCAAAAAGGTCCGATTCTATAGGGTGACTAATGGCTGAAATAATCACTGGTGGTACTTTTTTTATTTCCGCAGCTGTACTTGTTCAAAAATGAAGAATAGTTAGTTCATTTCATTGTAACAAATAGGTTTTAAAAACAGGATGTTCTTCTACTTTATCAGCTTCTATCGATGAAGCCTCTATCGATGATATAGTGGCAGCGAATGTGTTAAATATTTCACGAGATTCTTATCTTCTTCTACGTTGTGATCAAGAGTTAGGGTTAGTTTTAATTATCCTTACACTAGAGCTACACTTTTGGTATTGATATTGGGTATCGTAATTTAGACCCACAGTCACGTTATCATCAAGAGATTTATGACGAAAACTGTAAAATAAAATGCGGTTGCAATTTTTTCAGAAGCTCTTCTCGATCAAAAGTCGCTTACTCTAATCACGTCAAACTTATATTATACCCTTATTTAACACAATTTATTCCATTGAAATTATATTTGACAAAATGCCGATATTCAAGTATGGTCGGTGTCGACCTCGTCACTTGACCAGGGTTCCAAATTACGATGCCAGTCGCCAATTGGCCCTCATGTAGCCATAGTGTGACGGTATTTCAAACCAACCCAACCAAACTTTCCCATTTAAAGAAAAAAAACTCGCATTCCTATAGAGATTCATATTGTGTACTCTACCTACTATAGGTTTAGTGCACCTTTTTATTCAACCAAACTTAACCCCACATAGATTTAAATCATGCGTTTTTGAACTGAAACACCATGCGCAACTTTTGGGGCAGGTCCAAAAGGCATGCAATGTCTTCGGTGTTGCATGCGCCTCTATATTGTCTGTTGGGCATGCTCAGTATCTAAAGAAGTTTACGTCAATTTTCAAGTATGGAAAATATGTATTTTTTTAAAAATAAAATCATCAACTGGATCTAAACCATTTTTTACTATATGAATGGGAGCAACACATATAAAGATAATTATTCAATAAGAAAAATATTTTTTTCCCAGTTTTTAAAAGTGCAATTTGTCCCTTTTACAGAGAACGACCCATATCAACCAACCACTGTACACTGTTGGATTTTCAGATTTACTTGTAAAGGAGGTTAGTGTTAGGTTGAATAATTGTTGCACTGGAACTACGCAAGAACTCTTTTCGACTGGCGTCGTTATTTAGAACTACTCTCAACTGACGAGCTGACACCTGAGTAGGCACCCAACGCAGATATTTTAAGTGCAGCGTTTGAGACTTTGGATAAAATTTAATTAACTAAGTTCATTAGGAGAAAATTGGTAACCTTTTAAATCTTTTGGTTGGTTGGTAGACATATATTTTTAGGCTTGTGTGCTTGGTCAGAGAACCGCTAATAAACCTTCGTCAAGTAAGACAGACACATCCCACACATACACGACAGATGCTGCCATCTATCGAGCGCCACCTCCACAATTCAGATATGTCCCTGAAGGGGAGGGAAATAGGTTCCAGGGACCTGTACCCGTGGGAAACTGCGCAATGACCGCCCACAGGACTTTCGGACCCAACAGATTTAACGAGCACGAATATACTCGACAAATACAAATGCCTTATCGGGATTGAACCCGGGCCAGAAAATCCAAAGGCTAACACTTCAACCATTGCGCCGCCGGGTCGGCCAAATCTTTTGGTGAACTACTTCTAAATTTCAGTATTTTGAAAGAACACATAGTAGTACGTTAATTTCCTATACACTTAGATTTTTGGGAACAAATTTTGTAATTATTTTAAGGAAGTTTTCTTTTTGCGAGGTCTTAATTTTTTTTAGTTTGTTGGCCACGAGCCCCTTATGAAAATTTTGTTGAAAGAAATAAATTAATATAGTTTTATTTCGAATTATGATATGTTTCTTAAAATTTTACGATCTCTAGCAACTGAGTACCGGAGAAGTTGTGTTTTTTTTTCTTCGCAACTGTAAAGTTATTTCAAAAATGTCATAGGCGATTATTAAAATAACTCTTTTACGGACTGTAAAATATTGGTTGTGTAAAAAGAATAAAATTGAATATTGAAACTTAAGCGTACTAGTATTACTATTTTAGATGCTGAATTATATGTAGAAATCGGAATTTTTGTAGGTAGCTAGGTTTGAATATCGTCGCACTAGAGCCACACGAGGGCTATTGGCGACGTGCATTGAAATTTAGAACCACAGTCAAGAGATGAACCGACACTTGAGTAGGCACCCAACGCAACAGTTAAGGAATTTTTATAGAGAATTTATGCTTTAGAAAAAAATTTATTAAGTAATCTATCATAGTTTATTTTTTCAAGGGTTTATAATTACTCCTCATACGTAACACTTTTTTCTATGCATTGATGCTAAAAGTTTCAAAGTACTATCCCATTGAAGAAGCTTTTCTTCGATCTTCAAAATGAAAATATCACAAGTAAATACATTCATTTAATGCTTTTCATTAAATACCCTCAGCTATTAATTTTAAAATTATTCTTTGTGATAGCAACTAAGATAAATACTCAAGACTCTAAATTTGCATATCTTATTCATAGTATCTAACAAGTTATTAATGTTTGTGCAAGGCTTTTCTACTTTCATTTCCCTTCGGGCGTAATTCAGCGTTTTGTTTCAATCCACTTGACGTAACGAATACATTGAGCTTGTGTGTTAGGTTAAACTACTACTAAATGAAGTTTTGAAAACTAGAATCAATATTTTATTTAATCAAATGACAATTCATTACTTTTAAGAGAATACTGAACAAACTAAATTCATTATATATTTAAAAGGAGTTTTTTACAAGCATTATTATTATTTTTTATTTTGATTCCTTTTATAGCCGCGAGATATTTTCGACAAGTTCTTCGAGTAGAAACAATGAGTGTCAGACCAAAAAATATTTCTCATTCAAATTTTGAGAACTTTTATTTAAATAAATTAAATTATATTTCTTTTTTTAAAAGTGTATACACAAGAAAAATACTAATTTTGTATAAACTTTTAGTGTTTAATGAATTCAAAAGGATATTTCCAAACCAAATCTTATGTACTTTTTTTATTCGATTTTTTTTAAAAATCACATTTAAAGTTTTACATTTTTTTTGAAATATTCGTAAGATATGAAATTCATATGAATATTTGATATTAATATAGTCAGAAATGCCACGGGCACAGCTTAAAGTTAAAATATCTTCTGAAATAGATAATATAATAAGTTAAAAAAAAGCTAATTAATTTCCAAAAAAAGAAGACAAACATAGAAAATACTCAAAAAAAGTTTTTATTATTTCATAATAAAAAAATAACGAATGTAAGTGGATTAAGGAAGTGAACGTAAAGCTAATCGATATTTTTTCAAAAATTCTTTTAAATCCTTTAGAATGCAAACTCTAAAATAATGCATTGTTTTATGTTTTGTTTATAATTCTTAATTTAATAGATTTAATGAGGCTGTATAAAATGATTGTATTAAAAAAACACCCTGAAAATACTATCTTTTTCAACTTGTATCTCGTTATGAGAGGCACTGCATGTGTGTACATGTAGACGTTATTATTAAGTTTTTTTGCTTTCGATTACCTATTATGAAATATTAGGTAATGACAATTTTACGATAGGGTTGAAAATCATAAATGAATATTTTGTGTTTTCTACTCGTTTTGGAGAGTTGATTTTATAAAAGTGGTTTTTCGACAATATTTCGCTTGTCTGTCTAAAAGCACTCTACAGCTCGAACTAAAAGAGCTACGAACTTGAAATTCGGTATACGAGTTCCTGATACCTGTCGGGCGACATAATAAGTTTTTAGAAAAAATTGCACTTGAGCAAGAGGTAGCTGCCTTAAATCTTTTTTGGTTTTTAAGTTATTTAAATTACCTTATAAGATATATAAAAACATTAAAGTGTGTATTGATTTATTGAACGGTAATTGAAATTCACATAGCGTTACACCCCCCTAGTTTGTTATAAAAATTCTCGTGGGAGGTTGGCACAGTACAAATACCATAGTGAAATAAAAAAAAATATAGATATAGGGGATAAGTACAGGGTGAGGTAAACAAAACTGGCACCAGTCTAGAGATAAGAATACGACAGAAAAGTTGCCATGTCTAAAACCAATACAAAAACAGGTTTGCTAACTGAAGCTATTGATCGCTTCAACATTACTCTCAAATAAAAGCTTGGCGATCTTTTTGCCGGCAAGTACGCTAGGGTTTTAGAAGCTAGTTGAAATGAAATGTAAACAAGGCCTATAGATCAAGAAAAGTTCCCACAAGTGATTATTTGATTGTTTCGGTCGTTATTTATCCTAGAGAATCTGGCCTTTCTAATTTTGGTAATAAAAAACATTCTAAATTGATTGCAAGACACAAAATTTGCATTATGGGACGTCTTCATACAAAACGAACTAAGATCTGAACTCGCCACTAGTCTATGAGTAGCTCTAATGTGAAGCTAATCCGATCCAACCAATGCAAAAATAGGTTTCAGGCTGCTTCAAGAGTTTTTCTCGCCAAGCATTTCAACGTATTCCTATCTCTAGACCAGGGCCACTTTTTTTGCCTATCCCTGTATAATGCAAGTATTGGTATTACAATTTCCCATATCTTAACGTGCTTTATAGAACTATGAGAAAAAAATTAACTGAGAAGAAAGGACTCATAGACTTGTTTTGGAAGAAAAGTTGAAATTTCTTGTTTTTATTAATGAGCAAACTAAAAAAATACACAAATTAAATAATTTCCAAGTGATAAAACACATCTAAATTCATACGTTTTAAGCTTTAATTAATTATCGCACAGTATTAAGTGTAATTAGTGGAAGATTTAATTAAGTGAAAATTTTGAGTTTGTATATTTGAGTTAACTAGCTATTATTGAATTCGAAAACGTTTTCTTTAGTTTATGAGACGCACCCATGCAGTTTAATTAGTTTTCAGTGCTTTACTTTTAAGATCAAAATAGCAGGATATGAGAGAATTGAAGATTTATCTTGCTTCGTGAAATTATTTATATATTTTTGGAGAAAATGGTTACAGATATATAAGACTGTTTAATAAGCAACCTAAAACTAATTCATTACTCGAAAATAATTTAAACCTCCTTCCCATAAATTTGACATTGTTAAAATTGAATATGCACGTAATTATTTCCTTATTTTATTACTAAATTGTTTCTTCGGTTTATTTTCAATTAACAAAAATATTTTTATTTGAAATATTGGGAAGTTACCAGATATTACGTTCTTGTGGTTGTTTATTTTTCATGTTTTTGATAATCATGCATGTTTAAATCATCGTAATTTGTAAACTTAACTTAATGAAATTTTTATTGCATTTTTTTCTAAAGCATTCAAAAGCTCTTTTAAAACTATGTTAACAGTAATTTAGGTTTTTAAACAAGTTTGTGTTGTGAAAAGAGTATCCTCGATACATTAATTATCAAATAAAACAAAATAAATGGATTAATTGAATAAAAAATTAATTTTACAAAATTTAGTTACCAGTTACAGCTTTAATGTATTTTTAAGTAATTTTTTTTATTTGTGGTTATGTGTTTAATATTGTCCTCATACGATTGGAATGAATTTCTTAAAAACTGCATTTCTGGAAAAAAAATTCTTAAAATATATACTAAAAAACTTTATTGAATTTTAATAACAGTATTTAAATAATAGAGAATCAAAGTGTATTATATTAGGATTTATAGCAGATTTAGTAATGTATAGAAAGGAATAAGAATCAAGAACTAGTTTTACTCTTAGTAAATAGAGATTCTTTTTTAAGAAAAAAAAATGGTGTAAAGAAAGTCTGTTTTGCGAACTATTAGTATGAAATCATTTTATTACTTCAGATCCAAATTGTTTTTGGTTACTAGAACTAGGAATCATGTCTATCAAGGAATTAAATTCCAACGTTTTCCTCATGCATCCTCATGTGAGTAGTTGATATTTAATTCCCAATACGTTTTTTTTACTGTTTATTTATCATAATTGTGAGCAAAAGATATTAAAATCATATTGTCAAATTACTAAAAGTCGAAACTATATTGTCAAATTAAAGATAAATAATCTTTCCAAAGAAAAAAAAAGGATTACAATACACTAAAACTATAAATTTTAAAAATGTGCAGAGATATTTAAGGGGAGATCATAGTTAACAAAAACCAAAAAATCGAATTGTTGAAACCAGTATTTTCTGATAAATGGAAGCCCAATCTATCGAATGAGACCAATTTTGTATCAATCGGTTAATTATTTCATATAAAAAATTAAGATTACAAAAAATAAACAAATGTGCCACGCCTCTTTTGAATTACTAATTGTATGATTGTATTATTTATGTATTACATTATAAAATATGAATTTTTTGTGTTGATATTTGAAAACTATTGACTGGCTCAATGTAAAAAAAATCCTGACAATTTACATGAAATTCGGCTAACAAGAAATGTTTCAGTGGTTATTTCAAGTTCGTGTTAACGGGATCGACTGTATTTGTTCTCAAAACTATAATTTTCAACACTTAGGTACACTTTTCTCCAAATCTATTGAGTATTTTATAATAATATTTTTGAGTGTTATAAAATTATTTTGGATCTATTTAAGTCACCTAATTTAGTCTTACAAATTAAATTTTTTTTTAATTATTTTACACTTTTCATCGTTGAAAATCAGAATTTTCATGAATGTAGAATATAATGTTTTTAAAATACAATTTACAAATTATTTTAGTCAAAAAAATAGGTGACTTAAATAGATCTAAAATGGTTTTATAACCAACAAAAGAAATTATTAAGAAATATTTAATAGATTTGGAGAAAAGTGTACCGAAAAAATATTTGTATTTTTGAAAATTCGTAATTGTATGTTTCAAAAGATGTCTTTTTTCAAAAATAATAATTTTTAAAAATAAGATTCTTAGGTGTAAATATAATAATAAAAGTAGAATTTATAATTTGGTACAATTTTTTTTATTGTACCATAATTTTTCAATGATTTAGAGCCTTTCGAAATCAATACTAAGAATTGGTCATTTTTGCTGTCGCTAACTATGATCCCCCCTTAAGGTAATTTATGCTTTTGTATACGAATTGTTTTAAAAAATCATCTTATTGAATGAAAAACTAAAATGACTGAACCCCCCCCCCCATCGAAATACAGAAAGTATTTTTAAGAGACTAGATGTGCAAATACGTAGCGCAGTTGCGAAACTTACATTCTCCAAACTTTAACCTCTTAAGACTCGAACGCCGCCCCGGTGGTGCAATCGTTAGGACTCTAGCCTTTGGAGCTGCTGGGGTCGGGTTTGAATCCCGGTCAGGCATGGATGTTTGTGACCGTCAATAAATGTTGTTATTTGTCTATGTGTTATTCATTTCTTTGTGACTGTAAAATTTTTTTCTGTGTCTGTCCCACTTCATGAAAGCTTATAAGCGGTTCTCTGATCAAGCACACAAGCTGGAATACATATGTATCATACCATACCAGACTCGAAAAAAATCCTAGTAAATTCTTATATTCTAAACATGCTTTTCATACAAATATATATTAAAAAGTAAGATTTTCAAAGAAATTAAAAAATATATCTTTTATACTTACTTAGGGACACGCCTTAAACTCTAAAAATACACATTTTTGTGCTATAAATATCACCATTTGGCAGGATTACTTATTTGCAGTTAACAGATTATTTTAACATTGTTTTCAATGCAAAATGTCTTTAAAATAACTACTAAAAGAACTTTTTGAAAAGTTTGAAAAAAAAAAGCAAATTTTTTAAGAGCTTTAATATCATATTAACCCTCGTTCAACTTCATATTTTATTTATCGAAATAAATAACTGATTCCTATAATCAAAGGCTGAAAACTGATATTTGGATCTTCTGCTATTGGACCAGGACAATTTCGGAACTAATTAACGTGTTAATTGTTTGTTTGGAGGTTTTAGAAAATGTCCCTAAATGGGGACGCCAGGTCGCAAGAAGTTAATGGTATATTTAATTGGACATTTAAGTCTCCAATGAAGGACACTCGGATTGGATAATGCGAGTTTTGCAACAAATAGTTTAAACGTAATAAAAAAAAACATTTGAATCATATTAGGAAAACCAAGGATTGCCATAATGAGTTTTTTTTTAAGAAGAGGGCCCTAGAGGCAAAAAAAAATCAAAATGTATTTTTGACTTAAGATATAAATAAGAATGTTATCCTAATTAGCAAATGGGGAAATAAGTAAGTTTTACTTCGTCATTTAAAGGAAAAAAACCCTTTAATATGATGATTCAGTATTTGTTGAAAGTCACTAATTATTTTTGAATTTAATTTAGTTAGAAAGTAGCAAAATGGTTAACGATACAAAAAATCTAGAATATTTGGCAAATATTTTTCTGCACATGTTAGTTGGTGTTCTATCTTAGTGTTTTATTTAAATATTTTTTTATGGTAGTCAGTGTTTTTTTGGCACCTAATTAATATACTAGCTGATAAAGAAGTAGGAAAGTCGTAAGTTAAAAATATAGAGATTTATTCGTGAAATATTTTAAGCCTACTAAGAAGGCCCGCACTGTATTAAATTAAGAAAATGATTAAAAATTAATTTCCTTTCCGACAGATTAATCAGAGTTTGAAAAAATATTATAAAATTCTTATTAAAAACCCAAAGAAATAGCGAAATAGGCATTTGAGATAAATATTTTAACATACATAATTACCAGTTCTTTTTGCATTAAAAGTATTTAAGTTAAGCTTTGTTTGTTTTACAGTGCGTTTCTAATATTCTTTCATTTCAATTCAAATTTCTTATTGGAAAATTTTCGCACACACTTATGTTTTTATTATAATCATACTCCTGTTCCTTGTTGGTTATTATTATTATTTTATAGCGATTTTTGCAAGTTTCAAATGTATGAATGACTGCATAAAACTAAATATGAAACTGAAACTGCAGTTGCATGCTGTTTTATGTAATTGTGATATATATGTTGAGGTTAATTAAAAAAATGCTGTCAATAAATGTAAAAATCTTTTCTTGGTTCTCAAACAATAGCCAAAGCTCTCCACGTAAAAAAAGTAATTTAATTCAAGCTCGAATTGTATTCCATAGGGGAGAGTGTTGTACCTTGGGACAATTTTTACATTTTATTAAAATTTCATAATTCCATAGTTAATTTTTTTCTTCGATAATTATAGTCAAAATAAAAATTTAAAAGCAGCATTTCAACGCACCAATATATTACTCTATAATATAATTTTTTAAATTCTGACAGCTTGAAATTAAAAAATGGCCACTCATTTAAAGTAGAGAGGATAAACTGTCCCAAGGTACAATATGATGTTGTACCTTGGGACATACTTTATAATTCAGTCAATAGTCATACACTTGAACTAATTTGGGTCAGGAAACAAACTTTATTGTTTTTTCAAGGAAATACACAAATAAAACTTCTTAATTCAAGAATAATTTAAATTATACAGCAAAATTGCAAGTCCAAACTATTTAACATTATATGATGATGCAATATGCTTTACTGTCCCAAGGTACAACACACTACATGGTTTAAATAAAAGCAAGATAGTGGCCAATCTAAATGCATTATCATTATTTTCTCATAACCAAAATATTTTAAAATCTTCTATTTCATAAAGAAAATAAAATGCAGTTGACTTTTTGTAAAAGTACAAAGGTAAAAAATTATATTAGAATGACAAAAATATTTACTTTGGGGTAATGAAATATTATTTTTTGTCACCAATTCATCAATTCAATGATGCTAGTGTTAAATTTTATTTTGATGATGTCTGTTGGTTAAGGCAACTATTAGAAATAAACAATGTATGAATATTGCCAATAGATTCTTAGAAATTGTCAGTGTTCCAAGGTACAAGCGTCCCAAGGTACAACACTCTCCCCTATATATAAAAAAGGATGATCGTTTTTTTTTTTTAACAAATTCATTTATAAATATAAGGGTGATCAGGGGAATTTCATTGAACATTTACTATCGTCAATAATTAATAGGAACTAACTTCATCATCATTAATTAGCTGAGTTATATGTATGACGTCTTCGAGAACATCGCAATTTTGTCAAAAATGTAGCAGTTGAGCTGGTACAGCTGTGGAAATAAAAAAGTACCCACTTAGGTTATTTCATCCGTTAGTCACCCTATAGAATCGGACCTTTTTGAGATTGTGTACAATTAACATTCCGAGTTAATTGCACGATACAAAATTTGCATAAGGGGTCGTCTTCATATTAAAAATATTGCGATCTTTGAAATTTCCAATAGCAACACCCAATTTTAATAACTTAAAAATGTTAAGCACTCTTAAAAACTCTTAAATCTAAGTTTTTGTTACATTTGGATGAATATTTGACGAGTTATTCAATCGAATCACTTGTAGACCTTTTGGGGACCATCCCTAAAATGACAAGCAAGCATGCATGCAAAGCCGTCCTTAAGGGTAATTAAAAAGTATTTTGTGATTTACTCAGCAAATTATGAATAAAATTTTTTAAAAATTGGGATTTCGCTTAAACTTCTTGCCCTAAATTTATTTCTTTAAAAACATTAAGGGGTTTCCATTCATATTTTTTTAAAAAATTAATATAATAATTATTAAAAAATATAAAAATTGTTTTAAATACCCCACTATTGAATGCATTTTGTTTGGGTTATTATAATTTCTTTTCAGTAAAAAATTCGTTTCATTATCTTAATTATTTATAGATCGGGGTAGTTTTTTATGTGCAACTCATTTAACATTATGGGACCTAAACTTTGCACGTCTCTAACTCCTATAATAATGCTTAAAAACTAACAAAATTTGGCATTTCGTGTTAACATAGGTCTGAGATTTGAAATATGGATTCAAAAAGGGATGTTGCTATTGGAAATTTTAAAGTTAGTAATATTTTTTATATGAAGATGGCCCCTTATGCAAATTTTGTGTCATGCAATTAACTCAGAATGTTAATTGTTCACAATGTCAAAACGGTCCGATTATGTAGTCTGGTTTAGTTTAGTTTGAATATCGTCACACTAGAGCTACACGAGGGCTATTGGAGCCGGGTGTCGTATTTTAGAATCACAGCCAAGTGACGAGCCGACAGCTTAGTAGGCACCCAACGCAACACACGACTTCAGGATTTGAATTACAATATTTTGAATTAATCCCACACACAGTTAGTTATTCATTTGTAAGATCTTTTTTATCTGCACTATCTTTCAACATGGACAGAACTCGGCGGCATAACCCTTTAGACAAAAGGGTTTGCCAGCGTCAAAAGCGCTGTAAAAATATATCAATGAGAAAGTACTATACAATAAATTCAATTTTAATTAAGTATCGTTGCATTTACTTGCATATAATTAGTCAGATTTAAATATTTATTTACGAAAATGTTCAATACTGCGTTTTTATGAAACTTACATTTTTTTACTGCCACTATTAAATGAATAAATATACCAAACCGCTCAAATATGCAGTAGAAATATAATCTTCTATAATAATTATTTTTTTTATTCAACATTGGACTTAAAACCGATTTAAAACAGAACCATTGAAATAAAATCAGAATCAATTGTTTGAGGTAGCACTTGCTGAATAGAAATTAAACGGGGAAATTAGCTTCCTGAGCAGGAATTACTATCGCTGGATAAAAAAAAGACAGGAAATTGCTTTTCTGTCTTGGAGCAGTAATTGCGGGTTTCTTTTTGTTTATTAATTGTATCACTCTTTCATCAGAGATATGCATTGGATAAAAAATGCAGCAAAAAGAGTTCTTTTAGCTAAATTAATTGGATATTATATTTCCACATTGATTTCGCCCTAGATATGACTAATTTGTAAAACAATGTGCATGCTTTGACAATAGTTAAATTTATATTATAATTCAATCCCTTAAGTTGTAGTTCGTTTGCAGAATTTTTAATGCTTCATTCCAAATTATTGTTATGTGCGTCTTTTTAAAGGAATAATTAAAATAATATTCAATATATCTTCTGCCTATTAAAAGTAATTATTACTCAGAAGTTTATTGTTCACATTTTATCGTACGGGATACAAATTATATATAAAAAAGTATCAGCTTATGTAAATTGAAAAACCTCACTATTTAAACTAACAAATGATTTGGTTTTCATAAACTGGTTTTAATACCAGATCAGATCATATTCGGGATATACACGACACTTAAACAACTGATTTACGAGTAAGAAAAAACTCATTTCAAGAAAACTTAAATTCCATAAACCCAGGAAGGAACTTTAATAAGATTTAAGAAAGAGTTAAGATCAAGACGATTGTTAATTAAAAATATGCCTGAAAGCAAAAGTGTCAAAATTCTGGCTTCGTATAAATCTATTTTTAAGAATTGGCAAAAGAGCTATTAATATTTACAGAGTTTCGCATTAAACTATACTAAACAAAATTAAATGCATTTTCCCTAGCCCCTTGTAGGAATAGATTTATAAACAGAAGCAAATTAGACATAGTTTTAAGTTTGCTAAAGGTAAAAAGATGATCGACTCTGAAATTAATGAAGAATAAATTTACATACTTCTATTAATCCCAACTAGTAGTCATTGAATTAATTTTCTGAGAATTGCAGCTACTTTTTAGCAACCAGTAATTGTACAGCCAGATGCTGCTGATGTATATCATCGTTAAAAGGTTTCTCGAGGGCAATTGAGCAGTCGTTTAAAATTGATAATGCAATGTCAAACTTTATTCCCTTCTTCTTCTTCTTCTTTCTTATCCCTCTGATCTGGATCAGATCAGTTCCATGAGTCCCTCCGCCTTCAGTTTATCTAGAACAACATGAGGGCTACGCAGAAGGTCCACCCGAGATAAGGCAATACATCGAAGTAAATGCTCGGCAGTGGCCTCGCTTGTGTTACACTTTGTACAAGTGGAGAAGATTTTGTCTCCCCCGGAGAACCAAAGAGTCCTAAGATGACCGGATTTGAGCCTTGTCAATGCTGTCTGGTCCTGTCTTTTTACTTTATTCCCTGTAATATTTTTTTCTTTCAGAAATTTGTCTTCATCGTGGAAAGTTTCTGCAGAAAGTTGTGATAAAGATTAATTAGTGAGTAGAAATATGTTATGATGAATGTTCTTAATCTGATATATGCTGATATTTACCGGTAGATGTTTAAAATAGTAAATAAGTGGCAACGAAAATATTACAGGTTATTCACCTATGAAAGTCGACATTCAAATGTATTTGTTGACCTACGTCTTCGGACATAAAACTTAACGTTTAAATGTAAAAAAATTAAGTAATGCAACTTAAAAAAATATAAAATGATTGATGAAATATCCATTTTTTAATAAGGTTTATGGATGAAAATTATTAAAAAAAACCTTCAAATTTTCAAAACTAGAGATGTGCAACATCACACAATTTTTAATTAAAACTCAATAAATCAATACATTTAATTTTAATTATGATAAGGTAATTATGATAAGGCTAAGGTAAGTTAATATTAATAACTTCCTAGCCTAAAAAGATGTATAGTAGGTACTCTTTTCGCTTGCATGATTGTCTCAAAAGCCTTATTATGATGTTTGACTGGTATTAAAAAATAATTTGCCAAATTTTAAGTTTGTAGCTCTTTTCATTTTTCAACAATACATTTAAAACCAAACACTTATTTGGAAGCTATCTTTCGAACACGTAATATGAATATTTAATTTTATCATAAAAGTAATGGCATTTTTGGTACAAGACGGATGAATAACTTTAGTAGCATAAACTTTTAACTAGCCTTATTAATTTAATGATGTTGTAATAATTATTTTTTAATATTGATATCATGTAATATATATATAATACAACATAAAATTTCTGCTTCGCAAAAGTTGTTAGAATTCAGAAAAGTACAAAATAGTATTAGAAATAAATTGATGCAATTAAAAAGAAGTATTTTAATAGTTTTAGTTAAGCAATATTAATGAGATATATGTAAATATTTCATGTTAACTTCATAATTCCTATCTTCACTTAAATTTTGTTTTTTCTCTATCAGTATTTAACGAGTGCACAGAAGAAATTAAACTAATTTTAAAAGCATTTATTTATCTCGGGCATATTATTGAGATAAAATTCAATTTAATGGGATTATTTCTTATGGCATCACGCTCTCTATACTGCGCTGTCATTGGTTGCTTTCTTTTCTTTGAAAAACTGGTTGAAACAGCTCATTGATTTTAAAAAGTTTACGCACTCCTAACTGCGCTTTCATTGGTTGTTTTGTTTTCTTTGACAAAGTGTTGAAACAAGACCTTTAATGCCCGTTAAGATTGAATTGTTTCTAAAATTTCCTATGTTTAAGCGCTGTTTAAACGCTGCTTCATTTACCGTGTGTCGCATGAACATTGTACAAGTGATTCAGAATGAAAATAAAATAAAAAAGGGTTTATATTAAGTATGTATAAGTATTATATGAACTTTTTAAAATGAAATATCCTATCCGATATTTGATATACGAGATATCGTTTCCGTAATGCCTTTCCCTGATTTAAGCGTATGAACGATTTGAAATTAATTACAAATAATCCTCATAACTCGAAATCTGTCACGGAATCGGTTCAACGATGCAAATTATAACAATACATTTCGATTATCAGATACAACATTCAAATATCCGTAGGAAATTTAAAAGCAGGTAATAAGATATTTTAAAATGTTTTTCACGTTAGTGCCTTTTAATATTAATGTTTATCTTTGCATCTCGATATCTTATATTATTTTTGTAATTTGAATTCTTTTACACGTATGCTATAAACCTAATTTTATTGCCAGTAATCGAATGCTTTTTGAACAACAGTTTCTTTACTGATACTTTTTTTTCATTAGTATAGGACTGTAGCCAAAGAAACCGTGAAAGTATTTATATAATTGAATCTGATGGGGTAGAAAACCATAACTGAATATTTTTTTCTGTGCTTTGATTTGATTCTTTTGAAAATCTGTAAACTGAATGGAAAACCCAAAATATTTTCTTTATCTATTTTTCAAAGTAAATAAACTTCGTTTTCAAACTTTTCTTTTGAAAACTGTTAAGAGTATTTTCTCTTTTAATTAAATTTTAACAAAGAGTTCAAAACTTTTATGGAAAAGACATTTTAAATAATTAATGTTCCCCTTCCATGAGTTTGTTCTTAAGGCTTTAAATATAAATTGAGATGTCAAGGACGGGGTTGGACATGATGGTTTTCAAAAACCAATTGTGATTAACAAATAGTAGTTGTAAAGAACTAAAACAGCCAATTTTCTTGTTACTCTAATACTCAGTGAAATTTTAAAGAAAAACATAGAGGTTTGTAACAGCAACTGTCACCTTGAGCCGCTTCTACACATGATTTATTCACATAATAACCCCCCCCCCCCCCGGCAAAAACATGATTTAGTTGTAATTTAAAATTTTAAAGGCCGAAATTGGCTTTCACAAATTAAATTCATTTTTTTATTAGATACATTTATTTAGTTTATAGAATAATCATGTAAAATTACTTGGGATAATGTAAAAACTCTTTCTATGTCTGTCTTACTTTACGAAGGCTTATAAGCGGGTCACTGATCAAGCGCACAAGACAGAATATATATGTACCTCCCCCCAAGGGAATGAGTTGATTGGGACTTATCTTATCAACATAAAAATTTGTAAACGCTGTAATTTAACTTAAAATTATATTACATTTTATGTATTCGTTAAATATTGTTTCAGCAAAACGCGAAGCTTTTCACCGATTTCAACAAATGTCGTACTTTGATTATAACCACAGTTTAAACCACATTCGGAAGAGTACTAATGCGGTGATAATTCAAGTGGTTTTAAAACGTGTTACGTACTTGATACTGCAAAGGTGCGAAAGAGCGTGAATTTTCTCATTCCGTTGCTGTGCACGATCATCGTTAAAAGTAGCAAAGTCTTTGCTTTGGACTTAAAGAGAGAGCGTTACTAATACCCTTTGTTAAAGTGGAAATAAATACTCTCTTTAAGTGAGATAAATATATTTGAGAAAGGATTAAATTGGGCTTAGAATGTGACCGGGAGTTGCGCTTTCGGAATCTTATTTTTACATTGAACAGACAGAAATTTTAAAGATTTAGGGAGCAATAAGTGATTAACCCTCTAATGCATACTGTTGCCGTTTGGCAACAAGTAACATAATCCACTTTATTCTATTATAAACGCGCTCCCTCTCGACAAATTTATGCTTTTTCATCTATTACATTCTATTTTGAAGTTTTAGTTACCAATAATATTCATAGATGACAGTAGTAAAAGTTTATTCAAAATTAAAGAGGGAGGTTATTAACTGTTGTGAAATTAGGTTTTTGGCAGTATACAAAGCATAATAATATTAGTACTAAATACAAAGAAATTGTTTTGAAAAATTAATTATAGTCAATAAGGGTTATTCTGAAGAATGTTTAGTAATTTTCTAGTCATTATTATCAAAATTGGTATTTTGTAATTGGCTTTTGTCATACAGAAATTTTTTTAAAAATTGAAATTATTTAAATTCTAATGCAGTTACATTTATTCAGTATTTTTCCCATGTATGAGTATTAGAGATAGATACCCAAGGTCGCAGTGTTCGGCGAACTTGCCCCCCACCAAAGAAGTCATAAGTCATTAGAGATAGATATATATTTTTTTGGGATGAAAAAAAAAATCATGCATTAGAGGGTTAAAATCGTGCTCTTCAAGAAATTATATTGAATAAAAACTATAATATTTGAAAGTAACATTTTTATATAAGTATTTGAAATCGGAGTTGGAAAAAAAAAACCGCACTCCACATATACTTTTAACTTTCCATTTTCTTTATCCATTTTCTTTATAAAAGTATATGTAGTTTTTAGCTCTAAAAGAACAAAGAAATTTATTTCTAATTATTGTTTTAAATACGTTAAGAGTTTAAACATATTGTTTTTGAGAAGTCTTCTAGTTTAGCTGTAAATTAAATAATATTGTTTTTGCTGGAATATCCATTGTTCCGGTTTAACTTGCCTTTGAATATGGAGGTATCTTTGAAGTAATACAAATAACGCTAGTAAACAAAATATTCTATAGCTTCACCTGAGTTTTGTTAAGAATTGTCTTAAAAGAGAGTGAGAGAAAACATAACACATATTACGCGGAAACAATAAAACCTGCGCAGCGAAAGTGTTAAACATTCAGATGAGAATCTCAACAAAAAATATTATAAACAAAGGTGGAAACTGGAAATTGATTTTCAATGTAAGAAAATTTACAAAATATAGAACGGTAAATATAATCCAAGGACTTAAAGAATTCAAAGGAAAATTTAATGATAAAAAATATGTGTATTTTTTTTAAAGATAATGAAGTAATATAATAAACTTCTTGACATATAATTTTAAATTGGAACATAAATTCTAAGATCAAAGGATTGCGGCTTAGTATTTTTAAACATTGTAAATTTTTTTATATATATAATAAATAATGTGTTGAAGTGTAAAAAATGCTGTAATCTTTGATGTTTACTTAAGAACTATATTAAACTTAGACTGAGTACTTAGACATTATTACCTAAATAATAGATTCTCTTGAATTACCATTGGTTTTAAGTAACAAATAGCCACTTGATTTTGCACTTCACTGTTTGAAACAGAAAAGCAAAATATTGATACTGTTTATGATGAAAACTTTTATTTGTAAAAAAACCCACCAAGTATCGAAGTAATTTACTGCATCTTGCACCGACATCCTCAAAACGTATTTTATAATATTCGGTTTATTATTTTTTTTTCAACTTCACTTCATGAACCATTTTTTATTATTATTTTTTTTTTAAATTAACTCCATTTTTGATATTTTAGATACTTATGTTTGCGACCAAGGAAATTGGAGATTATTTGAAGTGTTTACAAGTTGTGTTGTAAAAAAATATTTAATATTATCGATGCATTTATTTTTAGTGTTTAGAATTGAACGAAACGTTTAAAATAAAAAAAATTGTGTGTAACTTAAACGTTGAAGTTAAAAAAAGATTTGTTTGTATTTTTATTTTAATCTCCTTCCATTGATAATTAAATTATGTGAAATTCTGTGAATTGTCTTTTAACGTTTACATTTTGCATAAAAAGTAAAAAAACAAAACACTTGTTATATAATAATTTAAAAATCTCTTTCGTATTCGATTTTAAAAGTAAACTACGTTTCTAAACATTTGTAAATTTTCACTGTGCATTTAAGTTCGATTTCTGTAAAAAGGTTAGGGACGGATTAAAAGCTTTATATTTTCCTCCTGAATTTACGGGCAACGCTTTTTTAGAAACGTATGTTAAATTTCCACAAAAAAAAAAAAAAAAAAAATCAACACTCATAAATTTCACTTGGGAATCGATTGACAAATTGTGGAGTTTATAACTAGTATTGCCGTTATTTTTTAAATTTAAAACTTAAACAAACATCGTACACATATTAAAAAAATAAAACATCTTTGCTACTAAGGAGCACACTTTAATTAACATTTTATATTATTTATTGAAGAACTAAATTTTAACCCTTTGGGATATTTTTTTTCAATGAAAAACATATTTTGTATACTGATTTGAATAATTTTTGGCCTTTTTTTTTAAATTCGAAAGAATGAAAAAAATAAATAAAAGGTATTGAAACGCTGGAGCAATGTTTGTTTTACTCAATTTTCATTTCCGCAATATCAAGAGAAACTTTATTCATTTATAATAACATTTTAAAGAAATTTATTTTTGTCTTACACATCAGTTTGGAATGACGTCTTAATTTTGCTTAATATGATCTTTGTTACATTTATTTGTTCATTTGTTCATTACATGTTTACTATGAAACCGGCAAGGGATTCCATTATTTGGCATAAAAGCTGAAAGTTTTGATTAAAATAATTTTTCATTCATTAATACACTTTGAGTTGGGAGCGCTTCTAGGTGACAGTAAAAAGCACAATCAAGTATATTTCTGTTACAAAAGCTACTTGTTTTTCGATGAGAATTTCAGTTAGCAATTAACATGAAAATAGGCTATTTTAGTTCTTTTAGACCTTATTAAATTTCAATTTCATTTTTTTTAAAAAATACCCTTCCTCTTTATGACTACAGCATTAATTTAGCGAGGTCATGTAGTTTTAAATAGGTAAAAAAGCTTTTTATTTTAAGGGGGTTCGGTATGTTGTATATCGGTAATGTTAAATTGGCCAATTGCAATGTACCTTTTCACAATAACTACTAATCAGATCATCTTAAAATTTTCTCTGTGTGTTATACCAACCTTATATATTAATCTGAGGTTAAATTTTTTTTTAAAAAATAGCTGTTAGATTTTTTAAAAATAAAATAAGTTTTGAAGTACCCAAAAAATCATGAAATTTTTCACTTTTTTGCCCCATAAAATATTTTTCACTTTACTTTTATTAGAATTAATAACCTCATATTAATACATACTATGTGTTGCATCATATAAAAAAAGTTTACGAGAAAACATAGCATAGTTTTTGAGAAAAGGTACATCGAAGTTCAAAAAATCAAGTTCTGCGAAAAACGCGTTTAAAGTTTTTATTGTTAACCCATTTCCTTACGAAGCCATTACATTAAAAGTGCTCTTAATGTCACAATTTTTTTTCAATCGTCTTGATACTTTTTGACATTATTAATAAAGGTTGTAATAGTATTTTAAGCCAATAATTTTTGTTTTAATTTTTTCACTGATTTTAGGGTACTGAACCCCCTTAAGTAATAGAGCTTTAAAGCTAATTCAATCAAGTTTTAGCAAGTAAAATTGTACAATCAAGCTATACATTTAAATCAAGATAATTGGGGACACTTGAATACCCAACGAAGATAATTGATCGGGAAGTAAGCTTCTATGTTCCCAAGTGCTTTTCTGGTTTACCGTGAGATTTTTGCTCAGCTCTTAATTTGGCCTGATAACACGCCAACCTTGTAACTTTCTTTATTCTAGAACTGAGATTTCTTGGATTAAGTGACTTGGAATTAAGATAATTGAATTTGCTTTCTCTAAGGAGAAAGATTTTAAAAAAAAGATTTTGGGACAAATAAACCTATTAAAATATCTAAAAAAAAGAAAAAAAGTTTAAAAACACGTATTTAATCTTTTCCGATCTCGAAATTGTTATTTAATAGACACAAGTGGTACCTGTTATTATTTTAAATCCTTTTCTAAAAACGACTTATCCGTCGGTTTCTCTGTCGTATTCCCACTTGGCTAGCAGCTTTTAATAGTTTTTGAGGGTGTCATAATAATGACATTTAAGGTATTTTTAGGTAAGAGAAAAAATGTTAGAGGAGGTAAGGTGACAAAATTTTTATAGATAGACATTCTGACCAACTTTTGTTTATTATTTAGTTCCTGCTAATTTCCTGCTATATTTCAAACAACTTATACAATACTGATTTTTTTTAGTATTGAAAAAATAAAATTCCAAATGCACGCTTACTCAAAGAATTAGTGGGATGGCAACAAGGGGCCGGATTTAAAGATTTGCCGCCTGGAGGCTGCGATCGATTTGCCGCCAGATCTAGTTTTCTTCACTATTTTATTCTTTCTACTTATTAGAATCATCTATGTACACTCTAAATCGAAAGCGAAATAATAGGTGAATTTTTTTTTAACTTTTCTACTATTTGTCATTCAACTTCCAGGGAAGAGTCTAATTGCCCTCGCAGCTACCATGTTTACTACTAAATATTAGTGCTATATATACGTTTACGGTTTACACGTTAATGTAAATTATTTGTTTCTTTCTTAAAAATATTAATATCTTTTTTAGGAGTTTAAAGTTTAATAAGCCTTGATATTCAATATTCAAGTAACCGAAAAAAGAATATTTTTTCTTTATTAAAAAAACCCCTACTAGAGTGCAAGAAATATATTTTATCTGATGGGTTTACACTCTTAAAACAAGAGAGTGGATTTGAACTCAGTCTGAGTTAATTTCACGCCTCCAGAGTGGAAAATGCACTTATCCGGAACGAGTGGATTTTTTGTGTGCTAAACCACCGACAGGATCACTCCAAACGAGTGATTTTAACTCAGCCTGAGGTAATATTCAATCCTTTCCAGTGTCGAAAATGCACTTCTCCAACTGGAGTGGATTTCACTCTTTTGTTTTAAGAGTGTATATAAAATTCAATTTTTAAATAATCTCAGTGTAAAAAGAAAAAAATTAAATAAACTGGACATAAAAGTATGTTATTGAACCCATTTACTAACATATAAAATAACATAAAAACCAGCTTGGTTCCTAAATTTGACTTGTTTCGAAACAAACGACAGAAACTTTCTTCATAAATAGGTTTTCTTTTGGATATTTGGAACTTGTTTTTCAATAAATATTAGATTTCTGTTGAATTTTAGGAATAAAATAAACAGTAGCAAAAGGGTTTTGCTTTGTTCGTGAAACTTTTATATCTTAAAAAAAAAACTTTTTTTTTAGTAAGAACACTTTTTTTTTATTATAAGGTTTTTTAATTACTTTTAATTACCTAATATTGAATGTAAGTAAATGAATGTATTGTGATATGTGGTCGAAATTTTGTTTTTTGTTTTTTTACACGTATTGGGAGGGGGTTCAGATTTCAAAAAAGTTTTTGAACCTTTGTCCATCTGTCAGATTGCCCGTCTGTCTGAAACCACTCTACAGCTCGAACTAAAAGAGCAACGGACTTCCCAGTACTTGTTGAACATCATTTTAAGTATTTGTGAAAATTGTGAATGAGGAAGGTCCTATGCCATAAAATATTTTAGGTTTTGAAGTTTTTGAAATTACCTTACAAGGTATGCAATTTACCTTTATAAATGCATTGATTCAATAGTCACGTTTACATGAGCCATCGAATCCATGGATTGAAGAGCAAGCTCAGCAATTTTTTCCTCTTGTGGAATTTCTCTCAGACAGAACCGGAATTGCTGGGTTCATTGAGGTTTTTCATAAACCCTCTAATGAAGGAGGGTTTCATGTTTCATACCATGGATTTGGCCAAAGACTATCATTTGGGTTAGAAATCCTGCTCGACCTCTTTTTCACTCAATGGGGATTTTGGCATTCCATGGATTCGATGGCTCAAACTTGCCTATTGAGTGGTGATTGAAAGTTGTGTTGTGTTGCACCACCTTATTTTTCTGTATCATATTTGTTTATTTTGATTACAATGTTCTTATTTAATTAACAATATTAATTACATACGCTTGATTTAAGTAAAATAGCATTTTGAAATCTATTCTAATTTTTTTTATTGCTTTCCAATATGTGAACGGAGTGTTTCGGAACTAGTTTAACTACAATACTGGAGTTTTAGAAATGCTTTTCATGGGAATTTGATATCATATCCGTTACTTTTTAGCCTGAAGCTGTGCATCAACATACGTACAATTTAAGAAAATCCTTTTTAATTTCTTGTCTAGCATATAAACTGAAAAACATATATTTAATATAAAGCCTACACATTGAGCATATATTATGACAACTTTTCTTCCCATCATATTGACGTTAATTTTTTAACTGTTAATAAATCTAACATTTAGTGGTAGGATGTAGATTTTTAGTCAATGAGCTTTTAAAAATGTAGTTGGTTTAAATTATATTAAAATTAATATTTTATTAAAGCATTGCACTTTTTGAGGTCAAAACACGCAAATGTTAACCTTTAAGCTTAACGCAACTACAGATTAAAATTCATTCATATATATCTCACAAACACAATAAAATAATAAAATGGCATCCTTTTGGTCCGGTAGGGTACTGCATTTAAGTTAATAAGGGCATATATGGTTAAGAGTGAAGATAATAGTTTATTTATATAAAGTACGATTCGGTGAAATGTTTTACAGTTTCAAATAACCTTTGTAAAAATGAAATAAGTTTAGTTAACTTTCAGGATTAGATTTTCTTATTCAAGTAATAGGTGTAGACAAATTTAACTATTCGATTTGCATATGTAAGTAATGAAACTTTTCAACTTTTTTTAATATTTCGGATATTTTTTGAAAAAAAAATATCAAGCGATTTTTTTTGTATAGGTGTTTCAAAAACTTTTCTTTTGTCTAACTTTTCTTTTGTACACAATTAAAATATAATATCTATACTTTTTACTGAAAAACTATTAATTTTTGTAAAAAAAAATACACGATAAGAAATCACGTTAAATCAAATAATTTTTAAAAAATTTAAATTTTATTAGTAATTTTATACAATTAAATTATTTATTTAAAATTGATATAAAGTAAAAATTACAAAAATATTTAATTAAAATACTCACGTTTAAAATCTTTCAATGTATCCAAAATCATAAACTAAGAATTTCGTAACAAATTGATAAATCTCGGTTTCCACGACCCATCCTTCATCCCGAGCCTCTTGAGTAAAAGATAGATCTTTTAGCATCTCAACATGCAGAATCTGCCTCTAATGATCCCTCTCATCTCGGAGCAAACCACAACCCCTGGTGGCTGAACGTTGTACTAAGAGCGGAACGGGTGTAAAGTCCCACTTCAAATTTGACTTTTAAAATATTTGAAACTGCTCTCATCTCAGAAAAGTTTGGATATTCATTTAATGTTTGATAAGGACATATTACTGAAAATAAGTTACAGAAATTATGTATCTGTCTTTGTGTTAAATGTTATATTGACAAAATTGTTTAACTATAGTAGTTTAAAACTATTTTTTTTGTTTAGAAAAATAAAAAAATGGAAAATAAGGCATTTTCATGCTGTTGATGTCCGTCTCTCGATATCCCTCTTCCAAATTCGGTTATATCGGTTGTAAAAAAAAACCCTCAATTCTAGTATTTTTTGTTAAAAAAGGTATGATATAAGAGACCTATCTTTTACGCTTTTTGTCCGTTTTTTCGTACGTCCAGACATCCTATCGACGCTTCGAAGAACTGCCTGTAGACGTTCTGCTAATTTAAATAGCTTTAATTATTATTATTTAAATCACTGTTGCTACATAAACTATCGCATGGGAAATTTTATTTATTTAAAATTAGCTTTAAAACCTATCGTTTCACTGGTGTACCCCCCCTTTTGGTTTCGCACAATCATTTTCAGTACATACTATAACTAATGGTAATAAAGTGTTGATGGTGGGACAAGACAGTATTTATTTTTTCTGTTATGAAAAAAAAATGCTTTAAAAAGTTACAACACGCAAAAAGATGGTGCTGGCCCTGCAACTCAACCAAGTTCGGTTGACGGGTGTTTAATTGTCACAGTCAAACTGGTGGTTTCTTTCAAACCTACCAGTTTAGTTACCATAACTATACTCGTTCGATTGAACGAGTTTAGTCCACGGGACCAGACTGCCTCAATGAGTTTGGTTGAGACAACTAAAATCTGTGTGAGAACTAAACTGCTCGGTATCAGTGTAGTTCTCTCAACTGAACTAGTCGTTTGCGCCAGCTGAAAGCTTCTAACCAAACGTGTTTGGTTCCTGCAACTAGACAATCCTGTCTGTCCTATAGCAACCGAACAGTTTGGTTGGGAGAACCCAATTTTCGTTTGTAAGTACCAGACAGTTTTTTGCGTGAAGAGGAGGGTAATATGGGATGGTCGGGTAATATGGAATAGTTGTTTAAAATTATTGACATTTAACCATGCTTCAGAAAACAGTTAATTTTAACCAAAATACAATATTTGAAAATTTAAGTTCAAATAGTTTTGCTTTTATAAGTCTATTTACAAAAATCACAAACATTATCTTCTTTCTCTGCTCCAGTTCAGTCAAAACGAGCCCATAAAGAAGAGCATAATGCGTTAAATCCAAATTTCATTGATCTTCGGAAAAATGTTCCATTTGGAACAATACATTCAGCAACTTTGTTTATTTGTTCTTTAGTTGATAATAATATCAGATGATGTGTATTTCATATTATCCGACGTACCATTTTGGATTATGACAAGTTTTATTGATGGATAAAAGCTTGATGGCTAAAAAACGACTTCAGCATAACAAACTACTATTATTTTAGTACACATTATTCTTGACAACAAAATTCATGATTAATGTTAGATTAAAAAGTTTGAACACTTTGCGATAAAAACTTTCAAAAGTCCGAAAACACACTTTGTTTTATAGCAACTGAAGGGGGAATTACTTTTTTCCTTAGATGATCACAGGACAAAAACAACGAGCTGTATCATTGCGTACATGTTTAGCTGTAAGAAGAAATATGTTTTCATGCACTGAAAGTAAAGTTTTGGTGCCTTAAGATATTCCGGTCTACTTTTTTTGGTCCAAAGGAAATATTTTTTTTTCAATTAGTTACTTGTTTTGTCCATGCTATTAACTACAATTAAGTGCAAAATAGTGCTAATGTAATTATTAGCAATTGTCACTGTTTTGGGGTTGGCAAAAGTAAACAATACAAAAGTAGACAGAAGTAGACCAAGTAATTTTTTTTTTTAAATCACTACGAAAGTCCCAAATGTAAATGACTGGGTTATTCTGGGAGTACAGCTGGGGAAAAAAAAAACGAATCACCCCTCGTTTCTCGGCTGGTATTGATCAAGGAATTTTGTGTAAGGTGTCAATTTTCAGGAAATAGCGTGAGGAATTGAGAACTGGCAACGAAAATTGTAATAGGGGTCGTCTACATATCAAAATGAGTACCAACTTTGAAAATTCCAATGGCAACACCCAATTTTTTTTACATAAAAATGTTCAGCACCTTCAAAATACCCCATGTATAAAAAATAATTGTTTATTCTGCATTATTTGCTGAGATATAAGTATTCAAAGTTGAACGCCCATAATGTTAAAAAAGTTTCACAAACTTTTATTCATACCTCTACAAACAAAATTAATTAAACAAAGATTTTTTTTTCATTATATACTTCTTAATTTTCCAAAAACAAATCACACGTGTTTTTTCATCAATTTTTCATTTTCAATAATTTTTTATTTAAATTTAAATAAGAAAAAATAAAACGTGAATAGCAACCCCAATTTTTTTTTACATAAATCGATAAAGTAGATCAAGTAGAACCAAAATCCCGAATTTTTTGATTCAATAACAATTATTTGCCGAGTTATTGTAAAAAAACTGAAAAAGACGAATTTTAGGGACCGTTTAAAAAATTATTCGGCACATTTGATCCTAAATTGCATTATCGTTTGGTGATTAAAAAGTGTTTGTTGGTAAATGTTTATTCAAATTATCGATTTCTGTCAAATGTCTAAAAATCTTTTCTTATTTCAAGTGCATACAATGAATTTTGTTTGTATAATTAACATTAAATTATATCGGTTACTATATTTTTTTTAATGTATGTTATTTCCAATACAATTTCAAAAAGTGTGTTTAATATTAAAAATTAAATATCCTAGAATATAATTGGACTTCGGTTTTAAATACATTTGATTGTTACCACATTAATTATTTAAAATGATTAGTGCCTACTGCGTTGGTTAAAAGTCATTATCAAATCATCCTGAGTAATTTTATTTTGCTTTCCTTAAATATCGTGTTAAGGTCGTAACCCTCAATTTGCAATACGTGGTTTACCGTTAAAAAACTAAGCTCCTCGGCGCAACATCCCATTAGTGGGAAAGGGCCTGCCGTGCCCATTTCAGCTTTCGTGATACAAGGGCTCTGGGGTGCAAGGCATATGTCCCGGTAATGTGGAAAGCCTCCCGCGGAACGCCAAGCGTTTAGTTCCCCAAGCATGCTTGGTCCCCAATTTATCGACCCACTTAAGGGATGAAAGGATGGGTCAGTCCCGCCTATTCCGGGATTAGATCCCCGGACCTGCGGCGTTTCAATGCGAAATAAGCACTACCACTAAGCCACTGGGCCGATATTACAGATATAGTGCGACGAATTTTAAACAATGTTTTTGCAACAATGTGAATGAAACAAAAATTTGCATGAAAAGTTTAAAACATAAGTGTAATAATCATGTTTTTCAATCTGATTGTAACTAATAGCAATTGAAAATCTGTTCGTTATAAATAACCGTATATGCAACTTAATTTAAAATTAAAACTTTTCATCTTCTAGCCATTATTTTATTTCTGAATTTTAAAATAATAATAAAAAAAAAAAAATCGAAAAATCCCAATATTACTGAAGAAAGTTAAATTCTAGCATCCGTTGGCGAGATTATGCTAACCCTTTTTTAGCTTGTCGTTTTGAAAAGACACAACCAAAATATTACCTTTTTTCACTTAGGAGATTTGCCCCTAAACGAGTTCAAAATTAAAGCTTTAATATCTCAAAAAATAATGCAAAATAAATAATTCTTTTTTATACATGGGGTATTTTGAAGGTGCTGAACATTTTTATGTAAAAAAAATTGTGTGTTGCCATTGGAATTTTCAAAGTTGGTACTCATTTTAATATGTAGACGACCCCTATTGCAATTTTTGTTGCCAGTTCCCAATTCCTCACGCTATTTCCTGAAAATTGACACCTTACACAAAATTACTTGATCAATAGCAGCCGAGAAACGAGGGGTGATTCGTTTTTTTTTCTCCCCAGCTGTACAAGGTTTGTTGGGAAAGTAAAAAGGAATTTTTTAAAACTAGCTTACAATTCAGTATGTATCAGAAAGAATCGATGGAAAATGTTTTAAATGACAATGGATGATACATTTTAAGTTGATAGTGATCAAATAGAAGATTCGCCTACCTCCTGTATTTTCTCTGCAAAATAAATCTCCAGTTCTGTATTTCGACAAGATTTTACAATTAAATTTGATAAGTTCGTTAATATAAGCATAATTAATGTGATAAAAATAAAAAGTAATCATTTTGTTAAAAAAACTATAAAATCTATTTAAACTTTATAATATGTAGTTTTGTTGTTAGGTAAAAGTATTTCGATAATTTTAAGTCTTGCTACCAAATTTTGTTTATGTTGGGTCATGTTCCCTATGCATTTAGATACATGAGACAAAATTAAAGTTTTAAATAATTTATACTTTACTAATATTGCAGCTCATACTTCAGAAAAATACTAATGTATGTTGTGTAATATTTATTTTAAAGTTTAAATTGACTGCATTTGCGCAACCATTAATGGTGTTTTTTTTTAAAAGTTACAAGCCAAAACTTCAAGTTGGGTCATGTGTCCCTGGTTCCATCTAACGACAGCATCAAGAAGTTAACTCTTTGTTTACTGCACCATGGGAGTTTTCTTAGGTCTTTCATGATATTTCCACATCATGGCAGCACGATTTAAAACAAAATTGAACAGAAAATAACATCCGGTTTTTTTAATTATAAGGTGATAAAGTTTTAAAATAGTGTTGCCATTTGCTGCATATTTTTGGCGTTTTAAAACTTCAAAAATATATAATTAACTAAATAAATATCATTTTCTTTTCAAATTTGTTTAATTTAGATGTTATTTTGATTCCTATACAAGTTAAAAAAGGGATAACATGGCAAAGCTATATTTTTGCGGAAGTTATGATTACAAAACTAATGTATTAGCTCTTATAGGACTGACAATCCCTCTTAATTACATTTGTTTTGAAAAAAAAAACACGCACTATATCTTTTAATCTTACTGAAACGAATGTTTTTACAAACTTTTCTTGGAACTGAAGTCTTTTTCTGGTCGTAAATCAAGTTAAACTGCAGGCCCACAATCTCGCTTAATTCTATAAGACAAAATATCATCTTATTCGAAGTTTACTGACAACCTGGACGTTTTGGGAATCCCTTGCATATTTTAAATTCAATCGAATTAAAATTAATAAAGTTTACTATATAGAATAAATAGCCGGTCCGATGGCGCAGTGGTTAGTGTTCTAGCTTTTTGAGCTGCTGGGCTAGAGTTCGAATCCCGGTAAAGGCATGGATGTTTGTGCTTGTCAATAAATGTTGTTATTTGTCCATGTGTTTGTGTCGTCCTTCTTTGTGTGTCTCTTGTGACTGTCTCTTCTGGTGAGCTGGGTAATGGACTATGAAGCCTACACTCTCCCTTCTAGAGGGCGCAATCACTGTCATTTGTCATATAGAAGAAATAAAAACAAATTGCACTCAAAGAACTATAAAATAAAACAGACAACAAAAATCTAATACCCATGGAAACCGGCGGAAGACAAAAATTAGGTATGACCCAAAAAAACACGAGAGTTAAATCATCTGATACAACATCATTTGAAAAGAAAGGATAAATCCTAAGATTGCAATTTACAACATCGACGTTCGCATGATGGAGAAATGGGCTTACATTTTCCCTTTCTATACCAGTTTGTGTTCGAATTTCGAAAATTCTCTTTTTAAATGGCTCCATAAAGATACTGTCCGGCACTGTCCGGACACGTAGCTACTTCAACTGCCCTTCTATCACTGCAGCACTCTTCAAGATTGACTTGAACTGTTCCCGGGAAACCGTTTATATTATACGGACAAAGATGCGGATGTGGTGTGTTCCTCGCTTTTGGAATTATTTGACTGTTCTATCCCACCTGCCTCTACTTATAATGGTCTTTTTTTATTATTGTTTTTTTCTATTATTATTATTGTACTGGTCCCACGACAACAAGAAACATAAGATTTTTTTTTTAATTGAACTCTAGGCAGCATATTGGCAACCCTAAAAAGTGACAAACTTCATTCCCTAAGTCAAGTGGGTTTTGCAAAGTTACTTTTTAAACCAAACTTTTTTTTTCTTCTGAACAACAGATTCGATATTCTTGCTTCCAAATTTAAAACGTTTTTTAAAAATTAATCTTGAACTGGGCTATCTTCCAGCTGAATGAAGCCCCCTTACCCCCAATGTAACGAATGTTCCCTTTTGTCTCAGGGTGGTTCTATATTACGAAGCCTATCACCAATAGCCCTTGTGTAGCTCAAGTGAGACGCTAAATAACCTTAGCTCAACTCAACCCAAGAGTTTTATAAAGGGCTCGGATGACTTAGTGGTTTGGATCCCAAACTTAGTGGTTTGGACGTTGTAACGGTGCGGGTTCGATTCCCGCCTTTTCCCTGGGTGAACTTGCTTTTTCTGTGTCAGTAAAAATTCTTTCTGTGTCTGTCTTACTTGACGACGGCGGGTATAAGAGGGTCTCCGATCAAGCACACATGCTTACCCTACTTTCTATAAATGCAGCTACTCAGTATCAAAATACAGGTATTAAAATAGAAATTGAAATGCTTGAAAATATTAAGAAAATAGGAATGACTAAATGCCAATGCCTAGATAAAAAAAAAAGAAATAAAAAAAGTTGCAGACACGTTCATCGAAAATGTTTGTCATTTAATGATTGGAAGTTAGATAAAAATCAAATCAAAATTAATTTTCAAAAATTCCAGTACTTATTCTCAATTATTTTTCAATTTTTGTACTCAAAATACGGTCTGAGAATGTCACAGTTTCGACCGTGGTAGTTCGATTTCTTTTCTGAGAGTTTACCATCCACACTTAAAACGCTGTACGCAGGGTCCTCGGCTGTGAACTCGTCAAATGGAAGTTCTCTGTAATAAAAAGAGCCTAATAAAGTATTGGAAAATAACGACATGAAGAATGCTATGATCTTTTAAAGGTAACTTAAGTTCAGGTTTTGACCACTTAAAAATATTTTAAAACATTCTTATTAACTAAATGGATCAAAATTAGGAAAATGATTATCGTCAGAATCGATTATTGTGATATTTAAAAAATAGTCTTTTAAGCTGTTTTCTTACTTATAAACAACTTTAACCTAAAATTTAAATCTCCTTGCAAAAACATCACATTTTGTGTTATTGTATTATCGGAAAATGTTCAAAAGTTTCCACAAGTCAGAGATTGGTAACGTGTCATAACTACTGATGCGTATTTTGCAAATATATCTTATTATTTTAATATTGTCACAGAAAAAAGACGCCAAATTAAAATCTACTCAATTTATGGTCTTTCTCTCTCTCTCTCATCAATATTATGCCCCATTTGTATTAAGTTGTTCCCAAAATATGCTTGTCACAAACGTGCATGTCAGATCAATAATATCAGTTACTAAAATTATTTCCGAGCTGAAAACGCCGCCAGAAGAGAATACGTCAATAAATCTTCCCCTAGACTGTTTAACAAACTTTGATGCTAATTGACTGTGAAGAGCAAAGTTTGTGCTCAGACCATTTCCGTCTGAAAAAAGGCTTCTTGCTTAATTTTTTTTTTTTAAAAATACGCGTACTTTTGAGGAGCTCAGATCGGTAACTGACCCTAAAATTATGGACAATATACTCTATATTATGGAAAAAAATTAGGACGTGAAAGTCTATACGTGGGTTTTAGCTTGATAATGCTAAAAATAAATGAATTTTTTTTATACATTTGTCAGGTCGGAATGTTTAGAAAATTTCATTTTGAGCCCGATTTTACTATTACATTACCTATTTTTCGTAAACATTAGGAAATTAGGACGTGGAAGTGTATACGTGGGTTTCAGTTTGATAATGCAAAAAATAAATGAATTTTTTAAATAAATTTGTCGTGTCTGAATGTTTAGAAAATTTCGTTTTGAGCTCGATTTTACGATTCCGTTACTTATTTTTCGTAAACATGCGCTTAATAAATTATAGTAAATTTTTGTCACTATACTTTAAAGTTTTAATAGATGCTATTAGAAATATAATTTCATTTCTTCGTCAGGTCTGGAACGCCTCAATTTATCTATAATAGGAATGCTTCACACAATCTCGACTCAAATCTTACACTCTTAAAACAAAAGAGTGAAATCCACTCCAGTTGGAGAAGTGCATTTTCGACACCTTAAAGGCATGCATATTTACTCAGACTGAGTTAAAATCACTTGTTTGGAGTGATCCTGTCGGAGGTTTAACACACAAAGGATCCACTCCAAAAGGAGAAGTGCATTTTCAAGTCTGGAGGAGTGAAATCCACCCAGACTGAGTTAAATTAGGAGTGTTTGTTTTAAGAGTGTAACCAGGATTTTATCACAAAAAAAAAGAACAATACTACAAGGCTCAGGGTTTGATGTAAGCAATTGATAACCTATGGAAAGAAGAAAGTGCAGTAAATTTTCAAGCAAAAAAAAATAAAAAAAAACATGGATTTAATACATGTCAAATATGACATCTTAACCCAAGAATTTAATGTCATAGTGATGCCGTCACGAAAATGTTGAACCGGCATGTGATGAATCAATACAAGACATTGATAAGTACTAATCTAAATACATATCACGTTTCAATTCTTTGACTTGCTAGCGAACTTAGTGAGGCTAAATTCTTAATATATACTGTGTCTGTATAAAATAATGATTAAACTTAATAGAGAAGGCGGCTTATCAACTAGCATTCATGATTATAAAGAATAAATGTTTACTGCACATACTTTCTATTTGCGAAAGACACAAAAATCTCCTTTCTGACTCGAGATTGCTCTTTCTGCTGCTCCGTGAAATTGTAGGTCTTGAAGTTGATGGTAATCGTCCCATCTGGGTGCACAAAGTCTGTCTGCACGTTGTTAAAGTCCACTGACCCCATCCATTTGGCCCATGGGTTATAAGGCGGGTTTACCTAGAGAAGAAACATTTGGTTACGTTTGCCTTTGTTTATTGGAGGGTATTTTTGTCCAGGACAATTGACGATCCAGCATGATGCCTAATTTGTAAACTCAATTTTAATTAGAAACTATTGTAAGAACTTTTTATTTAAAAAATAATTTAAATTTTGATATGAATTTTTGTTAAAAATAATATATAATAAAAAATAGAGCTTAGAAATTAGGTAAAAGTCTTTGTTTGTACATATTTGCACAATATAAAGTAATTTTCTTGGTTATTTCTTCAATTTTGAACTCAAAATGTGGCGCGCAAGCCTAATCCCAATGTTTTCAAATTTTGTAAATAGTTTTATGTTTATTATTTATTTTAGTTTTGGCTAAAGTTTCATAAATTTCAAAATTTGTTTCATAGTAAATAAATCTTATAGAATTACATATAAAAAAATTATACTTATATATTGAGTAGTTAATTTTTTTTAATGAAATTGAAAACTATGCTTTGTAATACCTTCTTTGCACATTTTTAAGACTTCTACGAACCCTTAACTTACTGTTGCACATCTGATTTAAGGAATATATGACTGTGAACATGTTATATCAAATTTCTTAAGATTTTTTTTGTTTTTAATAGGTGTCAAAATCACGTCAGTCATCACCCTATTCATCTGAAACGTCTTTCGGGTTAGCACATTTTTATATAATCGTATATTTTCCTAGTTAAAAAACTAGAAACTGTTCAAGTGTGTACTTACACTTAAGATATAGCACTTACTTCTTTCTCTAGCATGTAAAACTTAGTCGGTTTACTCTCCTGAACTAATCGTTTCTGTGTTTCGGCGAAGAAAACGATGGGGCAGTTAAAGTACACATCTCCGAACGCCTGAATCACCTTCTTTCGATTTTCGGTGGTGGGCTTTCGGTCCAAATCGCCCAGCAATGCATCTGCCACAGACTGATTAAACTTCTTCAAGAACCTTGAAAGGAAAGTAGTGTATGGAGTTAATATCACAACACGGAAACAGATTTAGAAAATTATATTGACTGGTCAGGTGACAATAGCTTTAAGAATATTTTATAAGGACTGAAAACGCACTCCAAGGTGCTAGAAAGTACACTGCGGCGCTTATCACCTTTTAATCTACGTTTGGGTGTTTTTTTTAGAATTTGCGTCTTCATCTAGTGCATGCGTAGCGAGCGAAGACCACTGTCAACTCTTTCGAATAGGTAGAGATACATTGGCCTTTTCGAATGTTTCCAACGTTCCAGTTAAACCCGAATGATTCAAGTTTTACGTAAGCCGTGATCAGCGTTATTTATGACATATAGGTCACTTGACAACAAGGGACAATTAGAGTGCCGGCCATTCGGACGTATAGTTCAGCAACCGATTTTGTGTCCTTTTAAACTTGGGCTAAAAAGCTATGAATATGCCAAAGCAATCTTTCCTACGTCCCTCAAGGTACCTACCTTCTGGTCATGAGCTTGGCGCATGCCGCCGAGAGGGGGACGTCGTTCTCGCCGAACACCCCGAACACCTTTGGGTAGGCGGTGGTGAGGAGGTGGCTGCCTTGGTCGCTATTAAAGGTGGCGAGGATGTTCTGCCGAGCCGCTGACGGGAAATCCTGTTTGAAAGGAAGCATACTTTTTTTGTCACTATATATATACTATTAACTGTGTTTTGTCACTATATATATAACTATTAACTGTGTTGTTTGTGCTTTACCTTTCGGTTCAATAAAACTTGTAAGCATTTCGAAAGAAAAAAAAATGCTGTCAAAACATCAATGCACGCTTTCACAACAATTAAGGCAGGTCGAATACATACGATTTCCGAATACGGGGACCCAAATCCAAGCTTTACACATGAAAGACCTAAACCGACCTTAAGTTTGCAGTATACATAAATGTTCTACGAGAAAAAGGGTAAATAGTTCTCATTTTTGAGTGCGAGAATCGAATACAAAAAGGTATTTCACATTCAATAAACAAATTGATTTGTTATTTCAAGACATAAATTTATTATTTTTATTAGTTTAGCTTCAGTTAGAGTGTTATTTTAATTATTTTTTTCCTTCGATTTTGACGTAACAGGGCGCACGAATATCAGGGTTGAAAGGAGCAGCCAATCAGAGTACGCGATTTTGCGGCGCCAGACGGGTTGTTTACCAAGATTCTTCCGCTCAGTACATTTCTCTGCTGCAAACTTAAGCTCGGTTTTGGTATAGTTTGACACGTTTGTTTGTTTTTCATTGTAATAATTAAAACAAACGAACATTGAGTGTTCGTTCTGACAGCAAACCCGGTACAATCAGAACGGCAAAACCAAATGACGACATGTTTACAACTGTTTGGATTTCACCCTGGGAAACCTGGATATAGAATCATTTGCATCCACTTATCCACAATATGTCTCATGAAAATTCCGTACATTCATGAAAACCTTTGTTCAACCAACTGGTTGCCGATCCGGCGGCGCAATGGTTAGGAAGCTAGCATTCGTAGAGTCTTGGTTCGGGTTCGAATCCCGATAAGGCATGGATGTTTGTGTTTGTCGATTATATGCGGAGTACGTGCTTGTTAAATCTGTTGGGTCCGAAAATCCTGTGGGCAGTCATTGCGCAGTTTCCCACGGGTACAGGTCCCTGGAGACTATTTCCCTCCCCTACAGGGACATGAATAAATTGTGGAGGTGGCGCGTGATATATGTTAGCTTCTGTCACTTATGTGTGTGTTGTGTCTGTCTCACTTGATGAAGGTTGAAAGCGGGTCTCTGACCAGAGAGTAAGGAAAGAGAATAGAGCGGGCCATGTATGTGCGCAGTAACGCACAAAAGAAGCAAGCTAACCTCAGTGCCAGTTTCCACAGTCTCGGCTACTATATTAAGTGCTGTAACTCAAAAAACTGCTAAAGCAGTGCATCTTGGGATACCCCAAGTGCCGGTTTATTATTGAGCCGGTGCTCGAAAAGCCTGACAACCCTACTTCAAGCCATTTAAGCTGATAGACACCTCTACTCCTCCTTCTTAACTCTATGTCTCTGACCAAGCACACAAGCCTGAAAATATATGTCTACCAACCAACCAACTGGTAATGTACAGGGGGGTTATAAAATAACGCTCGCTATTCGGAGTGGTCTTTAGCTTGAATGAATAATCCAAATGCATCAAAAATTGAGACACCTACTAATCAAGAAGGGGGAAAAAGAATGAAATCATAAAAAAGACAGAATCCTAAAAAAATAATCATAAAAAAGAATAATCATAAAAAACAAACTCGTCTCTTGACCAGAATCTAAATGACGAGAAATCGTCAATTATGGCCAATTACGGCCGACACAGCTAATTACGCCTCGTAATTTAGAACCCTGGTCAAGAGACAAGTTTCTTTTTTACGAAAAGAATGGAATCATAATAAAGAAACTCGTCTCTTGACCAAGGTTCTAATTACGAGGCGTAGCTAATTATGGCTAATAACGGCCAACACATCCAATTACGCCTCGTAATTTAGAACCCTGGTCAAGTGACGAGTTTGTTTTTTTATGATTCCATTCTTTTCCCCCCTTCTTGATTAGTAAGCGTCTCAAAGTTTTTTGCATTTGGATTATTCATTAAAGCTACAGACCACTCTGAATAGCGAGCGTTATTTTATAACCACCCTGTAAATTCCTGAAGCTAAAAACATTATATTTTTTTTTAGCTCGATTATACATAATTTTTCAAATGTTGTACCGCGTAAGGATCTTTTTTGAAGAAGTCGTCGGTCCCTTTGAACTGCGGCAGGAAAACATTTGGCGGTCCCTGGGGTGACATTGTAGCCATGCCACTTAGAAGTTGGTTCGCGCTCTTTCCTGCAAAATAAAACCAGTTCACCATTATTCACTCTTTGGGCACGTTGTACCATTACCCCTACAGCTTGGTTGGAGGTAAGTTGTTGGAGGTAATGGTTGTACGCGCGACTTTCCAGGCAAAGTTTGCCGCATGTTTACATTAGCAATCTAAAATCAATGGGATATTGCCAGTGCGTGCTGGATCAAGAACTTCAACATGGGAGGGGGGGCTAACTCAATGGTTGCACCTCTCAAGGGCATAGGGGATTTTGGCCCATAATATCGAAAAAATCATTTTGTATTTATTTATGTAATTAGTTAAACCTTTGATTAGTTCAGGTAACTAATGATAATTATAATTAGAAGCTTAGAGCTTTAGCTTTTTAGCTTAGTTTAGTGCTTTTTATCATATTTAAACCAGTAAGCATTATTCAATCAAAAATGGAAGAAAACCTCTTCAATTAACTGTAATAATTTTTAGGCGAATTAACAAGTAAAACCCTATTTTAAATTATTTCCTAATGAGTTTTACACAATTGGCTTTCAAAAAGTTAAATATTGATACATTTGACAATATAACTATCGGACATTCAAAAATGTAAGTTCAATTTAAGGGGTCATAGGAGTCTTAAAAATGCGCAAAGAAGGTACTACAAAGCATAGTTTGATCTTTCATGTAATTTTTTAACTACTCAATATAAAAGTATATTTTTTATATGTAATTCTATAAGATTTATTTATTATAAAACAAATTTTAAAATTTATGAAACTTTAGCCTAAACTAAAATAAATGATAACAAACATAGAACTATTTGAACACATTGGGATTAGGCTTGCGCGCCAAATTTTGATGTTAAAATTGAAGAAATGACCAGGAAAATGACTTTATATTGTACAAATATGTACAAACAAATACTTATACCTAAATTCTCAGCTCAATTTTAATTAGAAATTATTAAAAAAAATTTAAATCAAAACTTTAAAATTTTTGTTATTTTTTTAGAAAAAAGTTCTTAAAATAATTCCTAAACCTAAATTCCTAACCTAAATTCTCAGCTCAATTTTAATTAGAAATTATTAAAAAAAAAAATTCAAATCAAAACTTTAAAATTTTTATTATTTTTTTAGAAAAAAGTTCTTAAAATAATTCCTAATTACAATTGAGCTGAGAATTTAGGCATAAGTCTTTGTTTGTACATATTTGTACAATATAAAGTCATTTTCTTGGTCATTTCCTCAATTTTGACCTCAAAATTTGGCGCCCAAGCCTAATCCCATTGTGTTAAAATAGTTTTATGTTTGTTAATATTTATTTTTGTTTTGGGTAAAGTTTCATGAATTTTAAAATTTGTTTTATTATAAATAAATCTTATAGAATTACATATAAAAAAATTATACTTATATATTGGGTAGTTAAAAAATTACATGAAAGATCAAACTATGCTTTGTAGTACCTTCTTTGCACATTTTTAAGACTCCTATGACCCCCTTAAGTAAAAATCTCTAAAAAGCAATTTTTCTAATGTATTTTGCATGCTGTAATTAATTATGAATAAAATTCTAAATGTGACTTCAATTTTGTAATCTTGATTGGCTCACTAAGTCGTTGCGCCTGAACGTCGTTCTATTCTTGGTTTCTTTTTAGACTGTTCAAAGTGTAGTGCAGTACTTTCACACGTAAAGTCTCTGTTTTTGATTTTTTAATGAAAAATATAAGAATACGTATTCACCTCTAAGACACGCTACAGTTTCCGCCGGTTTGTCTTTGACTGAGGTCTCGCAACCCACTTTTTTGGCCAACTCATCGGTCAGCCTCAGGTTGTTGTCGTAAGGATCCCCTTTCTCATCCACCCCTTCGAGGGCCTTCAGGGTGAGGAAAGTAGCCCCGTGGAGGACGAAGTCGAAAGTGCCATAGAGCTGAAAGGTTTGCGCGAACAGACTGACTGCGATGGCACCCGCCCCTTGCCCAACATACACTATTCTCCCGTAGTCTCCACCGAATCCTGCGATGTTGTTGCCAATAACACTGCTGGCCAAGCTGATGTCACGCAGACCTACAAAATCATTAGTCAGTTTTAAATTGGAAATTTTATTTTATTGAATTAATAGGTGAAAATTAAAAAATAACTCAACCTAAAAAATATATAGGGAAAATTAATTTAATGCATTTTTAATTTTCTAATTAAAACGAAAAGGCGGCGCCAAAGTGACATTTTATCAGAATTGGAGCTTTTTTTTGCAATCCCTCCCACAAACATTAGAGTTCAGTTTGAATTATCGTCGCATTAGAGCTAAACGAGTGCAATTGGCCTCAACACACATTAGAAGAGTTAATTTGGTTTTACACAGATTTAATATATGTAAATTTTTTTCCTCTTTGAAGTTTTTTACTGTTAACCAAAAATAGACTATAATTCGGGTTCTGGGAGGGGGGGAGGGGAAGGGGGTTATGACACTAAAAAAAACCTTGGTTGCGCGCTTGTGCTTCGATACAGTTCAAGTAACTGATGCTACAGTGCTACAGTAGTGGTTACATGGGTTATGACCTGCATCACAAGCGCTAAAAACCTGCATGATTCAATAATGCTACTTTTAATACCAACTTGGACAACTACTTGTAAACGAAAATTTTTTCACAGAGAACTCTTTAACCTCTAGAGGAATTGCAGCTTGTCTGTAAAAAACAGAAGCCTAGTTTAATGTTTGCTTAAAAGCCTTCATTCCAGACTCGTTACTACCGAACATCTCTTATGATGACATATACACGAGCGAGTTTTCGTTAACAGTTTAAGATTATACTATGCTTTGTGTGTGAGTAAATTTATAGAATGAACTGCGTAATTGATATTTTCTGAAAATAGATTTTTTTTTCGTCTCCCTCACTTATGTTTAAGACTTACGAACGGCATAGCCCCTTACATATCATAATTCGATCAAATATTTTTTCCTAAAGAACTACTTGGTTTCAGTGAGAAATAATTCTCACATCGCCGGATACGGTAGTGTGTTATTATCAAAGTATCTCACCCATGTTTCCTGGAGCGTCTGGTGTTCCAGAAGAAAGGAATCCGAGCGGCCCCAGCCGGTAGTTGATGGTCACCACGACTACCCCGTCCCTTCGTGAATTTCCGTTTTCGTCCTTCGTGTCGAGAGCTTCGCCGTATCCGTCGTAGTAGTCCATACGATGGGAGCCGGTTTCGAACCAGCCCCCGCCGTGCACGTACACCTTGACCGGTCTTCGGAATTCTTGATCGGTTGTTATATTGGGGGACCAAATGTTGAGGTACAGGCAGTCTTCTGACATGCCGGGATCAGAGTCATACCTGTCAAGAAAGCGGATTAGTAGCTTCGACAGATTTGTTTCTGTGATTAAATTTTCAACCATGAAAGCTTTTATAAATAATATTTGATTCCATTTTCGTGTTGAAAAACTATAACAGTTAAAATGGATATCTATTTTAGTATTTTTTTATAAATATAGTTGATTAACAAACTGAACTGTACTACCTTCATATGATCACCAAGGATCAAAAAATTTAACTTGGGCGGAATAACGTCGCACTTGGTCCATGCATGGAATATAAGCAAAATGATTTGTAAGTAAGGGGTTAGGAACCTTGGTCAAGTGACGAGGTTGAAACCAGTGTAATATAATACCGAGATTGGAATGGAATGTCAATATATCGGAATACGACTGATTTTAATGTGTTCCCAGTTCGCTATACATGGAGAATTTTCTCGATGCATTCATCTACATAACATATTTTACCATGATATACATATTTTCATTTAATTAAAACAAACATTATTTAATTCTTCAAAAGGTATTATTCTTCCATCCAACGATAAATAAATGCGAGCTCAATTTTGTGAGAAAAAAAAATTCGCAAGCTGGTGGAATTATTGGTTAGGTTAGGTCAGGTTTAGAATTATCGTCGCACTAGAGCTACACGAGGGCTATTGGTGGAATTATTGGGGATGAATGGGTTTTAACCCTTTCAGTCCCAAAAATGTACTACACTACAGAAACATCTGATATTCACAAAATAAGCTTATTTTAGGTCAAAAATAAGATTTTCATGAGAAAAAAAATCCTTTAAAATTTTTATATGGTTTTTGAAACAATGCCAAAAATTTTTAACTGTGGAAAACAACAAAATAAAAAAAATACATATTACCTAAAAACACTTTGAGTTATACGTTTTAAGGTACCTGACCATATTATTAAAAAAATTATAATTATTTAAACCGAAATAGTTTAAATTGTGTTTTAAACATGAAGAACTGAAGTGAACTTTTCAAAAATCATTTGAAACGCTTGTTAGCTATTTTCTGAATAAAAAATAGTAGTTATGATTTCTATTGAAATTAATGTAAATATTGTCTAATATAACAGATTGTGAAGAATCGAATGATGTGTGTTTAAATGTCATAACGGGACATAAACATTTAGAAAAAAAATTACTGAAAGTGATGATGCCAAATGGCATCACTGGGACTGAAAGGGTTAAACATGCGCTCCCCGAATTGTTCTGAGCATGGCAATGTATCGTGAAAAGCATTCAATCCAAGGTTTTAACTCCCACCGTTCCCATACCATTTGGGTGTTCTTACCAAGGGAAGGGATGCCTTGAGTACTGCGGACATTTCTGCGCCATCCTGAACGCATCGAAGGGAGTCTTGAACCTCTCCATGAACTTGGGCTTCTTGAACCGCAAGTCTCCCACTGGCGGATGGGCGTAGGGGATCCCCAAGAACACGTTCACTGGAGTCCCGTCCTCCGACCTTACCACACGCCCCCGCATCGTACCTCGTTGCCACGTGGTGACTTCGACAATCTCTTCGTCGTCAGCCCCACGGACCCCCAAACACAGAAACAGGACGAATACGGTCGTCAGGAGAGAATTCACCCTGGTCATCTGCGAAAACAATACGGATTATTTTCAGTTCGTGTTCATGAAGGGTCTAATTTTACCATATGAGGAGGTAATTTTCAAATCCACATCATCGTCGGTAAAATGACAAAACCACGATTGTGCAAAAACACAAATATGCTGAGGGATGGACAACCGAAAACGGTTAAACCGACTTTTGGCTTCGGTTAAATGGGCAAAACATTTTTTCAGCTGAACCGTTTAATACTGAAGAACCGGGTTGAATAAACATTTTAACTGGCTAAACTGATGATTATTGCTAGTTTGCATTACTGTCGCACCAGAGCTGCACGACGGCAGTTGGCGGTGTGTATCATAATTAAGAACCACAGTCAAATGACGAGCCGACACCCTTAAGCCGAAGGGAAAATTTAATGCAGTTTAAATCAATGTATTATGACGTCATGAAATATATCATAGTGCATTTGTATAATATGGGTTCATTGTTTATTAACACTCTCGCTGCGGATAATGCCTTAAGGCATCATGAAAAATGCTACAGGTAATGCTATTCCTATGACACCTAACGCGGCAACAAAAATGTTCTGAAAGAAGCACAGGAGGTGCTATATTTTCATTAAAAAAACCGCGTCCTTCACTCAAGTGCCGGCTCATCACACGCTTGTGGATTCAAAATTACGACGCCCGCCAATTGCCTTCTTGAAGCTCTAGTGAGACGGCAATTTGAACCTAACCTAAATAGACAGCATTAATCGTTCAATCAACCAAGCAATCAGAACCGGCTTTTCAAAGGCCCGGTTTTTAGTTACTTTTAACTGGTCCTGGTAAAAACCAGAAGGAACAATATAGAACTGATTGAACAGAGAAGCGGTTTTGTTTTTCCAAAACCGTAAATCCCGGGAATCTGCACATTCGTGATTTTGTCATTTGACCGACCGACGATTTGTCCAACTTTGATCTAAGTCATTTTTGTTTATATGCTTAGTGAAGCAAACTATTTTCTGTGCATGGGTGTTTAGGTGAAGAAGTGACAAAGGGGCGATTGACTGAGGCAGTAAACCAAAGTGGCTATGTGTCCATCCAATATGGGAATATGAATGTCCAAGCCATATTTTTCCGGCTTATTTGAATATTAAAAAATGTATAAAAAATATAGTGGATTTACAAGGCCCGAAATCACTTTTCGAAAGCGGTTCAAATATTAAAAAAAATTTCAACAAATAATTCTACAGCAAAATATTCGAATCAATTGCAAAAATGGGATTACAGATCAGAGACATAACATAGAGTGGACTGCGCATTAATAGTAAAGCAGCGTAGGGATGGAAAACCAAAACCGGTTTTCAAAAAACCGGTGGTCCCAGTTTTGACTGAAAACCGGTTTTTTTGTATGAGGCCCTTTGGAACCGAAAACCGGTTTTTTAGGGAAAAACCGATGGAAAATGGAAAACCGTTTTTTTCTGGAAAACCCCCATCCCTTGCAGATTAGCATTATGTCCTAAACATCATAAATCGCCAAGAGGGGAAAGGTTGCTACATATGGCAACTTAACGCTACCGTTTCGTTGCGAACTATTCCACATTGTCGCCAGACCTGAATATCAGCTAGCAAACCGAAGTGGAGACTACCATCAATACCCAAGTCACGTGGGTTTCTACCAATCACGGCAGCTTGAATTTTTTTTTAATGTTTTTGCAGACGATTTTTTGAGCATTGTTGGTATTTTTCTCTTTTGGCTTTTATAATAAATATTTAATTACATTCTTTTAATCTCTGAGCATGTTAACAATCGTGAATGTTGTACTTTAATTCAGTAACGTTTTGTGCAAGATGCCAAATGCTTGTGAATTCCTAATTGTAAAGAGGGGTATAAAAAAGGATTAGTCACACTTCACGGGTAAAATTTATTTAGTTCTGCATACTTTTAGTAATTGTGTGTTCTTCATAAACTATAATTTCTATTGAGGGAATTCATTCTAAAAGCTCTTTTATACTGAAGAATCATATCCATGATTAAATCAACGTTGTTAGAACTCTAATTATAATTAATATTTTGGGCCAAGTCAATTAAATTAATGGGCTGAACATTAGACAGCTTAGAAGTAGAATATTTTTTTACAATTTGGTCAAAACGAAACCTGTTTTTGCAATCGTGTTTGAGTTATTTATATTTAAAAAGTAGAACATTTGCTGAATTTGGAATATATTGATGTTTAGAAAGTTGATTTATTCCAGGTGAAATAAAGGAAGAAGCAATATTTCAAAAAAAAAAAAAATGATTTTTTTAAAAATCGGACCGTTAGAACGAAAGTTATAGAGACGGCAGAAAATGTTCACCATGTCAATTACCAACTTATATTACAGCAACACTCTACATAAACCTACTAATGTTCTTTTAAATTAATTTTTAATAAAGAGTCCACATTCAATTGTTCAATTAATCTTAAATAGACTCACAAAATCAAAGAAATAATCTGATATCTATTATTCTATTAAGAGGATCTTAAAATACTACCGATTCATCCTTGCTCCTTTCCAAGCTTCTTTATCATAACATTAGATTGTCGGCCTCTGAGTTCAGGTCGTTGTGGAAAAACTCGCCAAATGGTAAACTCGCCATAGATGCGAGCCAAACGCGACACAGTCATGTGACTGTGTAAGTTAGATGTTTAGGACACTTTAGGTTTGCCAATGCGCAGTCCACTCTATGTTATGTCTATGTTACAGATTCCTTTAAGTTAGCTTCACTCACTTCACTTTACACTCAACAGGAAACACACCTAACAACACCTCAGAAAGAAATTCGCAAATCAGACCCCGCTTTGTTTGAAATAAGCGAACAGCACAAAGAAGTTAGAGTAAACAGGCGGTCCAGATATATACATAAGTGGGTTCCAGAAAGTTATGGAATGCATGAAACCAATTTCCCATTTCATTGTGATACATCTTTCCGTAATATTGTTACAGGAGGTACTGCTGATCCAAGTGTAAATGTACAAGATCTACATTCCATTGGTAAAGAAATAATAAACAAAATGGTTAATGGTTGGAAAACTGATATATATACACACATGCTGCCTGGGGCGCAACTAGAAAAAAATCCTGGGGGGGGGGGGGGGGGGGGGAGTTCAAATATTATTTTTCAATTAAAATTATTTTTTATTAAAAGTATTTGTAATTAAAATTATTTTTAATTGCAGCTAGTTTTAATTTAAATTACTTTTATGAAAATTAGTTTAAATTAAAGTTAGTTTTAATTAGAATTACTATTGCATAAATACAGTTTTTTTACAATTAATTTAGTATTACAAATAACTGTTTATAAACATGAATTATTTTTCATTTTACATAATTCATATTTGTGTTATTTAATAGATAATTAATGTTTTATTTTTTAAACACAAGTTAAGTGTAATGAATAAGAAAATTAATTAATCCTCGCATATTTTTTTTAATTAACTAATAAGATAATTTAAATCACAGGATTTGCTGTACAGAAAGGGGCTTGTTTCACACAAAGTATACTCAAAACCAAACAACCAATGGAACCGCAGTTCGAAGGGTGAAACCAATGAGCTTGTTTCAAGTAGAACGAAAAGAAAACAAAAGTACCAATAAAATCGTAGTATTAAGATCGTGACATCGTAAGGAATATTCCCAACGACGAAGCTTCAAATATTAAATTTTATTATAAAAGGAGGGTAGTGTAAAGATAACCGGCCAACGTCCAAGCTTTCTTTGATTTCGGGAGTTGGCTGACCAGATCGCGAAGTGGCATGAGACGATCAGCCAAAATTGAAAGAAAAAATTATTGGCACGTATTTTTGGCTCCGTATAACCATTAAAATTTACTAGTTGCGATGTGATGTGGCAATTTGGGACAAAGTAATATTTTTTACATTTTAATTAAAAATCTTGTCTATTTTTAATATATTTTTAAATTAGGGTATTTATACTTTTAAATTAAAAAAAGATAACAAAAGGGGCAATATTAGCAAATTAACTTTTTAATAGAACAAAACAATAGGGCGTTCTTTAAATAAGCACAATCACATTTTGGCCGATAACTAAGAAATTTGATAGGACATATTTAAAGTTTAAGCTGAACAAAACAAAAAAAATGATTTAATATTTCAAACTTGAACAAAGGTAATTCATATTTGTAAATAACCTTTCGACGTCATAGATGCGAATCTCCTATGTGAAATAATTTAAAAAATTGTATGCATTTATGCCGCTGTATAAAAATACCAATTAATTATTATAAAATATGCTTCAAATATAAAACCCATTGAAATCTAATGAAAACAGAACCGAACGGCCATAAAAACAATAAAAAGACAAAAAAAAAATAGCGCCCAAGCTTAATTACAAACATATTCATCTTCAGATACTTTAGAGAAGAAATTAAACTTACCAATATTTTGCTCTCTTATGACATCCATCAATCTTGATCTTAAGATTAGAATACGATAAAAATACACGCATAAAACTCCTTACTTGTAATTCATTGATAAATTTTTTAAAAAAACTAGTCATTTAAAAGAAAAAGATCTTAAACTGGCAAAAAATAACTTTAAATAGACACACAATCGTTTGGCACTTAACTCAACCTATATAAGAATGATCCTTTAATTAAGAAGTCAAATGAACTTTTTTTATTTGAAAAAATGCCGAGTTCCACGTCACCACCAGACATTGGTAGATACCAACTCCCGACTTCATGGCAATCCCGGGTTGTACGTTGAATGTCGTCGGGACTACGGCTAAAGTAGTCTGCTATTACATACGAATTAAAAAAAAAAAGAAAAGGGGAGAATTATTTGACGTATTACGAATAAAACCGAATAAAATGCACTTTCAATAGCGATTTCAAAAAATAAATCTTTCATATTTTATATTTATTATGTTTTCTTAATATTTATTTCCTGTCTGAGTCGACATAGAGGCTCCACACCCGCTCCACGACTTAGCTTTATAGAACAACAGTTATAAATATATTTGCTTGGTTTTACTCAGATTAAGTAAATGCAACGTGGTGCTTAAAAAAAGTATAAGGACGAAGACTCTCGATTTTAATAGTCAAAAAATATATATTTTTAGGGCACTAGCGCTTTTTTTCTAATCCCCCTCCCTCTCAACATTAAAGGAATAAGAATTTTTTTGTTTTAGTTTTCGTTTTTAATCATCGTCGCTAGAGCTACACGAGGGCTATTGGCGACGGGCTTCGTAATTTAGAACCACAGTGAAGTGACGAGTCCACATCTGAATAGGCACCCAACGTAACCATTAAGGGCGACAACATACTCAGCTTCGGAACTTTTAGGATATTTAACGGGCACTTCCTCTACACGCAGTAACGGATTTCTAAATAGGCTAGCTAGGCTAAAGCCTACGGCGGCAAATTTTCGTAGGCGGCAAATTTTCAACTGCTGAATTTTGCATGTTGAGGCAAATTCTTTCAAAACGCAACTGAAGTTTAAGTACTCTAATGCATTGGATTATTTGGTAATATTTCACCTCAAGCCCTATTTTATGTAGCATTAAAGTAAGAGATCAGAAAAATTACATCTAACTGATGAAAAACATACAGCATTTTTTAAACTTAATTTAGTAATTTAGGGGCACTAACTTTCATTGAACAACGGGTTATAATGAGATAAATCAAACATTAGTCATTAGTGATCAACTTTTGAATCGATTTTTACCCCACCCCCCTCCCTACCGTATAGGCGGCAAATTTTAGTTCAGCCTATAGGCGGCACATTTGGAAATCCGCTACTGTCTACACGGGTTATTCTTCGTCTGACATTTTTAGCTACACTGGCCGGTTATAGGTCGGCAGTTACTTTGACGATGCCCTGACCCAAACCTGGGACCTATCACATGCAAGGCGAACGCCTACTGGGCTCCCCAGCCCCAACTCGGATTTCGCAAATGCGAAGTGTTCTTTTTCTATGAAATTTTTTTCTTGTTAACAAAATAAATTGTGACTATAATGCGGGTTCTGGGGAAGGAGGGAGAGAAGTTATGACCCTATGCCCAAGATTTTTTGAATGCACAATATTATAGCAACTCATAAAAAGTGACAAAAAATTAATAAATTTGACAAGACATGTAATTTTATCAGAGCTGGCGCTTCTTTTTCATCCCCCCCCCCCACATTAGAAAAGAGTTTGTTAGAAATATTTTGTTTTACACAGATTTATACTTCCCGCCACCCATATTTGAAACACTTTGGGGATGGAAAACCGAAACCGGTTTTTTTGCCCTCGGTTTCGACCAAAAATCTGGTTTTTCATTAGGCCAGTCTTAAGGTTCAGTATAACCGAAAAACCGGTTTTTGTAACATCGGTTTTTTTTGAAAAACCGACATCCCTAAAGTTTCTTATTTTGTTGGCGGCGAGCGAAATAGTGTTTCACTATGGAATTTTTTTTCATCACTTTCGATTTTTTTATTGTTAACAAAATAAAATTTGACTATAATATGGGTTCTGGGGGGGGGGGGGGGGGGGGGTTCTGACCCTAACCCCCCCCGCCGTGGTTGCGCGCCTGCATGCTGCTAAAAGAGGGGACTGGGTGAAGATACTGGGGTCAGCATCCGCCGTTACAAGTACTGGCAAAGACATTGACATAGATACAGCCTTGTTGTTCCAGAGAATGATGACTGTTGCTACAGTTGGTGACATGAATCTTGTAGATGGCTTAAATTATGAATTCTATGCTTGCTTACCCGCCAGAATATAGAATTCTATTAAGAAAAGCTGACAAGCCTCAGTTAGTCCATGCGATAATGGAAAAGTGTGATTACTTGTGTGCAGAAGACATTCCAGAAACTGAAGCAATTGTCTAGTACGTTTAAGATGGTGGATGCTTACTTCATTGTACGCCGTGGAAGACTGGGGATACCTACCAGGATATTGCAAATTCATACTTCAACTTAACATTTAATAATTACGGCAGATCTATTGTTGTCTTCGATGGCTACGATAGTGCTCCTTCAATTAAGTAAAAACATCGCATCAATTCCAAAAACCCAAAAACGACGCATCAATTCAAAAGTTAGCAAGACTGAGAACTTTATTCCTGGTATATGAAGTTTTTTGGACACAAAGAGAATTTCTTGGTTAGTGATACAATTAAGCAACGTATTATTACACCCATATCAGAGATAAAGTCTTGCTGGGTAGTGATATTTGAACAAATATTTTGTTTTTGCATGCTTTTACTGGTTCTGATACTACGTCAAGAATCTTTGGGATTGGAAATACAGCACTGTAAAAACCGACGAAGGATAAAAAACTACCGGTGGCTGCAAACGTATTTTCCTCAGTTGGAAGACAACAGATTGGCATCGCATATGAAGGACATAAGGCTATTTTACTACTAATTTACAGCAAGATAGGGGATTCTCTGTAAACACTTCGTCATCGAATGTTAGTGGAAAAGTTGCAACATTTGTCACACACGTGCACGTTTTCCAACAGAGTCAGCTGCAAGGTAGCACAGTTATCGTTCATACTACCAATTCAGTGTTTAGAAATCTAGAAAAACATTGGTTTCATAGAAAAAGGAAATTGGTTTCATAAATTCAATAACTTTCAGGAAGTCTCTTTTATATCTGTATCACCTGCTCACTCCAACTTCTTTGTGCAGTTCGCTAGTTTCAAACGAAGTCTTGGTGTATTCTTGTTTTGCGAGGATGCAAAGAGAACACACAGGCATTGATTTAATTAAGTCGAATTTCCTGTTGAATTTCTGTAATCTGATACTAAGAAATGCGATAACATGGGAATATGGCTGCCATTTTGAAATGTATTTTTTTTTTTGGGGGGGGGGGGGGGTCCCATGGTCAGATTTTGTCTGATTTTGGATGTTAAAATGCACCATTTTCTGAAACGAATGCCATTTAAAATGCTTGTGAAGCAATTCCGTCGAGGTTGACGGTTTTTTTTGTCTTAGTTTTCCTGGACTATTTGCAAAAATATTCAATAAAAGATAAGAAATGTGGTTTAGAAAATTATTTGTTCTTCATTGAAATAAAAGCAGAGGCACTTTCTTTTAAAGGCACTGATATTCAGTCTCTTTCGAAAACACACAGTTAGTTTGTATGTGCCTAGTATGACATTGACCAGGGCTTCGCAACTATTGTATTGTACAAAGAGCTTTGAAAGTTTCAAAGAAAATCGGTAAAAAAAAATTCATATGACGATTGCGACCAGATATAAGTTTCTGCGTATTTTCGTCACAAAGTTAGGATTCTTTTGTTATAATGGGAGTGTGGCGTTATGGTTTCAAACAACACTTCTAAGGACAACAAAATTTGGTTGGAAGATAGTTTTTAACTTAAGTCTAAAAACAGATTTCTTTTGGAAAATCCCTTAACAACTCCTCTAAATTAAGGTTTCACCATGACATATTTCATTACATATATTTTAGATAACCTAAAGCTATACAACTATCAATTTACATATTTTTTACATATATATAAAGCCTAACAGCTTAAACTCCATCAAGAAATTTTGCCTGCACTAAACAGGAAGAAAAAAAATTTAGTATATATGAACTGGTCAAAGGTGTTTTTTCAGATTAAAAATATTAGTTCTAAATTTTTAATTACAAGAACTAATTTTAATATAAATGTTTATCGCTTTCATAATACTCCTAAATCCTAATAAGTTGACGGTAATTTGCAGATTTATTCGAATAAATATCGTAGATAAATGTTACGACTTTTTTCAACAATCTCTCGGTATTTTGCACTGAAAAAAGGATGTTGTATTTTTTAACCTATAACGACGGTTAGTAAAACAAAATACTGTTCTCAAAAAAGGGTCTTTTGCTTCACTTTATCAAAAAAAAAAAAAAAAAAAAAAAAAACGACATAGGGGAGAGAAGGGGAATGGCGCCACCTTAAGGGAAATTGAATTTTCATGCAGAATTGTGTTGCAATTAATTTAAATTATAATGATTATAGCATACTACAGTTCATAACCTATCTTGTAGTGATTTTTTAAAATTTAAATTTTTAATAGAAACTGAATAAAATAGTATTTTTCTAAAGCTAGCACAGTGGCGGGATTACCCCGGTATCTGGGGTAATGCCGCCACGCCACTGGGGTTATGCCAACACATCAATAAACAAAGCAAATAATCTATAAATAATCGAAAATTACATAATAAAGCAATACATATAGAACTAAAATAGTTTCAATTAACTTTGGAATGGTAAATTGTACAGGGTACAGCTCTTTTAATTAACTTTCTGTGTGCAACTAACTATGCATGTTTTTTTAAAGCTTCGTTGGTATATTTGACCAGTTCAGTTATTCTTTTTCGAATACGTGGCATCTCTAACGAAAACTAATAGGTTGTAGGGCCAATATATGAAATTTCTATTTTATGGATTATGCCGCCATCCTTTTGCATGTGGCGGCATAATCCCAGAGTGATGTGTCGGCATTACCCCAGTAAGACAAAATGGCATAGACGGTTGTTTAAAGAAAGGTAGTAAGCCTAGCGTCCAAACTAACGACGTGATAAAATAGCCAAATAATTACTCTTTTAAATGATATATAACTGATTTATATAACTTAGAGATAGCAGTCACTTATCGCTTAATTTCAGAAGGCTCAAGATTAGATGAAAATCACTAAAAACTGTATTTTTGAAATAACTTTACACCAACTCACCACACTGCCATTAGCGTCTATACTGCAAATTACTTTGTTTCCTGCTACAGGTCAGCGCCCACAGCCCCCCTCCCACACACACCGCTGGCGAGATACAAGGGGTGGCGGCAATACCCGAGGTGGCGGGATTCCCCTGCTCTCCCCTATAATACATACCCTGAATAATTTATTGCCATGTTACTGAATGATTTATGAAGGGAGAATTAAGTGACACAAATAAAGCCACTTAATTTTCCCTTCAAAAAAAAAAATATTTTCCTTCTTAAAGGTATTTACAGAGTCGTCATTAATGAATATATATAGAACATACGCTAAAATTAAAAAAATAAAATAAATTGTATAACCGACCCTTAATAATTTTTAATGCAGAACACTATAAAATATTATATAATCTGCAATGTTTTTCCAACTTTTTATCGTGTTATAGGCCATTTTCTGAATAAAAATTGTCTTCGTAGAATCTTTAAACAAATAGTAATGTCAAACAAACTTAACTTCAAAGGGTGACAAATGATAAACTGGAGTGAAAAAATCAAATTCAGTTTGTAATTATGTTAGATGTTGATCGTTAGACTGCTGTAAGTTTTCCCATCAGTTTTTCCAAATTACTTTAAAATTAAAACACTCACCATGATAGAACCACTTTGAAATCGAAGTTTCAGCAATATATAACTTTCTGAAAGTATTCAACTGAAAACTAAGTTGTTAATCACTTTCTGTAAAAGTTGTAACTTATTTTTATATCCAACAATGACGAATAGCATTTTTTTAAAAATCAAATTAGTTTAATGTCATGCAAATAAATATGGAGTTCCACACAACTTAATTGGGACTGTAAAAGAAAAGTTATAAGAAAAAGACTCAGTCAGACCAGATGGAAATTAGTAACAACAACAAAGAAAAGATATATATTTCTGTTCTTTTAAAAGAGCACTTGCTCTTTGCTCTTATTTTGGAATAACAGTTCTTTAACCAGCGCTTTTTTTTTTAAAGCAAAAGTTGCTTCACACGATGCAGAATTCGGGCGACATAAACAAAATACATAATAAACTTAACATAAAAAAACCGATCTGAAATATCCTTTTCTTTGCAATAACTTTAATAAATTTAAGTTTTATTACATTATTATTTGGGATTCTTTTTCTTAATGTGCTGGCAACACTGGCTCCTTGCAAGCACAATTAGGAAAATAATACTATGAAAAACTACTATTTAGTTCTAAAATTACAAAAAAAATATTATAAAAATACTAGAAAAGCGTTTAAAGTTTATTTTTTTAAAGTCACTAAAATATTCCAAAATGCAACAAGTATTTTTATGTCATTTTTTTTTGAAACTTTGGAATTAAATTTTATATTTTCGTAGACTATTTCTCCTTAAAGTGTTGGCAACACTGACCCATACGGTTAAAATTTTTCTCTCCATGCGCGTTTAGAGACGTTAAATAGAATGGTTTGCGCATTGGCAAACCTAATGTGAAGAGTACACGGGAATAACCGATTGATTTTTCAGAGGCGTTTCCTTAGCAGGCCACTTTGGCGATGATAGCGAGTGATCGCCTAAACTTGTGTAAGGAAATCAGTTCCTACCACAGAGATCACAGTTGAAGTAATTGAGTGGCAGATCACGTGACCTCCAATGCTAACGACGGGACGCTCAAGGAGCTCTCAGAAGAGCCCCAATGAAGTCAGGTCACGGGATAAGCCACTGTGGTAGTTTAACTACTGCCTCTGTGGTTCCTAGCTACCAAGTTCAGGCGATTGGCGATCCCGACGCTTGGACCAAGTGAAGAAAAAAGAGAGAAACTGGTTTTATGTCGCCAAGCAGACAATTGCGGGCGTCCGCCTAATGAATCAATCGCTTCTTCCCGTGTACTCTTCATGTGTCCTCATCACCTAAATGTCGCAGTCACATGACTGCTACCTGACCATGGCGAGTTTACCATTTGGCGAGTTTCTCCACAACGATCTGAACATACGAGGTCGACTATCTAGTGTGCTGGAAAATACATAAACAGAGAAAGAAAAAAAATCTAAATTTATGAGAGAAATTCTAAATCTATGGAAAAATAAGCTGGGAAAGAAACAAAGATGAAATGCCATTTCTGTGAAAAAGATTGCTACTTTTGGCATCGTATTTCAGCTATTTTAATAAAAAAAACTAAACAATCTTTTTATAGTTATTTTATGATAAATATTATCAATGCATAAGGCGCAGAAGGCTAATTAGAAGCTTTACAGAATATTTTTTTATCAAGTAAATAATCCATGAACTTTAAAAGAGCTTATAGAATAGTTCACTTTATTCATACCAGCGGGTGACCGAGCTCTGCTCGGAGAAAATAGGTATCGAAGCTAACTCGAAGATTTTGTGATTTATCAAAACAATCATTACCATAAGAAAATCTGTGAAACCATTGGTGAAAAGATAACCGGTTAAAGTTAATGTGACCAGATTTTCAAAATCAAAAAGTGGGACACTCCATCCCCCCCCCCCCCCCGGTGTATTTTTTAAGTATTTTTTAAGCACATAATAGTCCCTTCACACAATGACGCACTTGGTATAAGAAAGATAAGGAAGGCGCGTTCAACAGCAGCAGTGGCTCCAGGCAAACAGAAACCATACTCCACCAATTTGTTGATGACTTTAACTTCATTTAACAATTTCTAAAGACGTCATAGCGTTTTACAACGATTATTCATAAAAAAAAAGTCTATTTTATTTACAATTTCCTCGTTTTTCGGGACTTTGCGGGACTTTTACAAAAAAGAGGGACTGTCCTGCCAAAAGCGGGACGTCTGGTCACATTAGTTAAAGTGCACCATTGTAAACAAAGTTAGAGTTTGGAAAGGGAACTATTCTATACAAAGGTAAAGTTTTAAAAGTCATAGGAAATGAAATGTAATTGATAATTGGCGTTTCGTTGAAAAGCAACAAAAATGTCGAAATGTGGTAAACATTCCATTTCATACTTCATTCAACTCGATAGGTATAGCAACCATACGTTAAATTTTCAAGATCGCCAAAAATCGCCAATGAACAGAATCGAACTGAAATCGTCTGCTGATTGGAACTAAAAAAATATTCATGTTACCATTCCTGTAAAACTCAATAAAGTTTAAAGCAAGGTTGAATTTATTTAAATTTGAAAAATTAAAATCTTAACTAAACATTTGCAGCTTAAGCAGAGGCTTATAGCTTTAGCAGATGGCATCAGGAAAGTAGCCATTATGGCGAACTAAGTTTGAAAATATCCTATCTGTAACTCCGAACTGCTTGACCGTAGCGCTTCAAAACCTGTGCCAATCGATTCGTCGTGGCCAAAACTCCCAAGTTTACCGGAGTTTATTAATTCTGGGGCGATTTTCGACTTGGCACCAATTCCTCGTATTATAGTATAGTTAGAGTTTGGAAAGGGAACTATTCTATACAAAGGTAAAGTTTTAAAAGTCATAGGAAATGAAATCATGAAATGTAATTGATAATTGGCGTTTCGCTGAAAAGCAACGAAAATGTCGAAATGTGGTAAACATTCCATTTCATACTTCATTCAACTCGATAGGTATAGCAACCATATGTTAAATTTTCAAGATCGCCAAAAATCGCCAATGAACAGAATAGAACTAAAATCGTCGGCTGATTGGAACTAAAAAAATATTCATGTTACCATTTTCTGTAAAAATCAATAAAGTTTAAAGCAAGGTTGAATTTATTTAAATTTGAAAAATTAAAATCTTAATTAAACATTTATAGCTTAAGCAGAGGCTTATAGCTTTAGCAGATGGCATCACGAGAGTAGCCATTATGGCGAACTAATGAAGTTTGAAAATATCCTATCTGTAACTCCGAACTGCTTGACCGTAGCGCTTCAAAACCTGTGCCAATCGATTCGTCGTGGCCAAAACTCCCAAGTTTACCGGAGTTTATTAATTCTGGGGCGATTTTCGACTTGGGTCCAATTCCTCGTATTATAGTATAAGATTTTGTCTTTATCAATAAAATTACGATGAATATACAAACAATCTTAAATGTGAGGTGTCACAGATCCGTTTATAATTTCTGTTTACATTTTATAAAATGCACAAAAAATAAGCATCCAGCAGAGATAAAACGAATGGAAGAATGTTTTTTTTTAAACACATTAGCAAAAATCTTAAAATTATCGTCTTAAAACATATTAAAATCCACGCAGTGGTTTTGGTGAACACACGTGACTTGGAAATAGATGTGAGTCACATTTTCGATTTGCCAGCTGATACTCAAGTCTGGCGACAGTAGAATAGTTCGTAACGAAACGGTAGTGATAAGTTGAAATACGTAGCAACCTTTCTCCTCTTGGCGATTTGTGATGTTGAGGACATAATGGTAAAATGTTTTGCTATTGAATGCGCAGTCCATTCTATTTAATGTCTCTCTTTATTTAATGCCGCGTCCAGTCGTTAGCATTGGAGGTCACGTGATCAACTACTCTAATACTTTAACTATGATATCTGTGGGAGCGCTACAGTCTTTGAAAATATTTATACATTTATACTGTAGAACATTTCCAATTGAAAGCTATTCGAATGGTGTGCCTGTACGTATATTTTATCTAGTACGTCCATAAAATAACTTTAGGTGTATTACAATTGTGTTTAGTGCAAAATTTTAAATTAGAGCATAAATAATGATTACAAAAAAAATTACAGATGTTATGAAGATTTATTTATTAGATAAGAGAATTCTTAATGCAATAGTTACAAATATTTGAAATAAAACCTAACTTTATTTTTGAACATTTTGAATTATGCGTACGATGTCGCACTTAACGGTTGTGTCGGGTGCCTATTCAGAAGTCGCGTCGCTAATAGCCCTCGCGAGCTCTAGTGCGACGATTATTCAAACTAACCTCCAGCGACAAACCTAAATTGAGGAAATGGCGCCATCTTTTCGAAGAAGTCAGACATCCACCCTCTCATGGGTACTCAAAAAATTGTTCAATGGATGCTAATGCAACCCTCTTGCCTTCCAGGCTCTGGCTGGAGGCACACCGACAACAACAAATCTGTTTCATTGCTGCAATAATGGGTAGCGTCAAAAAGTCTTGAGACATAAAATTAGTATTTGTATAATAATGTTTAGACAATATTTATAATAGTACGTATACTTTTTCTTATCTTTGTATATTTGTACTTGTTCTTGTTAGTAACGATGAAATTCAAAAATTTAATTATGTTAGTTAAAATATTAATGAAAACCAACTGTTAGTCAGCTGTTCAATGTAGATACGTGTCTTATATTCCTTACTTTTAAAATTAATAAGCGATCATGCTCCCTGATTTTGTAACTTTTTACGTTGGTTATATCTTTGTTCTTGTTATAAATAAAATATAACAAGAAATTGTGAAATAATGAAAAAGCAAACCTTTGGATTATTTTAAAAACACAAAAATTCTAAGTTAGCGAAATAGTTTGACAGTAATTTAATGCTATTCTCGAAAGAGAAAACATTGTACACAGCATTTTTTTCAGTTACGCAAGAAAATATTGTATTGATAAAAACAATTATGCAATTTCAGAAGGACCAAGAATGAAACAACGCAAGAACAATTGAAGAGGTTAGTGGAAGAGCGTGCTAAGTGACAAAAAGTTGAAAACGAGCTTAAAAGTTTTTCGGTTTGCACTCGGATCTGTTGAAAGCCGAACTTGTAAAGCGTAAAAAAATATAATAGTCTTAAAATTGATGAAAAAGTGGAAACTTTGTCATATGTTCATTGACACAAAAATCTAATTTTTTTCAAAAATGTCACTTAGCACGTTCTTCCACTAAGCTCTTCAATAACACTTACGGGGGTGGATCATGTCCTTTGTCCATCATCTCCAATGCAGAAGAAGGCCTGATGACATGTTGTGACGAACTTTTAGGAAGACCGTAGAAAAAGGTAGAAAAAGATATCTTCGTTGGCTAAACATGAGCATAAAAAGCATGGGGAGCCCAGTTGGTTTCGGCGTTCGTCTTGCAAGCTGAAAGTCTCGGGTTCGGGTCCGGGCATCGCCAAAATAACTGACAACCTTAAAACAACCCGTTTAGCCGAAATTGGCCCCGTTTAGAGAAAGAGCCCGTTAAATATGCTCCAAAGTCCCATCGCTGCTAGGGCTACCATAATTCAAAACTAACCTACTTAAACTTATCCAATTTTGTGCATTCGAGATAAATAGTGACCGGAAAGAAAGGGTTTGTTTAAACAAACTTTTGGGTAATTTAATTAACTACCAAATTATGAATTAAGGCTAAAAATGTGTTTTTCATGAAATAAAAATTAAGTAAATATAAAGGAAAGGAGCTTAGAACCAGTTAAACTTATTTTACTAGGTAAAGAAAAATAGTAATCACATCAAAATAGTGCCGTCCCGGTTTCTCAATCGTTAGGACTCTGGCCTTTGGAGTTGCTGGGGTCGGGTTCGAATCCCGGTCAGGCATGGATATGTTTGTGACAGTCAATAAATGTTGTTATTTGTCTGTGTTATTCATTTCTTTGTGACTGTAAAAATTCCTTCTGTGTATGTCCCACTTGACGAAAGCTTAAAAGCAGTTCTCTGAACAAGCACACAAGCTGGAATATATATGTACATCTGGGGAAATAAAACGTTCCAACCCACGTTTCTCGGCTGCTATTGGAAAATGAACTTTGTGAAAGATGTTATTTTTCAGGAAATAGCGTAAGGAAATGAGAACTGGCAACAAAAATTGTATAAGGGGTCGTTTACATATTAAAATGTGTGCCAAGTTTGAAAATTCCGATTGCAACATCCAATTTTTTTTACATAAAAATGTTCAGCACCTTCAAAATACCCCATGTATACAAATGAAAAATTTACTTTGCATTATTTGCTAAGCTAATAAGCATTCATAGTTGAACACCCATAATGTTAAAAAAAAGTTTCATAAACTTTTATTCATTCCTCCACAAATAAAAGGAATGAAAGAAAGTTTTTTTTTCATTATATACTTCTTAATCTTCCCAAAACAAATCACACAAGTTGTTTCAAAAAATTTTAAGTTTTAATAATTTTTTTATTTAAATTTAAATAATTAAAAATAAAACATGAATAGCATCCCCAATTTTTTTTACATAAATCTATAAAGTAGATCAAGTAGAACCAAAATCCCAAATTTTTTAATTCAAAAACAATTACTTGCCGAGTTATTGTAAAAAAAAACTGTTTAGTTAAGTTTTTAGTTTTAAGTTTTTTCCTCATTAAACCCCAAATATTCTCTATGGGGTTCAAATCCGGTGAGGTGGCTGGCCAAGGAAGCACTTAGATTTCATTGTTCTTAAGCCAAGACATTGCAGTTTTCGAAGTGTGGCATGATGTATTATCTTGTTGGAAAATAAAGTAACCTTCAAATAGATCTTCAGACGATGGAATCATATAATTATCAAGAACTGCCTTGTATGCTTCAAAATTGACAACACATTTCTGTATACATAGAGTTCCTAGTCCATGAGCACTTAAACAACCCCAAACCATTACTGAGGTACTGAACTTAACTGCACGTTTCAAGCAGTTTGCATAAAAATCTTCTTGAGAAAAGCGCCAAACACGGTTACTATGGGGACGACAAAAACGCAAAATATAGACTCGTCACTAAAAAGTACTTTATTCCACTCCTGGGTGCCCCAAGACAACCTCTCTCTGCACCTCATCAAACATCTCCTTTTTTTTTGGCAGTAAGAAACGGTTTCTTCTTCGGAACACGAGATTGAAAGACAACTTCTTTTGCCACTTCTTGCTTAGGAAATCCACGGTCCTAAACCGATATTTCAGTAATCCTTCTCAGACATCTGTCCTGTCTCATCGAAGTTATTCTTTTGGAACCGCAGTTTTCACGATTATCTTTAAATTTCATGATTTTATAAAAAGCTTGAAGAACTTTACTTACAGTTCCTTGAGAACAATTCACATTTTTGGCTATCCTTTGCTGGGTAAGCCCCTCTTCACGTAATTTCAAAATTACATTCTTAGTAGAAAAGTTACGTCTTTCTTTCGACCCATTTTAAAGCTCAACTAACTAAATCTTGTTTCCTAAGTAAGAAAAGCAGTATCACTTCTTCATTCATCGTCATAATTTATGCTGAATTTCGACCCCAACGTGGACCAATCACTTTATAAGTATTCTAATTTTTTGAATTAGGTTTTTTTATTATTCTAATATTGTGATTTTGTTAAAAAATTTCTTATAAATTATTAATTCACGTGTATGCCATTTTTGAACAATATGTTGTTGACTTGCAACTAAAAATATAAATATTAATATTTTAGGGAGTGTAAATTGAAGAATCTTATAGAAATCGGGTAGTTTACTTAGAAAATGTTCAAATATTCTGAATATTCTAATAATCTGAAGGAGGGTAGTAGAAAAGCATTTGTTGATAAATGTTTATTCAAATTATTGATGTCTGAAAAAAATCTAAAAATCTTTTCTTATTTCAAGTGCATGCAATGTATTTTGTTTGTCGAATTAACTTTAAATTATATCGATTACTATGTTTTTAAATATGTGTTATTTCCAATACAATTTCAAGAAGTGAGTTTAATATTAAAAATAAACATGCTAAAATATTATTGGAATTCGGTTTTCAGTAAATTTTATTGTTACCACATTGCTTATTTAAAATTATTAGTGTCCACTTTCCTTGATTAAAAATCACTGCCAAATCATTCAGAATAATTTTATTTTGCTTTACTTGAATATCGTGTTAAGTTTGTAACCCTCGTTTTGTAATACGTGGTTTATGTTACAGATAAAGGGCGACAAGTTTTAAACAAACTTTTACAGCAACATGAATGAAACAAAAATTTGCATAAAAAATGTGAAGCATTAATGCAATAATTATGTTTGTTAATGTGATTATAACTAATCGCATTTGAAAATATGTTCGTTATAAATAAACGTATATGCGACTTAAATTAAAATTATAACTTTTTATCTTCAAGTCTTTATTTTATTTCTGAATTTTAAAATCCAAAATAAAAAAAGCATTAAAAATCACAATATTAGTGAAGAAGGTTAAATTCTAGCGTTCGTTGGCGAGATTATGTTAACCCAGTTAGTTTGTTGTTTTGAAAAGACGCAACCCAAATATTACTGTTTTCACTTTAGAGATTTCCCCCTAAACGAGTTCAAAATTAATGCTTTCATTATCTCAGCAAATAATGCAAACTAGATAATACTTTTTTATACATGGGGTATTTTGAAGGTGCTGAACATTTTTATGTAAAAAAAAATTAGGTGTTGCCATTGGAATTTTCAAAGTTGGTACCTATTTTAATTTGTAGACGACCCCTTATGCAATTTTTGTTGCCAGTTCTAAATTTCTTACGCTATTTCCTGAAAAATGACACCTTTCATAAAGTTCCTTGACCAATAGCAGCCGTGAAACGAAGGTTGGAACGTTTTTTCCCCAGCTGTACCATACCATACCATATCAAAATAGTAATGTTATAAATAAAGTAAATTAAATTCTTCAAGTAATGCAGACAAATATATTTTTTTTGGCTTGTTCAGATTTATAGTTTATTTTGCTGTGTTTAATGCCACTTTACACACAGATTCAAATCTAAACATCTTCAATTATTTATAATAATTTTTTTCAATTTTAGTTCCTGATTTTTTTCAAAAAACAATTACTTTATCTTTGTTTCATGACTAGCAAACAAGTACCCGTTTTTGCACGGACAAAAATTATCAAATCTATCCAATAGTATATGTAGGGGAAAGTGCTCAGGTTTGGGACAGTTGTACCTGGGGACATGGAGAATAACTCGTTTAAGGGAAACCAAAAAAATCCTGTATTTTTAGTGGCAATACTACTAACAAAACTTTATCTTCTCTTGTTAAAGAAGGGTCGCCGAAAGCTAATGGGGACGTAATAAACAGGATTCATATTTTTCACACATCTCGGGGGGGTTCCCATGGTCGGATTTTGTCCGATTTGGGGGGGGGGGGGGGGTCCCATGGTCGGATTTTGTCCGATTTTGGATGTGTTAAAATGCACCATTTTCTGATACGAATGCCTTTTAAAATGCTTGTGAAGCAATTTTGTCGTGGTTGACGGTTTTTTTTGCCTCGAATGTTTTTTTAATTCGAAGAATTAAAAGAAATAAAAAAGTAGGCATTGACATGCGGTCGATGTCTGTCTGTCCGTACCCCCCTTCCAAAATCGGTTCTATCCATCCGATCTTAAAAATTCTTTTTTTTGTTAGAAAGCTATGAATTCAGTGACCCGACTTTCATACTTTTTGTCCGTCTGTCTGTACGATCGGACGGACATAAATCTACTATTTGTCGACGAATTTCCCTTTGAATTAGCATTGAAATTCAATTTCGAGTCATTTAAATCGCTGAATTTTGCTACAAATGCTACGGACAAGTGATATACGTCAAAAAATTCAGCGTATCCAAATGAGAATATATTGAAAATTTCAGAAAAGAATTCGAATTCTAAGTACTTCAATTATTTAAAAAACTTTAAAATTTAATACTCATTTAGAAATCATAGGAAGCCATTTTATTCACCATTGCCATGGCAACAATCGCTTGAGATACTTTAATTCTTTTAGACAATGAATTAAAATAAATTTATTTTTGCGACATCGATCAGTTTGAAATGACGTCAAATATATTTCACTTCAAGATTCTGTATGTAGGTAAGCAATGTTTTTCATTCTATTCAAAAGAGAGAAATATTACATATATATTCTTTAAAATATAATTTTTTGCAAACGATTTAAGTAATAATTATTTAATTCTCGAAATAAAATAAATAAAACTAGCTGAATTTACCTGGAAAATGTTTAATATAGAATTAATGCTGTGTTTGGCGCCTTTTTACCTGTTAAACACAACTGTTGTTTGGAAGCAGGTTAAGTCGGGTTAAGTGACAGATTCTGTTACAAACCAACTTGTTTATTTACATTTATTATTTGAAGTGCATTTTGGAATCGTTCTATGGGTTTTTTCTACGAATAATTAAATATTAATTTATAACTGCAAATAAATCATGCGGACGATAAGTAATATTTATCCTATTGGCGATAGAAAATAAATGAAAATAATTGGCTTTACGAAGTTGAAATTATAGCTGGATGCTGTGGTTTGTGAAATTTATTCTTTTGTATATAAATTTAATGTAGAAACGGTTGTTAATGTCACTTACTGTAACGATCCAAGTTTTTTCAAGATAAGAATCTTAGTAAGTATTTAGTTTTAAGTAACAGGAAAGTAGGCAATTTTAGTTCCTTTAGAACTTCTTGTTTTTTATCAAATTAGTTTAATGTCATGCAAATAAATATGGAGTTCCATAAAACTTAATGGGGACTGTAAAAGAAAAGTTATGTATTTCTGTTCTTTTATAAGAGCACTTGCTCTTTGCTCTTATTTTGGAATAACAGTTCTTTAACCAGCGCTTTTTTTAAAGCAAAAAATGCTTCACAAGATGCAGAATTTGGGCAACATAAACAAAATACATAATAAACTTAACATAAAAAATCCGATCTGAAATATCCTTTTTCTTTGCAATAACTTTAATAAATTTAAGTTTTATTACATTATTATTTGGGATTCTTTTTCTTAATGTGCTGGCAACACTGCATCCTTGCCAGCACTATAAGGAAAATAATACTATGAAAAAATACTATTTAGATCTAAAATTACAAAAAATATAAAAATACTAGAAAAGCGTTTAAAGTTTATTTTTTTAAAGTCACTAAAATATTCCAAAATGCAACAATTATTTTTATGTCATTTTTTTTGAAACTTTGGAATTAAATTTTATATTTTCGTAGAACATTTCTCCTTAAAGTGTTGGCAACACTGACCCATACGGTTAAAATTTTTCTCTCCATGCGCGTCCAGAGACATTAAATAGAATGGTTTTTCGCATTGGCAAACCTAATGTGTCCTCATCATCTAAATGTCGCAGTCACATGACTGCTACCTGACCATGGCGAGTTCACCATTTGGCGAGTTTCTCCACAACGACCTGAACATACGAGGCCGACTATCTAGTGTGCTGGAAAATACATAAACAGGGAAAGAAAAAAAAATCTAAATTTATGAGAGAAATTCTAAATCTATGGAAAAATAAGCTGGGAAAGAAACAAAGATGAAATGTCGTTTCTGTGAAAAAGATTGCTACTTTTGGCATCGTATTTCAGCTATTTTAATAAAAAAAGCTAAACAATCTTTTCATAGTTATTTTATGATAAATATTATCAATGCATAAGGCGCAGAAGGCTAATTAGAAGCTTTACAGAATATTTTTTTATCAAGTAAATAATCCATGAACTTTAAAAGAGCTTATAGAATAATTTACTTTATTCATATTATGGGTTTTTATCAATAAAATTACGATGAAAATACAAACAATCTTAATTGTGAGGTGTCACAGATCCTTTTATAATTTCTGTTTTCATTTTATAAAATGCACAAAAATTAAGCATCCAGCAGAGATAAAACGAATGGAAGAATGTTTTTTTTTTTGAACACATTAGCAAAAATCTTAAAATTATCGTCTTACAACACATTAAAATCCACGCAGTGGTTTTGGTGAACACACGTGACTTGGAAATAGATGTGAGTCACATTTTCGATTTGCCAGCTGATACTCAAGTCTGGCGACAGTAGAATAGTTCGTAACGAAACGGTAGTGATAAGTTGAAATATGTAGCAACCTTTCTCCTCTTGGCGATTTGTGATGTTGAGAACATAATGGTAAAATGTTTTGCTATTGAATGCGCAGTCCATTCTATTTAATGTCTCTGTGCGCATCCAGTCGTTAGCATTGGAGGTCACGTGATCAACTACTCTAATACTTTAACTATGATATCTGGGGGAGCGCTACAGTCTTTGAAAATATTTATACATTTATACTGTAGAACATTTCCAATTGAAAGCTATTCGAATGGTGTGCCTGTACGTATATTTTACCTAGTACGTCCATAAAATAACTTTAGGTATATTATGATTCTGTTTAGTGCAAAATTTTAAATTAAAGCATAAATAATGATTTCAAAAAATTACAGATGTTATGAAGATATATTTATTAGATAAGAGAATTCTTAATGCAATAGTTGCAAATATTTGAAATAAAACCTAACTTTATTTTTTGAACATTTTGAATTATGCGTACGATGTTGCACTTAACGGTTGTGTCGGGTGCCTATTCAGAAGTCGCGTCGGCTAGTCATCTGTCTGTTGTTCTAAATTATGACGCCCGTCGCCAATAGCCCTCGCGAGCTCTAGTGTGACGATTATTCAAACTAACCTCCAGCGACAAACCTAAATTGAGGAAATGGCGCCATCTTTTCGAAGAAGTCAGACATCCAACCTCTCATGGGAACTCAAAGCCTTGTTCAATGGATGCTAATGCAACCCTCTTGCCTTCCAGGCTATGGCTGGAGACACACCGACAACAACAAATCTGTTTCATTGCTGCAATAATGGGTAGCGTCAAAAAGTCTTGAGACATAAAATTGGTATTTGTATAATAATGCTTAGACAATATTTATAATACTATGTATACTTTTTCTTATCTTTGTATATTTGTACTAGTTCTTGTTAGTAACGATGAAATTCAAAAATTTAATTATGTTAGTTAAAATATTAATGAAAACCAACTGTTAGTCAGCTGTTCAATGTAGATACGTGTCTTATATTCCTAACTTTTAAAATTAATAAGCGATCATGCTCCCTGATTTTGAAACTTTTTACGTTCGTTATACCTTTGTTCTTGTTATAAATAAAATATAACAAGAAATTGTGAAATAATAAAAAAGCAAACCTTTCGATAATTTTAAAAACACAAAAATTCTTATATTAAGGATAAACCGACCAGAGGACAGAAAGTATAAGGGTCAATATTATGAATAGTGCAAATTTACGGTTGTGTTGATGCGCTATAGATCTGACGATGAAATTATCTTAAAATATCAATCATCTATTAAAACTTCAAATTGTATCGAAAAGCTATGTTACAATGTTTTAAGCCATCATGGAGTTGATTCAGGAAATGTGTAACTCTCCCGCTCTCATTTCAGGCACTTCTGCAGTTTTATTGCAGTTCTTTCTCTTTCACTTTCAAAATGAACACTTTTTTTGTCTGTTGTGTTTTCGAGTTATTTACATGCAACTTGTTTTTATTCCTGATATTTATTAAATTGTATCGGTTTAAATTTAACTAACTTTCAAGTAACTTGTCAAGCTTTACCAAAAGGTGAAATTTGAAACTTTGGGGTTTTGATCTAATTTAAGCGGAGAAATTAGCGAAATAGTTTGACAGTAATTTAATGCTATTCTCGAAAGAGAAAACATTGTACACAGCATTTTTTTTCAGTTACGCTAGAAAGTATTGTATTGATAAAAACAATTATGCAATTTCAGAAGGACCAAGAATGAAACAACGCAAGAACAATTGAAGAGGTTAGTGGAAGAGCGTGCTAAGTGACAAAAAGTTGAAAACGAGCTTAAAAGTTTTTCGGTTTGCACTCGGATCTGTTGAAAGCCGAACTTGTAAAGCGTAATAAAATATAATAATCTTATAGTTGATGAAAAAGTGGAAACTTTGTTGTGTGTTCATTGACACAAAAATCTAAATTTTTTCAAAAATGTCACTTAGCACGCTCTTCCACTAAGCTCTTCAATTGCCACTTACGGGCGTTGAACATGTCCTTTGTCCATCATCCCTATGCAAAAGAAAATCTGATGACATAGTGTGACGAACTTTTAGGAAGACCGTAAAAATATATATAAAAGATATCTTCGATAACTGCACTCTTAAACCAAAAGAGTAAAATCCACTCCAGTTGGAGAAGTGCATTTTCAACACTGGAAAGGAATGAATATTAACTCAGACTGAGTTAAAATCGCTAGTTTGGAGTGATCCCGCCGGAGGTTTAACACACAAAGGATCCACTCTAGTAGGAGAAGTGCATTTTCCAGACTGGAGGAGTGAAAAATAATCAGACTGAGTTAAAATCGCTCGTTCGTTTTAAGAGTGTAAACATGAGCATAAAAAGCCTGAGGAGCCCTGTCGGTATCGGTGTTCGTCTTCCGAGCTGAAAGTCTCGGGTTAGGGTCCGGGCATCACCAAATAACTGACGACCTAAAATCGACCCGTTTAGCCAAAATTGTCTCCGTGTAGAGGAAGTGCATGTTAAATATGCTCCGAAGTCCCATCGCTGCGTACGATGTCCCCCTTAACGGTTGCGTTGGGTGCTTATGCTCAGGTAGCGACTCGTTATTTGACCGCGGTTCTCAATTATGACGCACGTTGCCTATAGCCTTCGTTTATCTCTAAGGCTACTATAATTCAAAACTAACCTACTTGGACTTATCCAATTTTGTGCATTGGAGATAAATGGTGACCGGAAAATAAGAGTTTGTTTAAACAAACTTTTGGGTAATTTAATTAACTACCAAATTAAGAATTAAGGATAAAACTGTGTTTTTATTGAAATAAAAATTAAGTAAATATAAAAGAAAGAAGCTTAGAACCATTCGAACTAATTTTACTAGATGAAGAAAAATAGTAATCAATAACATCAAAATAGCGTCGCCCCGGTGGCTCAATCGTTAGGATTCTAGCCTATGAAGCTACTGGGGTCGGGTTCGAATCCCGGTCAGGCATGGATATGTTTGCGACCGTCAATAAATGTTGTTATTTGCTTGTGTTATTCATTTCTTTGTGACTGTAAAAATTCTTTCTATGTTTGTACCACTTGACGGGAAAGCTTATAAGCGGTTCTCAGAACAAGCACACAAGCTGGAATATATATGTATCATATCAAAATAGTAATGTTAAAAATAAAGTAAATTAAATTCTTCAAGTAATTCATACAAATATATTTTTTATAATTGCGTGAAAAAAAATCCGACTTTTACATTATAATTTCAATATCAGACGCGAGCGAAAAGTTACACTTTTTGAAACAGTGAAAAAAAGTACTTTTTTTCACCCAAAAGCAGTGAAAAAAAAAGACTTTTTTTTCACTCTTTTCAAAAGGTGCCAACATTTCAAGTTAAAATTTCTCTTTCATTATATTAATAATTAATCTGCAATACTGCCGTGGGAAGGTAAACTGCAGTAACTTCAACATTTTCAACTTTTTGGAACTTTTATAATCCATATCACGAATTGTTTTTGCCAAACTTTTTTTGTGATTTTTGTTACAAATTCTCATTCTTTTTGCAAGGCCAATTTGCAGTAAGTTGAAAACAACTTAAAGATTGGACGTGTAGGGGCAAATCCCGCCACCTCGGGTAATGCCGCCACCCCTTGTATCTCGCCAGTGGTGTGTGTGGGAGGGGGCTGTGAGCGCTGAACTGTAGCAGGAAACAAAATTATTTGTAGTATAGACGCTAATGGCCGTGCGGTGAGTTGGTGTAAAGTTATTTAAAAAATACGGTTTTAAGTGATTTTCATCTAATCTTGAGCCTTTTGAAATTAAGCGATAAATGACTGTTATCTCTAAGTTAGATAAATCAGTTATATATCATTTAAAAGAGTAATTATTTGGCTATTTTATCACGTCGTTAGTTGGGACGCTAGGCTAACTACCTTTCTTTAAACAACCGTCTATGACATTTTGTCTTACTGGGGTAATGCCGCCACATCACTCTGGGGTTATGCCTCCACATGCAAAAGGATTGCATAATCCTTAAATTAGAAATTTCATATATTGGCCTTATAACCTATTAATGTTTGTTAGAGATGCCACGTATCCGAAAAAGAATAACTGAACTGGTCAAATAGACCAACGAAGCTTAAAAAAAAACCTGCATAGCTAGTTGCACCCAGAAAGTTAATAAAAGAGCTGTACCCTGTACAATTTACCATTCCAAAGTTAATTGAAACTATTTTAGTTCTATATGTATTGCTTCATTATGTAATTTTCCATTATTTATAGATTATTTGCTTTGTTTATTGATGTGGCGGCATAACCCCAGTGGTGTGGCGGCATTACCCCAGATACCGGGGTAATTCCGCCACTGTGGGAGCTTTAGAAAAATACAATTTTATTCAGTTTCTATTAAAAATTTAAATTTAAAAAAAATCACCACAAGATAGGTTATGAGCTGTAGTAAGCTATAATCATTACAATTTACATTAATTGCAACACAATTCTGCATGAAAGTTCAATTTCCTTAAGGTGACGCCATTCCCCTTCTCTCCCCTATATAATGCGCTAGATATTATTTCACCCGGCCAAATTTAGGCACTAAAGCAAGTATGCTTAAACGTTAGACATTTTTATAGAAAGGAAATATATTACATTTATATTGTAATTTTTTATTTGTTTTTCATGTTTTTTTCTCATTTTTATTAAAGTTTAAAGAACAATAACTCCTTCAGTTGATGATTCCTAAATACTGATGTCCAACTTATTTTTTCTAAAAGACAGGCGTTTATCCCCCGTTTTGTAGCAAAACAAATTGTTCTTCGGATTCTTTTGTTAAAATGAATCATTTTATAATGAATAACATAGAGAGTGAAGGTTAGTAGGAATACTATTTATATTTTATAATAAATAACTATTTTGTTTTTAAATAAAAATCCATACAAGCATTTTCAGCACATACTATAACTAATGGTAATGAAGTGTCAATGGTGAGACAAAACAGTTTTTTATTTTTTTTGTTACGAAAAAAGGTACTTGGAAAAAAAGTGATAGTGGATTGTAACATGGGATAGTCTGGTAAATATAGAATAGTTGTCTGGACTGAAACTTTTGAAAATTTATTTATGCTTCCCAGAACATCGTTAATTTTAACTAAAAATTATAATTAAAAAGTTACGTTCAATTAGTTTTGTTTTTAAGTCTTTTTTACAAAAAACACAAACCTAATCTTCTTTCTTTGCTCCAGTACCGTCAAAATGACCCTTTAAAGAACAGCTAATGCGCTAAATACAAATTTTATTGATCTTCGGAGAGAATTGTTCGTTACAAAAGATGACTTATGACTTTTTTGGTGGGGGGCAAGATCGCCAAGCACTGCGACTTTAAGTCGTTACAAAAGATAGATTCAGCAACTTTGTTTACCGGTTCTTTTGTTCATGGCATGAAGGCAATTGCAGCTGATATGTATTCCATATCACCAGATTCCATTTTGGATTATGAGCTGTTTTACTGACGGATAAAACCTTGAAGGTTTAAAAACGACCTCAGCATAACAAACTATAGTATTCTTTTAGTATTGCATAATTCTAGGCAACCAAATTAAAGTCTCATGATTACTGTCAGATAAAAGTGTTTGAACACTTTTCGACAAAACCTTTCAAAAATCTGAAAAAACAACTAGTTTTGCATCGATAGTACAACGACAGCAACAAGAAGTCAACTATTTTATTTACTACATCATGGGGTTTTTTTTAGGTCTTTCATGGCACTTTCACGTATTGACATCACGAGAGAGGGCTGTAACTTCAGTATTTAATATTCCCCTACTATTATATAATACCCTCATCACCCCTAAATTTAGTACTTGTATATTTACATTCAATAATAATATGAAATATAAGGTAATGAAAGTATTCCGATGTAGTGAAAATCCGAAATAGTGAAAATTGGTATTTTCTACACGTTTTGGCGATTATTTATTTTAAAAAGTTGTTTTTCATTATTGGTCTGTGTATTAATTCTTCTATGTGTTTGATACAACTCAAAATCTCAAACTAGGATAGCTATGGACATCAAATTTTGAACGCGGGTTTACCATTTCTTATCAGACGCCATAGTAAGGTTTTTGAGAAAATAGCGCATGTATTAAAACGAAATGAGTAAATATTTAAAAAAATTAAGACATGCGTGTTAGACTTAGGATGAATATTTTTTTTTATTTTTAATTAAAATTAACTGATTTTTTTTATTTCTTCAGTTAACAATTAAATAATTGTTAATTATAATTTTCCACAATTACAATTGATTAATTCTTGTGGTTGTGGTTGTTGTCGTGTGCCTCCAGGCGTAGCCAGGAAGCCAAGAGGGTTGCAGTAGCATCCGTTGGCACAAGGTTTTGAGTGCACATGAGAAGGTGGATGTCTGACTTCTACTTTGAGATGGCGCCACCTCCTCAATTTAGGCATGTCGCTGTAGGGGAGGGGCATGTTTCTCCAGACAACCTGCACTTATGGTAAACTGCGCTATGACCGACCACAGGACTTTCGGACCCACAGATTTAACGAGTACGTTCTCCACTTGTGCGCAGGACAACAAAATATACATGCCTTACCCGGAATTCGAACCAGGGTCCACTCGCTTGGAAAGCGAGGGTCGAAACCACTATACTAGCTGGGCGGCAGTTGTTATGCTTACAATTATTAATTAATTGTTAATCTTCAATTGTTCTTGCAATTAAAATTTACCCAACACTGCCGTAGGTTATAAAAGGGCTTTAGAGAAAAGAGTTATTTACAAAGCAAGAGCCATAATTGTGTGTTTGTTTTGAAGCTTTCTTCCCTGGCTTACAGTACCTGTACAAACCGTTGGTCCCTAAATATTTATATAAAATTGCTATTGACATGGTATACAAGCTGTTTCCAAGAATTCCGTAAATAAAAGGAGAAAAACATTAAAATTTGCAAGGTAATGTTTGGCGCTACTGCTGTTATCCCATGCCATGTTATCAAAAACCGAATTTAAACTACAAAAAAACGCATTTTTTTTGCAACAAAGTTTAAATTTTGCATTTTCATTCTTTATTCATTAACTTAAATAAAAATAAAATAGACGCCGGAAATGACTTTGGATTATTTGTTTGTCTTTGAGTCTGATGCATCTATTTAGTTATTTAAAGTAGATGCAGACATCTTTGATGCATAACTTAAAGCATCACAATATGATGCAATACGCAAGCAGTTCCTTGTAACCGTAATAACAATAATAATGATAAATTGAACTTTGTTATTTCTTTCGATAAACAAGAAAATCGGGACACTTAATCTTCAACTACGCTATCTTTCTTCTGAGGTTCATTAATAAAGCCCCAATGTCCTTTCCTCTTGGGGTGATTTTATATAATGGCGCCTGTCGACAATATCCCTCGTGTCTCTAGTGCGTCTTCAATTAACCTTAAGGGGGAATAGTACCGAGAATCGGCTTCTCAAGCGAAGGCTTCTCTCTGTGTTAATCCTATGGGAAAAAAATAAAAAGTCTGCCACATTTCTCCGGCTCTAATTAATATTTTTACAAGCGGTTTTTTTTATATGATGCATGCAGTTGATTTGCCGGTCTCTATCTTTTCACTTTTTTGAAATTGGTTAAAATAATTTTTTGATTATTAATAAATCATTTTACAATATGAACTAGGTCGAAATTTGAAAAACTGAAAAGATAGAGACGTAGAACTTTAAATTTCCTTCGCATTGAAAAAAAAAAGTTCGCAATTATTTGCATTTTTAGGGTAGAAAAGTGGCAGCGAAATTATGAAATTTTCAATATCCAGTCTTATCCAGGAAGTAGCGCCCCCTGGGAGTAGAAATTAAGCTCCTCCCCTCCTAAAGTTAGCTCCTCCCCTTTTAGTTAAAGATGCTGAAACTCAGATAAGATAAGGTACATGTAGTTCAATTTCAAGAGTCTGCGAATTTTAACTTCTGCTCCGTAAGCTAAAGTTTCAATTCATTGTGTGTTTTTGGACGCCGATTTCGAAAATACAAATGGATTTTTTACTATAGCGTCCAGTTTAAAAGCTTAAAAAAAATTAAGTGGCATTGATTCATTCTATTGGATTCTAATTCTTAATTAGTAAAAAAAAAATGTTTTTTAATTTCTTCCAAATGATTTATTTGAAAGAGTTTGAAAGATGCTTTGAGGACCTGAAGTTCAGAAAAAGGCATTACAAAGTGTGAACAATTGCACAAATTTGGACTTGTATATTTTTGTTGAAATATTAATTTAAGTTAAAATCCGAAAAACATGTACTTCTTGAAGTTTTTGTTGTATAATTTACCATTTCTTTCAAAAAGAATTTTTGCATAACGTTTTAAATCTGTTTTGGCATTAGGTAGCAGTATATTGGCGTGTTTTATATTAGGTAATTTTTTTCATTTTTGAACTTCCGCGATTTTAATTAATGATTCGGTTCCACTCTCAATGCGAGGTCTTGTTGTGTTCCGTCCATTGTGTTCTAATATAGTTTAGTTTTAGGTTTGAATAATCGTCGCACTAGAGCTACACGAGTGCTATTGGCGACGGGCGTAGTATTTTAGAACCACAGTCAGGTGACGAGCCAGCACCTGAGTAGGCACCCAACGCAACCGTTAAGGGCGACATCGTACGCAGCGTTAGGACTTTGAAGGATATTTAACGTGCACTCCCTTGCACGGGGTATTATTCGTCGGACATTTTTTGCTGCACGGGCCGTTTATCCGTCGGCAGCTACTTTTTGGCGATGTCCGGACCGGTATACCTAAATTCTCAGCTCGATTTTAATTAGAAATTATATTAAGAACTTTTTCTGAAAAAATTAATAAAAAATTTAAAATTTTGATTTAAAATTTTATTTTTAAATTATTTCTAATTAAAATTGAGCTGAGAATTTAGGTATAAGTCTTTGTTTGCACATATTTGTACAATATAAAGTCATTTTCCTGGTAATTTTTTCAATTTTGACCTCACAATTTGCCGCGCAAGCCTAATCACAATGTGTTCAAATAGCTTTGTTTAATATCATTTATTTTAGTTTTGGCTAAAGTTTCATAAATTTTAAAACTTGTTTTATATTAAATAAATATTGTAGAATTACATATTAAAAAATTCTACGACTCCTATGATCATAGGGTCATATGAGTCTTAAAAATGTGCAAAGAAGGCACTACAAAACATAGTTCGATCTTTCATGTCATTTTTGAACTACTCAATGTATAAGTATAATTTTTTTATATGTAATTCTACAAGATTTATTTATTATAAAACAAGTTTTAAAATAAATGAAACTTTAGCCAAAAAAAAAATAAATGATATTAAACATGAAGCCTCTGAACACAGTGTGATTAGGCTTGCGCGGCAAATTGTGAGGTCAAAATTGAAAAAATGACCAAGAAAATGACTTTATATTGTACAAATATGTACAAACAAGGACTTATACCTAAATTATCAGCTCAATTTTAATTAGAAATTATTTTAAAAAAAATTTAAAATCAAATTTTTTTAAATTTTTATTATTTTTTTTAGAAAAAAGTTCTTAAAATAAATTCTAATTAAAATTGAGCTCAGAATTTAGGTATAAGTCCTTGTTTGTACATATTTGTACAATATAAAGTCATTTTCTTGGTCATTTTTTCAATTTTGACCTCACAATTTGCCGCGCAAGACTAATCACAATGTGTTCAAATGGCATCATGTTTAATATCATTTATTTTAGTTTTGGCTAAAGTTTCATAAATTTTAAAACTTGTTTTATAACAAATAAATCTTGTAGAATTACATACAAAAAAATTATACATATACATTGAGTAGTTCAAAAATGACATGAAAGATCGAACTATGTTTTGTAGTGCCTTCTTTGCACATTTTTAAGACTCCTGTGACCCCTTAAAGCATCAAATAAACCAAGATTAGTATAAAATACATTCTTCTCGCAGGTATAGCTGTAAACAAGTTGACCTGCAAACCCAGAGATCCGATGCCAGGATCGAATGTAATCCTTCTATAAATCATAATATTAATCAAATATGTACCGTATAGAGAGGGTTTGTGCACATTAAATCCATTGCGGTGCAATGTTTCATAGTATTGCACAATATTACGAATTGGTTCCCAGTCAGATGACGGCATTTTAAAATTACGAGGCACGTCGACAAAATTCCACAGATAGATATAACACAATGTTTAAATAATTTCTAATATAAATTCTAAAACCGCGTGCAGTAGAACTTCAATTATCCGAAGCATGAATGATTATCCGAATGTCGGAAAAAAAAAATTGCACCTGACCCACCTGGTAATGTTTGTCTTTGTTGGATGTCATACCTGATAATATTTCTGTACCAACCAAAAAATTACTAGGCATGACATCCAGCAGAGATTACAACAATAGGTAGGCAGGTATAAATGTTTATGGTGTCACATAATAAACTTTAGAACCAACAGTAACTGCTTCCCCTTTTTGTAGTCACCTGTTATTTATGCAAATTATCTTTTTTTTAATGCGTATAGTATAGTGTAGTAACTGTTTGTATATTTATCAATCACTTCTAAAAAAATCCTACAAATTTTAACATAAATTGAAAAAAAATTACAAAAGCTTGTAAACTCAACTTGCCAAACGATACTTTATACAGGGTGTTCCAAAATTGACCAGAATCGTATAGGACGCAATTCCTAAATATTTACCCGGCCCCCGCCAATGAAAAACGGCTAACTAATTGGCCGCCCTTTCGGTCTTGCATGAAATCTTGCACTTGTGCTACACAAGAATGTAGAACTTTTAGTTTGGTTTGGTTGAATTTACATCTGATAAAAATTACAGGTTCAACTAGTTTTCAAATTTTTTTTTTTAGGAGGCTGTTCATTTTGGGGATAGGTTGTTGCATTATTGTTAAAAAAAATTGATGTTGACCATCAGTCTATACATAACAATTATTGTATTTTGCTTATTTATTTTGCTGGGTATATGTATGCACATATACAGGGTGGTTATGAAATAACGCTCGCTATTCGGGGTGGTCTGTAGCTTTAATGAATAATCCAAATGCAGAAGACTTTGAGACACTTACTAATCAAGAAGGGGGGAAAGAATAGAATCATAAAAAACAAACTCGTCTCTTGACCAGGGTTCTAAATTACGAGGCGTAATTGGATGCGTTGGCCGTAATTAGTCATAATTGGCTACGCCACGTAATTTAGTACCTTGGTCAAGAGACGAATTTCGTTTTATTATTCCATTCTTTATCAAAGAAAAGAAACTCGTCTCTTGACCAGGGTTCTAAATGACGAGGCGTAATTAGCTGTGTTGGCCGTAATTGGCCATAATTGACGACGCCTCGTAACTTAGAACCCTGGTCAAGAGACGAGTTTGTTTTTTATGATTATTCTTTTTTGTGATTATTTTTTAAGATTCTATCTTTTTTATGATTCCATTCTTTTTCCCCCCCTTCTTGATTAGTAAGTGTCTCAAATTTTGAAGCATTTGGATTATTCATTCAAGCTACAGACCACTCCGAATAGCGAGCGTTATTTTATAACCACCCTGTATATTCCAGAGTGCATGATCAGAGACCCGCTTATAAGATTTCGTCAAGTAAGACAGCCACAGAAGGATTTTTTTACTGTTAGAGAAAGGAAGTACACCCAGGGCAAAGGTGGGAATTGAGCCCGCACTCATTACAGCGCGCGGACTGCTAGCGTTTAGGCCTGCGATCCAAACCACTCGGCTATCGATCCCCACATAACACCCTAAATTGTCTCCGTGTTGGTAGATAGTGCGGTTGGTAGGTTCAGTCTCTACCCTACTATAGAGCTATTTGGTCCCAACACATGCACATTTCGACAAACTGTACATTTCTATCGCAAAACGTTTAGCTCCTTCCAATTTTCAAACATCCAGCTCGAATTTGAAACACACCAAATTATTTAAATCGAAATCCAAACACAAAAATTCCATTTTCGTAGTTACTAATCATTTTTAGTAGTTTTAGAAACTGTGATGTAACAGAATCTGCAAATTGTAAAATTACTAGGCAATATGTCGATTCAATCAAACCAAACTCAAAACAAATGCATCCCTTCGTCAACACATTCTCGTGCTGCCCTAGTTCAAGTATGCAACCACGACCAAAACGCGTGATCAATTAGCTTTTTACTATTTTTCGGAGGGGCCGGCTCAATATTTCGGAATTGCATCAATTCCTATTCCGGTCAATTTTGAAACACCCTGTAGCTTGGATTTGATTGGGCTGATTACGACCGAAACTAGAATTTACGTGGTGAGTTTAAAGATCAGGCGTAGCTTTCGAGCGACGTTATTCAATTAACCTGCAAAGTGAGTCATCCCGTCTTCTCATAGGGAAAATGGTTGGTTGGTACATGTATTTCTGGGTTGTGTGCTTGATCAGATACCCACCTATAAACCTCGTCAAGTAAGACATTCATAGACAGATTTTTTACTGGCACACAGATCGAGAGGAATTGCACCCAGGGCGACGGCGGGAATTTCTCGAAGGAGGTGTGAGATACGCTGACAAGGGGAGGAGCTTAGGAAAGGTAGTTTAAAACTGACCAATCGGCTACTTATAGAAGGATTGAAAAATAAGATGAAAACGTCAATCAATGAATTAGGCATTTTGATTTGCTAGTCTCCGAATTCTCGGAACCTCCCTCTATAGCAGTTCCGATATCTTCACCAGATGTCGCCCTCGGCCACAATGAGTTGCCTGCTCGGTATGATCCCACCTTAACTAAACTCAACCATTCGTCTTAGCTAGAGTAGTACTCTATAAATGTAGCTACTCATTATCGGAATACAGGCAATCAAAGAAAAAGTGTAATGCTTGAAAATATTTAGGAAAATTATCGAACTAAATGTTAATAAGTAAATTTAAAAAAAAAAAAAATCAAGGCAATTGATTGAAAGAAGTTGTCGGCACATTTTCCAAAAATGCATGTTATTTAATGATTAGCAATCATACAAAAATCAAACCAAAAGCAATTTTCAAACTTTCCCACTTTTAATTCTCAATCAAGTCTCAGTTTTTGTACTCAAAATACGGCCTGAGAATGTCACAGTTTTGACCGTGGTAGTAGGATTTCTTCTCCGAGAGTTTACCATCCACACCCATAACGCTGTACGCTGGGTCCTCGGTTGTGAACTCGTCAAATGGAAGTTTTCTGTAATGAAGAAAACCAACAAAGTATTAGAAAATAAAGACACAAAGAATTTATATCATTTGATGGTTACTTAATTTAATGTTTTGACCCCTTTACAACTATTTATTGTGAAGCATTTTTTTAAAGAGGATTTGGCTGTCCCCTCTAATCCCTCCAAATGTCCCATCATTAGTTTTAAAATCACAACTTTCGCAAAAGTATATATAGCTTTATCATGTTAGCCCTTTTTCTCCAATTATGAGAATCAACATAGCAAAGAAACGAAACAATTTTGAAACGAAAATGTTATTTAGTTATTTAATTATATTTTTTGAAGTTTTAAAATGCCAAATATATAGAGTAGATGGCGATACTATTTTAAAATTTCATGAATTAATAATTAAATAACCGAATGTGATCTTCCTTTCAATTTTGTTTTAAACTGATGATATGATGATTCAATACCTGCTTAAATTTAGACAAAATGGCAAAGCAATTCTTTTGCAAAAGTTGTGATTTCAAAAGTAATGCATTAGCTTTATGAGACTGACAGTCCCTTATAACGGGTCAATATTCGGAAAATGATGAATTTGAGTTCCAACCAATTATTTTATTATTTTTAATAAATAGTCCTTTTTTAAACTGTTTTGCTTACTCAGTGACAATTTCTCTTTATTTAAAGTTTTGTACAATCATATTATTTTGTGTTTATTTCTTATTGGGAAAAGTTCTGAAGTTTCCAAAAGTCAGATAGGTAACGTTGTCACAACTAACCATGCATATTTTGGCGATATATATTTTATTAGTTTCATATTGTCATAACAAAATACTTTAAAATGAAATCATCATTTAATGACTTATCAATATAATCCATTATATGTCCAAAAATATTCATGTCACAAATGTGCATGTCAGATCAATAACACCAACTTTTAAATCGAATTCCGCGCGGAGACCGCGTTTCCAGAAGATAATATGTCATTGAATTTCCCCCATAGACCGTTTGTAAACTTTCATGATGCAACTTGCAGAAAATTTCCGTTTGAAAAAAAAATGGCTTTTTGCTAATTTTTTAAAATGCGTGCGTTGAGGAGCTCAGATCGGTAACGAACCCTAAATTAATACAAATGTATAATAAATATATTTTTTCGGTCCAATGATTCTTTTTACGATTATGAAGAAGTCCATGTGGTTTTCAGTTTGATAATACAAGAAATAAATGAAAAAATATTATTTATTTTTCTTGTGGATAACGTTTAGAAAATTTCGCTTTGAATCCGATTTTACGATTCTGTTACCTGTTTATTTTTTTAACATGCTCTTAAGAAGTTATAGCTTATTTTTTTCACTATATTTAGAAGTTTTAATACAGGTGATTAAAAGTAAAATTTAATTTCATCGTCAGATCTGTAACGCCTCAATACATCTGTAAATTGAACGTTTCATAATTTGAAGAAGAAAATTGGGTTAATTCGCGTTAAATATGTCATCCTTATCCAAGAGCTTAGTGTTCAGAGTGATACCAGCACGAAAGTGTTAAATCTGTGAGGCAACAATGCAAAATATTGATGAGTCCCAATATAAATATCACATTTTAATTCTTTGACTCGCTAGCAAACTTAGTGAGGCTAACTACAAACTCCATGCAATATCTGGAAGAAGTGAAGAGGAAACTTAATACAATAAAGCCAATGCCCTGCCATTTAGTCTTCATGATTATAAAGAATAATTATTTTCTGCACATACTCTCTCTTTGCGAAAGACAAAAAAATCTCCCTTCTGGCTCGAGACTGCGCCTTCTGCTGGTCCGTGAACTTGTAGGTCTGGCCATTGATGGTAATCGTTCCATTTACATGCTCAAAATCCGTCTGCACGTTGTTAAAGGCCACTGACCCCATCCATTTGGCCCACGGGTTATAAGGCGGGTTTACCTAAATAGTACATTGAAAATAGACTGTTAATGTGATTTAAATGTGAAAACTTTATTCAATTTCATAAATTTTTATTTTAGTACCTACTCATCATGCTCAAGAGAAGAAGGGTCATTTTGACAAGAGTAAAAAAATTTGGTTACATTTTGCCTTATTAATTGGAGGGAATTTTTGTCCAGCACAATTGACGAGATAGCGTTATGCCTTTACGTGACCGGAGGGTGCTCTTAACCCCGGAGGATACGCATCTTCTAACGACTAGCATTAACAACGATACATTTTTGTCTATTAACAAAGTGTATGCATTAGGAATTTAGTTGATCAAGATTGCAATTTAGCCAACTTCAAAGGGTTTGACAACTTTGAAGAAAAATGAATGTTAAAAATCTGGATTTAATTAATTTTTTTTTACTTCCGACGCGACGGCTATGCCACTATAACAATACCCGATTTTCTACTTCTAAGTACAGTAATCTCGCGATTATCCACGGAATGTGGTGGCACTGCAGCCGCGGATAAGCGAAATCGTGGATAATCCTCAAAAGTAAAGAAAATATTCGCACAATTGCTTTTGGGTTTTATAAAAGTAATTTGAGTAATAGTAGTATTATAAGAGAAATCCGTACGAATAACGCAAAGCAGTAAATTAAAATCAGGACAGTTTATTTTACAAGTGACTCTTTATGACAAATAGTCCTTGATGTGCACCTGGCAGAACACATTTTGGCACACACTAGGTTTCCTATAGTCATTCTTTTTTTAAGGTAGGCGAATACCCAAAATTTCCCAAAATTCTAAAATTTTTACTATTGCTTTAATCTTTTTCAAATTTGGCATAGTGATTTCAAATATAATGAATAATACTATTTTGGCTTTTGTTTTTATTTAAATATAATTTATTTATTTTAAACGGTGTTTTTCTACTAAAAAAAAGAGGTTTACGCCAACAAGTCTACCACATTCAATTTTCATCCTATGAACATTTATTATGTGTTAAGTTCTTCGTTTTGAACTGATACATACAATGACCCTCTAGAGTTACATACAAATTACAAGAAAAAAAGTTATTGAGAAAAATGTTATAAATTAACCACAAAAAAAGGAATTTTGTTCGATTAACTTACACTTGGACATTAAAAAAAAAACTTGTATACTTACATTAGATGTTAGAAGTTCATGGCACAGATATATATATATATATATTGAAATAGCATCTGGGAAAAATTTCAGGTAAATTAATGTAAAACTTTTTATGCTTGAAGTGTTGGCGTAACCCCCTTTTTTTAGTTGAAAAACACCGTTTAAAATAAATCAATTATATTTAAATAAAAAAAATTGCCCAAAAAGCATTGTTCATTTTATTTGAAATCACTCTGCTAAATTTGGAAAAGATTAAAGTAACAGTAAAAATTTTAGAATTTTGGGTATTCGCCTACCTTAAGTGCATTCGATGTTTTTGTAATGTATTTTTCGTTCTTTAAAAGTATTCGTTATTCTTGAAAGAAATTCGTTTTCTTGGAATGAATTCTTCCAAGTTTTGAAACATATAAATTTAATTTCTCTGCTTTTTGTTAAATTATTATTTTTGCAAGGGGGAAAATAGTTGATTAGGACCAGCGGATAATCCACCAACGTATAATCGGGAGTTTACTGGACTTAAAAATTTAACAACAGAAAACACAATATTTCAAAATTTAACCCTCAATTGCATGTGCTCAGTTATTTTTAAAAAATTTATCGCGATGGTGCAAAAAATGAATCGTGATTATTCTAACTTTAAATTTGGTTAAAGTTGTGGAACTCATTAGAATGTGCTCAATAATTATCTTGTTCAACTGAATTCTGAAACTTGCTTATGGTGTAACTTGATAAATAAAAAAAAATCTGGATTCAGGGACTTTGGTAGTCGTCTTAGGGTTTTGGGTTGAGGCGTCATGTCACTGAGAATACCTTCAGGAAACGTTGTAGCCTTTTCCATCTTATGAACAGATCAGGATGGGCCAAAAAGTAATCTCGCCAATAAATAGCGTTGTGTATATGGGACTGGTGCGCGTTAAATATGCTATCGTCTAGCTTGAGTGCGACCTTGTTTCAAGCTATTTCAAAAACCCAATTTTAACAAAGCAAAATTATGTTTGATAAATTGCACTTTAGTCAACTGCAGACGGGTGTGAGTTGTATGAACTCAACCATCATAGTTCGGTTTTAGTTAAATTGAGCGACCCCGATTCCGAGGTCAGGAATTTGAGCCACACAGATTTAACTTCCTCCCATATAAATATTGAGAATCATTTAAGAGATTATGTTTCGTATATTACGATCCGTGTAAGGGGATGTTAAAGACAATGAGATAACTAGTGAGGGAGACCTTCGTGTTCCCCGAAGCCTCAACCCACTGTTACACACAGCGGCTTTACTCACTATAGTACTGTGAACAGGTTAAATCAAATTTCTTAAGGATTCTCTCGATTTGTGTTAAAAGCAGGTCATAGTCATTACTTGAACACACGAAAAGTCTTTAGGATTAACGCATCTTTATTTTCTCGTATATATTTTAACTGTGCTATAGAAACTGCTCAAAACTATAAACTGTTCCAGCTTGTAGTAATCAAGTGTGTTAGTTACAGTAAGTACTTACTTCTCTCTCTAGCATATAAAACTTAGTCGGTAAATTATCTTGAACCATGCGTTTCTGTGCTTCGGCGAAGAAAACGATGGGGCAGTTAAAGTACACATCTCCGAACGCCTGAATCACCTTCTTCCTATTTTCTGTGGTGGGTTTTCGATCCAGATCGCCCAGCAATGCATCTGCCACAGACTGATTAAACTTCTTCAGGAACCTTGAAAGGAAAGAAGACTGATCTCTAATATACATTGGGACCATATTGTACGTTTCAGACGTTCTAATCAAAACCACGACGGATTCAAGTTCTACGTACACCGAGATCAACGTTAATTATGACGTACTTGTGACGTGTATGTGACAAAGTTGTGACGCAATTAGGGCCCAATAAAGGCCTTTTCACACGGTATTCCTTGTGCACGGAACTGCTCGGACAGGGTTGTTCACCTGCAAAGATTCTGAGGTCACACGTTCCTGGAGAGGTTGTTGTGAATTTTACTTATCGCTAGTCTTGGCACATTTTTTCAATATTTTTACAAATTTCTATCACGTGTAGGAATTGGTTGGTTGGTATACATATATTTTCAGGCTTGTGTGCTTGGTCAGAGACCCGCTTATAATCCTTCATCATGTAAGACAGACACAATACACACACACGCACACATACGTCACATATACTGTCATCTTTCGCGCGCCATTTCCACAATTTAGACAAGTCCCTGAAGGGGAGGGAAATAGTCTCCAGGGACCTGTAAAAGTGGGAAAATGTGCAATGACCACTCACAGGACTTTCGGTCCCAACAGATTCAACGAGCACGTACTCCGCATATTCGGTGGGTCTTCAGTGGTACCGGAGACTCGATCGCGAGGCCTTACGATAACGCGATCGAGATCTTAACCACAAGGCTCCCCACAAGCCGATTTAACAAGGAGTACTAACTACAAAAATCAACAGTGGCGAGCATAAAGTAGATTTTTCTCCATTTGGCAAACTCGATTTTGCCAACAAGACGTCAGAGCTATACTTGATGCTGATTGGCTACCTATATATCTCTACAAAACCGGTTTACCGATTTTCGTATCTCCACGAAAAAATTCAATGAAAAATTCTCTACAGCGGTTCTCCATGTTATTCCTATAGAAGTTCCGTGATCAAGGTGCTCCGTGTGAAAAGGCCCTAAGGAAGCGGGCAATTCAGACGTATAGTTCAGCGACCGATTATGTTTACTTGCAAACCGTAGATATCATAATAAAAGAAAAAAGATTGGTAGATCACGTGACCTCTAATGCTAACGACGGGACGCGCATGGAGACCAGAATTTAAGAGCAAAAAAATTCAGTGTTGCCACCACTTTAAGGAGAAAAATACTACGGCATCATCAAAAAAATACCATCTAATTTGAAAATTACAAAAAAATACCATAACAGTACTAGATGCATTTTGGAATACTTTCAGTGACTTAAAAAAAAAGAATTCTTTTCTGTATTTTTATGGTACGTTTTTGTAATTTTAGAATTAAATGGTATTTTTTGCAGTATTTTTCTCCTTAAAGTGGTGGCAACACTTTCCTGTTTGCCCTTAAATTTTGGTATCCATGCGTGTCCCGTGTTTAGCATTGAGATCACGTGATTCACCAATTTACTACTTTTACTATGATATCTATGGTGCAAACCAGAGCTTAAGGCTGTGAATATTGCCAAACAATCTTTCACACATTCCTCATGGCACCTACCTCCTGGTCATGACCTTGGCGCATGCCGCTGAGAGGGGGACATCGTTCTCGCCGAACACCCCGAACACCTTTGGATAGGCGGTGGTGAGGAGGTGGCTGCCTTGGTCGCTATTAAAGGTGGCGGTGATGTTCTTCCGAGCCGAGAAATCGTACTCCTGAATGAAAGGAATTGGACTTTTTGTGTGAAATGAACTAAAAATACACGGAAAACACTCTGTCACAACACCTTGTTCAGGCCGCACACATACCATTTCCAAGTTCGGGGGCCCGAATATGCTATACATAAAAATGTATATTTAGTCGGATACGTTCGTCTGTTTTCAGTTCGAAAGGAACAACATCGAGTGTTCGTTTCGGAAGCAAAACCGTGAGTTCCGAATCGCGAAATCAAATGACGTCATCCCAAATTTCAAGTTAACTTATATTTACCCAAAGTTGTAGTTCACAGACAAAGATTTTTGCTTGTAACCGCGTCGTCCTGCTGCTCCTGCGGCGTGTAGCTTGAACTTGTAGACCGAGAGCCCAGGGCCCCCAGACCTAAGTCATTTTGGCAAGGATGAAATGTACGTGATTAGGTTCGGTTTTCATTTTTAGTGTATGCATACCCGTTAGAGTGGACCGACGGCCAATTTAGAGGTATCGGGTACAAAAAGTAGGTATAATATAAGTTAACCTAAGTCATTTTGGAAAGGCTGATTTTTACATATGTTTTAGAAAATAATGTCGAAAGTGCATAATAAATTTCCCAGACACTTTCCGTGGGCCGATATTTCTCCCAGACGCTTTAAGGGGTCACAGGAGTCTTAAAAATGTGCAAAGAAGATACTACATAGCATAGTTTGATCTCTCTTGTAATTTTTTAACTACTCAATAAATGAGTATAATTTTTTTATATGTAATTCTACAAGATTTATTTATTATAAAACAAGTTTTAAAATTTATGAAACTTTAGCCAAAACTAAAATAAATGATATGAAACATGAAGGTACTTGAACACACTGTGATTAGGCTTGCGCGGCAAATTGTGAAGTCAAAATTGAACAAAAGACCAAGAAAATGACTTTATATTGTACAAATATGTACAAACTAGGACTTATACCTAAATTTTCAGCTCAATTTTAATTAGAAATTATTTTAAGAACTTTTTTCCAAAAAAATTAATAAAAATTTAAAAATTTTGATTTTAAATTTTTAAAAAAATAATTTCTAATTAAAATTGAGCTGAGAATTTAGGTATAAGTCTTTGTTTGTACATATTTGTACAATATAAAGTCACTTTCTAATTCATTTTTTCAATTTTGACCTCACAATTTGCCGCGCAAGCCTAATCACAGTGTGTTCAAGTACCTTCATGTTTATATCATTTATTTTAGTTTTTGCTAAAGTTTCATGAATTTTAAAACTTGTTTTATAATAAATAAATCTTGTAATCCGAATAACCAGCGTTATTTTATAACCACCCTGTATTCGTAGGTTGTCCTAAAACGGCTTTAAACAAAGTAACTGTTTACATAGCTTAAGGGGTCACAGGAGTCTTAAAAATGTGCAAAGGAGGTACTGCAAAACATAGTTTGATCTTTCATGTCATTTTTGAACTACTCAATGTATACGTATAATTTTTTATATGTAATTCTACAAGATTCATTTATTATAAAACAAGTTTTAAAATTTATTAAACTTAAGTCAAAACTAAAATAAATTATATTAAACATGAAGCCATTTGAACACATTGTGATTAGGCTTGCGCGGCAAATTGTGAGGCTCAAATTGAAACAATGACAATGAAAATGACTTTATATTGTACAAATATGTACAAACAAAGACTTATACCTAAATTCTCAGCTCAATTTTAATTAGAAATTATTTTTTTAAAAAATTTTAATCAAAATTTCAAAATTTTTAATAATTTTTTTTGAAAAAAGTTCTTAAAATAATTTCTAATTAAATTTGAGCTGAGAATTTAGGTATAAGTCTTTGTTTGTACATATTTGTACAATATAAAGTCATTTTCATTGTCATTGCTTCAATTTTGACCTCACAATTTGCCGCGCAAGCCTAATCACAATGCGTTCAAATGGCTTCATGTTTAATATAATTTATTTTTGTTTTGACTTAAGTTAAATAAATTTTAAAACTTGTTTTATAATAAATGAATCTTGTAGAATTACATATAAAAAAATTATACGTATACATTGAGTAGTTCAAAAATGACATGAAAGATCAAACTATGTTTTGCAGTACCTCCTTTGCACATTTTTAAGACTCCTGTGACCCCTTAAACGTCTTCATCAAGCTCAGACTTTGTCAATCACATCTAGCGGCGTGAGATGGCGCTACAACCGCTCTCAGACTTTGAGGAAGGGAAGTTAAGCAAAAAAGAACTATGTGTCTATTGGATATATGTTTGGTTGATTGACTTATATTCCGGTGAAAGAATATCGTATCGATTTAATTGAAAAAAAAAAAATAATTCGAAAATGGATTAATAAACAATTTGTCATAGCTGTCTAGCTTACTACATTTTCACATCTACAATAATCAAGCACACAAACCGGAATATATATGTCAATCAACCAACAATATCTCCATCAGACACATAGTTCTTTCTTGCTTAACTACCCTTCCTTGATGTAAGAGAACGGTTGTAGCGCCATCTCACGCCGCTAGATGTGATTGACAAAGTCTGAGCTTGATGAAGACGTTTAAAGCGTCTGGGAGAAATATCGGCCGACGGAAAATGTCTGGGAAAATTATTATGCACTTTTAACATTATTTTCTAAAACATATGTAAAAATCAGCCTTTCCAAAATGACTTAGGTTAACTTATATTTTACCTACTTTTTGCACCCAATACCTGCAAATTGGCCGTCGGTCCACTCTAACGGGTATGCATAGACTAAAAGTAAATGAAAACCGAACCTAATCACGTACATTTCATCCTTGCCAAAATGACTTAGGTCTGGGGGTCTCTCACTCTATTGCGGGAATTCATGTAAGTATTGCTCAACCAACTGGTAGAGTACAATTCTTGAAGAAATAGTCGAACGAGTGCGTTAGTCTTAAGGAATTCGTAAACCTTTTCATTAAAACCGAACGAGTGTGGTTAGCCTAAAAGCATTATTTTATTTTGATTATCATACTAAAAACTCCTGAATTATAAATATTTATTCAAAAGCAGTACCCCGTAAGGATCTTTATCAAAGAATCCATCGGTCCCTTTGAACTGCGGCAGGAAAACATTAGGCGGCCCTTGCGGTGACAGGGAAGCCATGGCACTCATAAGGTCGGTCACATTCACTCCTGCAAAATGAAACAGATTACTTTTTTGGATTCGTTGCACTCACAACTTTCCAGGCAATAATTGCCGCATGGTTTACAGTGGCAATGAAAAATCAATGAGATAATGTACACGCCACAGTTTAAGGGGTCACAGGAGTCTTAAAAATGTGCAAAGAAGGTACTACAAAACATAGTTTGATCTTTCATGTCATTTTTGAACTACTCAATAAATGAGTATAATTTTTTTAATATGTAATTCTTCAAGATTTATTTATTATAAAACAAGTTTTAAAATTTATGAAACTTTAGCCAAAACTAAAATAAATGATATTAAACATGAAGCCATTTGAATACATTGTGATTAGGCTTGCGCGGCAAATTGTGAGGTCAAAATTGAAAAAATGACCAAGAAAATGACTTTATATTGTACAAATATGTACAAACAAAGACTTATACCTAAATTCTCAGCTCAATTTTAATTCGAAATTATTTTAAGAACTTTTTTCTAAAAAAAATAATAAAAATTTAAAAATTTTGATTTTAAATTTTTTTAAAAATAATTTCTAATTAAAATTGAGCTCAGAATTTAGGTATAAGTCTTTGTTTGTACATATTTGTACAATATAAAGTCATTTTCTTGGTCATTTTTTCAATTTTGACCTCACAATTTGCCGCGCAAGCCTAATCACAATGTGTTAAAATAGCTTTATGTTTAATATCATTTATTTTAGTTTTGGCTAAAGTTTCATACATTTTAAAACTTGTTTTATAATAAATAAATCTTGTAGAATAGCATATAAAAAAAATTATACTTATACATTGAGTAGTTCAAAAATGACATGAAAGATCAAACTATGTTTTGTAGTACCTTCTTTGCACATTTTTAAGACTCCTGTGACCCCTTAAGCTATGTAAACAGTTACTTTGTTTAAAGCCGTTTTAGGACAACCTACGAATACAGGGTGGTTATAAAATAACGCTGGTTATTCGGAGTGGTCTGTAGTTTGAATGAATAATCCAAATGCATCAAAAATTGAGAAACTTACTAGTCAAGAAGGGGGAAAAAGAATAGAATCATAAAAAACATAGAATCATAAAAAACTTAGAATCATAAAAAATAATCATAAAAAAGAATAATCATAAAAAACACTCGTCTCTGGACCGGGGTTCTAAATTACGAGGCGTCGTTAATTACGGCCAACACAGCTAATTACGCCTCGTAACTTAGAGCCCTGGTCAAGAGACAAGTTTCTTTTTTTGAAAAAGAACGGAATCATAAAAAAGAAACTCGTCTCTTGACCAATGTTCTTAATTACGAGCATAGCAAATTATGGCTAATTACGGCCAACACATCCAATTGCGCCTTGTAATTTAGAACCCTAGTCATGTGACGAGTTCATTCTTTATGGTTCCATTCTCCCCCCCCCCCCCTTCTTGATAAGTAAGTGTCTCAAAGTTTTTTGCATTTGGATTATTCATTAACCCTTTAACCTCGAAACCGGCCCAGGACGGCTCTACCAGCAAACATCGGGAAGGCCGTTTTCGGTCGTTTCGTTTCACAAATAGGGGTGTTGGGTATGTTAAAAATTGAGCGTGCTGTGGAAAAAAAAATCCGCTAGTGATCATTTCGGTCGCTAGTCACCCTATATAATCGGACCTTTTTGACTTTGTATAAAAATAACATTCTGAGCTAATTGCATGACACAAAATTTGCATAAGGGGCCATCTTCATATTAAAAATGTTACTAACTTTAAAATTTCCAATGGCAATACCCCTTTTTGATTCCATATTTCTAATCTATGACGTATTTTAATACGAAATGATAAATTTTGTTAGTTTTTAAGCATTATTAGGGGAGTTAGAGACGTGCAAAGTTTAGGTGCCATAATGTTAAATGAGTTGCACATAAAAAACTATCCCAATCTATAAATAATTGAGATAATGAAACGAATTTTTTACTGAAAAGAAATTATATCAACCCAAACAAAATGCATTCAATATTGGGGAATTTAAAACAATTTTTATATTTTAAAATAATTATTATTTTAATTTTTAAAAAAATTATGAATAGAAACCCCTTAATATTTTTTCAGAAATATATTTAAGACAGGAAGTTTAAGCGAAATCCCAATTTTTAATTTCTTTTATTCATAATTTGCTGAGTAAATCACAAAATACTTTTTAATTGCGCTTCAGGGGACTGTGTATAAGAATATATATGAACTTGATAAACAAATACGGCTTTGGAAAGGAAGATAAACATCATTAAACCAACAACCTTGAGATGGTCCCCCATAGGACATCAAGTGATTCGTTGAAATAACTCGTTAAATATTCATCCAAATGTAACAAAAACTAAGATTTAGGGGTTTTCGAGGATGCTTAACATTTCTAAATAATCAAATATGGGTGTTACTATTGGAAATTTCAAAGTTGTTAACATTTTTAATATGAAGATCTCCCCTTTTGAAAATTTTGTTTCATGCAATTTACTTAGAATGTTATTCATTCACAAAGTCAAAAAGGTCCGATTCCATAGGATGACTAACGGCCGAAATAATCACTTGGGTGTTTTTTGATACAGGACGATTCCATTTCGCTTTTTTCCTGCCTAGAAAAACTCGTATTTCGGGGATGAGAAATTCTCCTATCTTGTGAGGTTAAAGGGTTAAAGCTACAGACCACTTCGAAAAGCGAGCGTTATTTTTTATAACCTCCCTGTATTTGGGGGGGTAACCAATATTCGTTAAAAATTTTATTTGTGAGTTTTCTATAGATTTAAATTGAGGTGAAAAATTTCTAGGTTGCAAGTCAAATCATTTTAGTAAAAAAGCAGAATCTCTATTTTGTAACATATTGACAAGAGATGATTATTCTCAAAAAGAGATGATTATTCTCTTTAAAATTGCTCACTTAGTTCGTTACGCCTAAGCGTCGTGGTTTCCGCCGTAATCTTGGTTTCTTTTTTGACTGCCCAATGTGCAGTGCTTTAATGAGTACTTTTTTGTGCACACATAACGTTTCTGTTTTTGATTTTTTTTTCTGGGAAAAAATAAGAATACAGATTCACCTCTAAGGCACGCTACAGTTTCCGCCGGTTTGTCTTTGACAGAAGTCTGGCAGCCCACTTTTTCGGCCAACACATCGGTCAGCCTCAGGTTGTTGTCGTAAGGGTCTCCTTTCTCATCCACCCCTTCGAGGGCCTTCAGGGAGAGGAAAGTGGCTCCGTTGAGGACGAAGTCGGGATTGCCCACGAGCTGCATTGCTTGAGTGAACAGACTGACTGCGATGGCACCCGCCCCTTGCCCAACATACACCATTTTGAGAAAGTTTCCACCGAATCCTGCGATGTTGTTTCCAATAAAACTGCTGGCCAAGCTGATGTCACGCAGACCTACAAAATTATTGGTCAGTTTTAAGTTAGAATTTTTATTTTATTGAATTAAGGGGGAATGGGCGTGCAGGACCGGGGGTCTCCAAACTCAATTGCCTCAATGTTAATCCAATGGGAAAAATTATTTTCTTTGCCACATTTCTCCGGCTGTATTGAATATTTTTATAAGCGGATTTTTTTATGTGATAAATGTAGCTGACTTACAGGTCTCTATCTTCCCACTTTTTGAAATTAGTACGAATATTTTTTTAAATATTCAATAAATTATTTTACACAAAATATTCGAAGCAATTTCAAAAAGTGGGAAGATAGAGACCTGTAAGTCAGCTACATTTATCACATAAAAAATCCGCTTGTAAAAATATTCAATACAGCCGGAGAAATGTGGCAAAGAAAACAATTTTTTCCCATTGGATTAACTTTGAGGCACTTGAGTTTGGAGACCCCCGGTCCAGCACGCCCATTCCCCCTTAATAGTGAAAATTAAAAAATAACTCAACCTAAAAATATATTGAAAATTAATTTAATGCATGTTTAATCTTCTAATTTAGCATTTTTATTGGTAACTAGAAAATACGATTTTTCGTTAAGTTCAAAAGAATTATCAACACTCCTGATTCAATTTTATACCATTATAGCCATCTTATATTTATTCCAATGAAATATATATTAGCCATTTGCTGCAACTTTACATATTAATACCTCTATTCGTCTAAATCTAGACTTTAATGCCAAAATGCCAATCAACCTTTAAGTTTTGCCTACGAATTTGTAGATTTGAAGACATGCATTGAAGTCTTGATGAATTATGTAGTTTTTTCCCATTTTAATATCAAATATGGCAAAAAAATGTCCTATCGAGCAAATGTTTACAATACACAGAAAATCTTCATTTCAAAAAACGCCAAAAAAGTATTTTCTTGCAGCTTTTTGCTTTTTGTGCTGCTTTGTCTGGATAAAACAGTAGTCTTAATTCTATGATTGCTTAGAAACTTAACCCTTTAACCTCACAAGCTAGGAAAATTTCTCATCCCCGAAATACGAGTTTTTCTAGGCAGGAAAAAAGCGAAATGGAATCGTCCTGTATCAAAAAATACCCAAGTGATTATTTCGGCCGTTAGTCATCATATGTAATCGGACCTTTTTGACTAAGTGAATAAATAACATTCTAAGTTAATTGCATGAAACAAAATTTTCATAAGGGGGGGTCTTCATATTAAAAATTTTAACAACTTTAAAATTTCCAATAGTAACACCCATATTTGATTATTTAGAAATGTTAAGCATCTTTGAAAACCCCTAAATCCTAGTTTTTGTTACATTTGGATGAATATTTAACGAGTTATTCAATCGAATCACTTGATGATCTATGGGGGACCATCTCAAGATTGCTGTTTTAATGATTCTTCCTTTCCAAGCCCGTATTTGTAAATCAAGTTCATATATAATCTTATACGCAGTCCCCTGAAGTGCAATTAAAAAGTATTTTGTGATTTATTCAGCAAATTATGAATAAAAGAAATTAAAAATTGGGATTTCGCTTAAACTTCTTGTCTTAAATATATTTCTGCAAAAATATTAAGGGGTTTCTATTCATAATTTTTTAAAAAATTGAAATAATAATTATTTTAAAATGTAAAAATTTCTTCAAATACCCCAATAGTGTACGCATTTTGTTTGGGTTATTGTAATTACTATTCAGTAAGAAATTCGTTTCAATATCTTAATTACTTATAGATTGGGATAGTTTTTTATGTGCAACTCATTTAACATTATGGGACCTAAACTTTGCACGTCTCTAACTCCCCTGATAATGCTTAAAAACTAACAAAATTTGGGTATTTCGTATTAACATAGGTCATAGATTTGAAATATGGACTCAAAAAGGGGTGTTACTATTGGAAATTTTAAAGTTAGTAACATTTTTAATATGAAGATGACCCCTTATGCAAAATTTGTGCCATGCATTTAACTCAGAATGTTATTTTTTCACAAAGTCAAAAAGGTCCGATTATATAGGATGACTAACGACCGAAATAATCGCTAGTGGATACTTTTTTTTGAACAGCACGCTTAAATTTTAACATACCCAACACCCCCTTTTGTGAAACGAAACGGCCGAAAACGGCCTTCCCGATGTTTGCTGGTAGAGCCGTCCTGGGCCGGTTTCGAGGTTAAAGGGTTAAGGCGAGTTTTCGTAAAAATATTAAAAGGATAATATCGTTTTTGAGTAAATTTATAAAATGAACTCCGTAATTGATATTTTCTTATATATTATATTTTCAACTGTTTTTCGGCTCTCATACTTATGATTGAATGGCATACCAATCTAACCATTTGGTACCAAGGGCTTAAGAATGGTAATCTTGCATGCCAAAATTTGATCAAATATTTTTTCCTAAGGAACTACATGGTCTCAGTGGGAAATAATTGTCTCCCTTCCCATATACCAGTTAAGAGGTTACCTAAGTGTCTCACCAATGTTTCCTGGAGCGTCTGCTGTTCCTGAAGAAAGGAACCCGAGCGGCCCCAGACGGTAGTTGATGGTCACCACAACTACTCCGTCCCTTCGTGAATTTCCGTTTTCGTCCTTCGTGTCGAGGGCTTCGCCGTATCCGTCGTAGTAGCCCATACGATTGGAACCGGTTTCGAACCAACCCCCGCCATGCAAGTACACCTTGACCGGTCTTCGGAATTCTTGATCGGTTGTTATATTGGGGGACCAAATGTTGAGGTACAGGCAGTCTTCTGACTGGCCGGGCTCAGAGTCATACCTGTCAAGAAGGCGGATCAGCAGCTTGGGTAGATTTGTTTGTGATTAAATTTTCAATCATAAAATCATAAAAAAAGTTTCATAAATAATATTTGACTTAATTTTCGTTTAGTTAGGTTATTTTTGAATTATCGTCGCACCAGAGCAACACGAGGGCTATTGGCGACGGACGTCGTATTTTAGAACCGCAGTCAAGTGACGAGCCGGCACCTGAATAGGCATCCAACGCAACCAAATTTTCGTTTGGAAAAACTTTAACTGTTAAAACTGATATAAATTTGGGTAATTTTTATAAATAAATAAAAATAGTTGGGAACAAACCAAACTGTACTCAGTACGTCTGATCATTTATACTGATCAAAGAAATTTAATTTGGTTGGAATAACGTCAACCATGCATAGAATATTACAAAAAGAGCTTGTAAGTAAGTTAGAACCGTGGTTAAGTGACGAGGTAGAAACCTGTGTAATAATATGAAACCAAAATAGCAGTGGAACTTCAGGAAATCGTAATACTACTGATATTAATATGTTCTCAGTTTGCTATGCACGGAGAATTTTTTCGATGCAGTCATCTACATAATCTGTCATAACATAAGGGTGATGCGTCGTGAAAATTATTCGATCCAATGTTTGAACTCCCGCCGTTACCCTTGCCAGTTTGGTTTTCTTACCAAGGGAAGGGTTGGTTCGAGTACTGCGGACACGCCGGCCCCATCTTGACCGCATCGAAGGGTGTCTTGAACTTCCCGTTGAACTTGGGCCTAATGAACCGCAAGTCTCCCACTGGCGGAAGGGCGTATGGGATCCCCAAGAACACGTTCACTGGAGTCCCGTCTTCCGACCTTACCACACGCCCTCGCATTGTACCTTTTTGCCACGTGGTGACTTCGACAATCTCTTCGTCAGTAAAATAGTGTCGCCATCTGCTGTATATTTTTGGCATTTTAAAACTTCAAAAATACATAATTAACTAAATAAATATCCTTTTCTTTTCAATTTTGTTTCATTTAGATGTTATTTTGATTCCCATACAAGAGAAAAAAGGGCTAGCATGGCAAAGCTATACTTTTGCGGAAGTTGTGATTTCAAAACTAATGTGTTAGCTGTATAGGACTGACAACCCTTCTTAATTACATTTGTTTTGAAAAAAAAAACACACACGACGCACTATATCTTTTTATCTTACTGGAAACGAATGTTTTTACAAACTTTTCTTAGAACTGAAGTCTTTTTCTGGTCGTAAATCAAGTTAAATTGCAGGCCCCCAATCTCGCTTAATTCTATAAGACAAAATATAATCTTTACCAAAGTTTACTGACAACATTGACGTTTTGGGAATCAATTGCAAATTTAAATTTAATCGAATTAAAGCTAATAAAGTTTACTATGTAGAAGAAATAAAAACAAATTGCACTCAAAGAACTATAAAATAAAACAGACGACAAAACTCTAATAACCAAGGTTAGGTTAGGTTTGAATTATTGTCGCACTAGAGCTACACGGGGGCTATTGGCGACGGGCGTCGTATTTTAGAACCACAGTCAGGTGACGAGCCAACACCTGAATAGCCACCCAACGCAACCGTTAACTAATAACCAAGGAAACCGGCGCAAGACAAAAATTAGGTATGACCCCAAAAACACGAGAGTTATATCATCTGAAACAATATCATTGGAAAAGATAGGATAAATCCTAAGATTACAATTTACAACATCGACATTCGCATGATGGAGAAATCGGCTTATATTTCCCACTTCTATACCAGTTTGTGTTCGAATTTCGAAAATTCTCTTTTTAAATGACGCCATAAAGAAACTGTCCGGCACTGTCCGGACACGCAGCTACTTCAACTGCCCTTCTATCACTGCAGCACTCTTCAAGATTGACTTGAACTGTTCCCGGGAAACCGTTTATACGGAAAAAGAAGCGGATGTGGTGTGCTCCTCGCTTTTGGAACTATTTGACTGTTCTATCCCACCTGTCTCTACTTATAATGGTCTTTTTTTATTATTGTTTTTTTTTCTATTATTATTATTGTACTGGTCCCACGACAACAAGAAACATAAGTTTTTTTTTTAAAATTGAACTCTAGGCAGCATATTGGTAACCCTAAAAAGTGACAAACTTCATTCCCTAAGGGTAAAAACATAGTGGAGCGGCGAGTCAAGAGTCAAGCGGTGAGTCAAGCGGCGCGTTTTTAAATCTTCCGTACATTCAAGTTGACGCGCACATAGTGGGGCGGCAAGCAGCGCTGCATGCATCGACTTGAATCTTGACTCGCCGCTCGTAAAATCACCAACGATTTCTTTGAAGCGCTGCTCCTGTCGACTTGGGGCTTCCAGTGCAGGTGGTACTGTCTGTTTATGAATTTTTCTTGATTTTAAGGTGAAAGTATTTAATTACACAAAATGAACACGGAGTTGCTCATTTTGTCGATACGGAATTGTGAATCAACAGCTGAATGACCATCACAATCAGTACACATTGGATAAACTATTTAAGGAAGTAGGAGTAGAAAATAATTGTACAGATACGTTTTTTTATACTGTATAATATTGTTAGCATTTAGGTAGGGCAAGAAACAAGTTTTCTATCAAGCAAATATTAATTAATGTCAAAAAGAGAGCATCTTGCTGACTAGATTCATGACATGAAGCTCTCTTCGCAGCAGTTCCCGCCGCTCTACTATGTGCATGTGAAGCGACGCTAGCATCTTGAATAAAAAACGCGCCGCCTGACTCGCCGCTTGACTCTTGACTCGCCGCTCCACTATGTTTTTACCCTAAGGGTAAAAACATAGTGGAGCGGCGAGTCAAGAGCCAAGCGGCGAGTCAGACGGCGCGTTTTTTATTCAAGATGCTAGCGTCGCTTCACATGCACATAGTAGAGCGGCGGGAATTGCTGTGAAGAGAGCTTCATGTCATGAATCTAGTCAACAAGATGCTCTCTTTTTTACATTAATTAAAGTTTACTTGATAGAAAACTTGTTTTCTGTCCTACCTAAATGCTAAGAATATTATACAGTACAAAAAAAACCGTATCTGTGCAATTATTTTCTACTCCTACTTCCTTAAATAGTTTGTCCAATGTATACCGATTGTGATGGTCATTCAGCTGTTGAATCACGATTCCGTATCGACAGAATGAGCAACTTCACGTTCATTTTGTGATATTAAAAACTTTCACCTTAAAATCAAGAAAAATTCACAAACAGACAGTACCACCTGCACTGGAAGCCCCAAGTCGAGTGGAGCAGCGCTTCAAAGAAATCGTTGGTGATTTTACGAGCGACGAGTCAAGATTCATGTCGATGCATGCAGCGCTGCTTGCCGCCCCACTATGTGCGCGTCAACTTGAATGTGTGGAAGATTTAAAAACGCGCCGCTTGACTCACCGCTTGACTCTTGACTCGCCGCTCCACTATGTTTTTACCCTTAGTCAAGTGGGTTTTGCGAAGTTACTTTTTAAACCAAACTTTTTTTTTCTTCTGAACAACAGATTCGATATTCTTGCTTCCAAATTTAAATCGTTTTTTAAAAATTAATCTTGAACTGGGCTTTCTTCCAGCTGAATGAGTGGTTCTAAAATTCGACGCCCGTCGCCAATAGCCCTCGTGTAGCTCTAGTGCGACGATAATTCAAAACCCAACCTAACCAGCTGAATGAAGCCCCCTTACCCCCAATGTAACGAATGTTCCCTTTTTTCTCAGGGTGGTTCTATATTACGAAGCCTATCACCAATAGCCCTCGTGTAGCTCAAGTGAGACGCTAAATAACCTTAGCTCAACTCAACCCAAGAGTTTTATAATTTTTATAAAGGGCCCGGATGACTTAGTGGTTTGGATCCCAGACTTAGTGGTTTGGACGTTGTAACGGTGCGGGTTCGATTCCCGCCTTTTCCCTGGGTGCACTTGCTTTTTCTGTGTCAGTAAAAATTCTTTCTGTGTCTGTCTTACTTGACGAAGGCGGGTATAAGAGGGTCTCCGATCAAGCACACATGCTTACCCTACTTTCTATAAATGTAGCTACTCAGTATCAAAATACAGGTATTAAAATAGAAATTGAAATGCTCTAAAATATTAAGAAAATAGGAATGACTAAATGCCAATGCCTAGATAAAAAAAAAAGAAATAAAAAAAGTTGCAGACACATTCATCGAAAATGTTTGTCATTTAATGATTGGAAATTATACAAAAATCAAATCAAAAGTAATTTTCAAAAATTCCAGTATTTATTCTCGGTTATTTTTCAATTTTTGTACTCAAAATACGGTCTGAGAATGTCACAGTTTCGACCGTGGTAGTTCGATTTCTTTTCTGAGAGTTTACCATCCACACTTAAGACGCTGTACGCAGGGTCCTCGGCTGTGAACTCGTCAAATGGAAGTTCTCTGTAATAAAAAGAGATATTATAAAACATACTTTTGGATCAACATTGTATTGGATCAATATTAGGAAAAGGATTAATTGTCGTCAGAATCGATTATTGTAATATTTAAAAAATAGTCTTTTAAACTGTTTTCTTACTTAGAAACAACTTTAATTTAAAATTTAAATCTCCTCGTAAAAGCATAACATTTTTGTGTTATTGTATTATTGGAAAATGCTTTCAAAAGTTTCCAAAAGTCAGAGATAACGTGTCATAACTACTGATGCGTATTTTGCAAAGATATCGTATTATTTTAATATTGTCACAGCAAAAAGACGTTAAATTAAAATCTACTCTATCTATGAACTTTCATCAATATTATGCCCCATTTTTATTAAGTTGTTCCCAAAATATGCTTGTCACAAACGTGCATGTCAGATCAATAATATCATCAGTTACAAAAACGATTTCCGGGCTGAAACCGCCGCCAGAAGAGAATACGTCATTAAATCTTCCCCTAGACTGTTTAACAAACTTTGATGCTAATTTACTGTGAAGCAAAGTTTGTGCTCAGACCGTTTCCGTCTGAAAAAAGGCTTTTTACTAATTTTTTTTTAAATACGCGCACTTTTGTAGAGCTCAGATCGGTAACACACCCTAAAACTATAGACGATATACCCTATATTATGGAGAAAAAAAATTAGGACGTGAAAGTCTATACGTGGGTTTCAGTTTGATAATGCAAAAAATAAATGTTTTTTTGATAAATTTGTCAGGTAGGAATGTTTAGAAAATTTCGTTTTGAGCCCGATTTTACGATTCCGTCACCTATTTTTCGCAAACGTTAGGAAATTAGGACGTGAAAGTCTATACGTGGGTTTCAGCTTGATAATGCAAAAAACAAATGTTTTTTTTGATAAATTTGTCAGGTAGGAATGTTTAGAAAATTTCGTTTTGAGTCCGATTTTACGATTCCGTCACCTATTTTTCGCAAACATTAGGAAATTAGGACGTGAAAGTCTATACGTGGGTTTCAGCTTGATAATGCAAAAAATAAATGTTTTTTGATAAATTTGTCAGGTAGAAATGTTTAGAAAATTTCGTTTTGAGCCCGATTTTACGATACCGTCACCTATTTTTCGTAAACATTAGGAAATTAGGACGTGAAAGTCTATACGTGGGTTTCAGCTTGATAATGCAAAAAATAAATGATTTTTTTAAACAAATTTGTCAGGTCTTAATGCTTAGAAAATTTCGTTTTGAGCCCGATTTTACGATTCCGTTACCTATTTTTCGTAAACATGCGCTTAATAAGTTATAATAAATTTTTGTCACTATATTATAAAGTTTTAATATATGTTATTAAAAATATAATTTCATTTCGTCGTCAGTTCTGCAACGACGCAATTTTTCTGTAATAGGAACGCTTCACACAATCTCGACTCAAATCTTAACCGGGATTTTATATATAAAAAAATAATACTACTATAAGGTTCAGGGTTTGATGTAAGCAATTGATAACCTATGGACAGAAGAAAGTGCAGTAAAATTTTAAGCAAAAAAATAATAAAACATGGAGTTAATACATGACAAACATGACATCTTAACCCAAGAATTTAATGTCACAGTGATGCCGTCACGAAAATGTTGAACCTGCATGTGATGAATCAATACAAGACATTGATAAGTACTAATCTAAATACATATCACGTTTCAATTCTTTGACTTGCTAGCGAACTTAGTGAGGCTAACTTCTTAATATATACTGTGTCTGTATAAAATAATGATTAAACTTAATAGAGAAGGCAGCTTATCAACTAGCATTCATGATTATAAAGAATAAATATTTACTGCACATACTTTCTATTTGCGAAAGACACAAAAATCTCCTTTCTGACACGAGATTGCTCTTTCTGCTGCTCCGTGAAATTGTAGGTCTTGAAGTTGATGGTAATCGTCCCATCTGGGTGCACAAAGTCTGTCTGCACGTTGTTAAAGTCCACTGACCCCATCCATTTGGCCCACGGGTTATAAGGCGGGTTTACCTTGAGAAGAAACATTTGGTTACATTTGCCTTTGTTTATTGGAGGGTATTTTTGTCCAGCACAATTGACGATCCAGCATGATGCCTAATTTCTAAGCTCAATTTTAATTAGAAATTATTTTAGGAACTTTTTATCAAAAATAACTTAAATTTTGATATGAATTTTTGTTAAAAATAATATCTTATTAAAATTGAGCTTAGAAATTAGGTATAAGTTTTTGTTTGTACATATTTGTACAATATAAAGTAATTTTCTTGGTTATTTCTTCAATTTTGAACTCAAAATGAGGCGCGCAAGCCTAATCCCAATGTTTTCAAATTTTGTAAATAGTTTTATGTTTACTATGTATTTTAGTTTTGGCTAAAGTTTCATAAATTTCATTATTTGTTTTATAATAAATAAATCTTATAGAATTAAATATAAAAAATTATACTTATATATTGAGTAGAGTTAAAAAATTCTATGACATTGAAAACTATGCTTTGTAGAACCTTCTTTGCACATTTTTAAGACTCCTATGACCCCTTAACTTACTGTTGCACATCTGCTTTACAGACTATATAACTGTGAGCATGTTATATCAAATTCCTTAAGACTTTATATAATCGTATATTTTCCTAGTGAAAAAACTAGAAACTGTTCAAGTACTGTACTGTGTATGTGTTCAAGTAGTGTACTTACACTTAAGATATAGCACTTACTTCTTTCTCTAGCATGTAAAACTTAGTCGGTTTACTCTCCTGAACCAATCGTTTCTGTGTTTCGGCGAAGAAAACGATGGGGCAGTTGAAGTACACATCTCCGAACGCCTGAATCACCTTCTTCCGATTTTCGGTGGTGGGCTTTCGGTCCAGATCGCCCAGCAATGCATCTGCCACAGACTGATTAAACTTCTTCAAGAACCTTGAAAGGAAAGTAATGTATGGAGTTAATATCACAACACGGAAACAGATTTAGAAAATTATATTGATTGGCCAGGTGACAATAGCTTTAAGAATATTTTTTAAGGACTGAAAACGCACTCCAAGGCGTTAGAAAGTACCCTGCTGCTCTTATCACCGTTTAATCTTCGTTTGGGTGTTTGTTGTTGTTGTTGTAGAATTCGCGTCCAGCAGTGCGTCTTAATCTAGTGCATGCGTAGCGAGCGAAGGCCACTTTCAACTCTTTCGAATAGGTAGAGATACATTGGCTTTTTCGCATGTTTCCGACTTTCTAATTAAACCCGACTAATTCCAGTTTTACGTAAGCCGTGATCAACGTTATTTATGACGTATATGTCACTTGACAACAAGGGACAATTAGAATGCCAGCCATTCGGACGTATAGTTCAGCAACCGATTTTGTGTCCTTTTAAACTTGGGCTAAAAAGCTATGAATATGCCAAAGCAATCTTTCCTACGTCCCTCAAGGTACCTACCTTCTGGTCATGAGCTTGGCGCATGCCGCCGAGAGGGGGACGTCGTTCTCGCCGAACACCCCGAACACCTTTGGGTAGGCGGTGGTGAGGAGGTGGCTGCCTTGGTCGCTATTAAAGGTGGCGAGGATGTTCTGCCGAGCCGCTGACGGGAAATCCTGTTTGAAAGGAAGCATACTTTTTTTGTCACTATATATATACTATTAACTGTGTTTTGTCACTATATATATAACTATTAACTGTGTTGTTTGTGCTTTACCTTTCGATTCAATAAAACTTGTAAGCATTTCGAAAGGAACAAAAAATGCTGTCAAAACATCAATGCACGCTTTCACAACAATTAAGGCAGGCCGAATACATACGATTTCCGAATACGGGGACCCAAATCCAAGCTTTACACATGAAAGTATATACATTTAGTTTGACACGTTTGTTTGTTTTTCATTGTAATAATTAAAACAAACGAACATTGAGTGTTCGTTCTGACAGCAAACCCGGTACAATCAGAACGGCAAAACCAAATGACGACATGTTTACAACTGTTTGGATTTCACCCTGGGAAACCTGGATATAGAATCATTTGCATCCACTTATCCACAGTATGTCTCATGAAAATTCCGTACATTCATGAAAACCTTTGTTCAACCAACTGGTTGCCGATCCGGCGGCGCAATGGTTAGGGAGCTAGCATTCGAAGCGTCTGGGTTCGGGTTCGAATCCCGATAAGGCATGGATGTTTGTGTTTGTCGATTATATGAGGAGTACGTGCTTGTTAAATCTGTTGGGTCCGAAAATCCTGTGGGCAGTCATTGCGCAGTTTCCCACGGGTATAGGTCCCTGGAGACTATTTCCCTCCCCTACAGGGACATGTCTAAATTGTGGAGGTGGCGCGCGATATATGGCAGCTTCTGTCACTTATGTGTGTGTTGCGTCTGTCTCACTTGATGAAGGTTTAAAGCGGGTCTCTGACTAGAGAGTAGGGAAAGAGAATAGAGCGGGCCATGTATGTGCGCAGTAACGCACAAAAGAAGCAAGCTAACCTCAGTGCCAGTTTCCATAGTCTAGGCTACTATATTAAACGCAGTAGCTAAAAAAACTGCTAAAGCGGTGCATCTTGGGATACCCCAGTGCCGGTTTGTTATTGAGCCGGTGCTCGAAAAACCTGACAACCCTACTTCAAGCCATTTAAACTGATAGACACCTCTACTCCTCCTTAACTCTATGTCTCTGACCAAGCACACAAGTCTGAAAATATATGTCTACCAACCAACCAACTGGTAATGTACAGGGTGGTTATAAAATAACGCTCGCTATTCGGAGTGGTCCTTAGCATGAATGAATAATCCAAATGCATCAAAAATTGAGACAACTTCTAATCAAGAAGGGGGAAAAAGAATGAAATCATAAAAAAGACAGAATCCTAAAAAATAATCATAGAAAAGAATAATCATAAAAAATAAACTCGTCTCTTGACCAGAATCTAAATTACGAGAAATCGTCAATTATGGCCAATTACGGCCAACACAGCTAATTACGCCTCGTAATTTAGAACCCCTGTCAAGAGACAAGTTTCTTTTTTACGAAAAAGAATGGAATCATAATAAAGAAACTCGTCTCTTGACCAAGGTTCTAATTACGAGGCGTAGCTAATTATGGCTAATACAACCCCTGGCAATTAATATGGAATCACCTTAAAAGAAATTATGTTGTCGACAGTTAAAAGCATGTAAAAATAACTAAGTAATATCAGATGAAACATAAACATGTTTTATTGAAATTAGAACATGTGAACTACAGATTATAAACATTAACTAGTCAAATACAACATCTTGCGCGTGATAGGGGCAGTTCACAGTAAGTATACAAAGAAATTAGTACGGACTCACTTACAATGCGGGGAAAAAATATGGACTCACCCCATATCCACCTTGTACTAATACTTCGTAATAGTCAGGTCGCCAAACCCCGATTTTTGGCCGAACCCTGCACTGAGAGGTTAAGTTTTTTTATTGATGATTCTTATAGATTCGAGGGTGTAGATTACGAATCTGGAAGGTACTTTTTTGGTACCCTTGAGCATTTTTAGTTATTCAAGACGGCGTCTCCGCCATCTTGAATTTTGTAATCTTAATATTTGACGATCTATTCGATAAAAGTGAATAGTTTTTGTCTTTATAGATGCATTTAGTAATAAAGATTCACAATTATCAAGAAAATTTCAAAAATAAAAAATTCAAAATGGCGAAATCCGCCATATTGGATTTTTCACTTTTAATATTTTTGTTTTATATTTAACCCAACAAAATATGTATATTTTAACTATATTTTTATATCTAGTTACTATACAACATTACTTTGAAGAAAATATAAAAAATCAAGATGGCGGCATCCGCCATATTGGATTTTTTCACCGTTTATATAAAGCGATCCACATGTCCTAAATTAAAAATTCTTTTTATTTTAGTTATATCTTAATTTTAGTTTCTATTTCTGTTTTAATATGTAGATTATTAATCTAGAAGATATTTTTTCGCTAGTTTTGAGTATTTTTTTTATATTTAAGATGGCGTCTCCGCCATATTGGATTTTTCTTCCTGACACAATTTTTCGGGTTCTTTTGGGCCAAAATTAATAATTTTTTCTTTTATAGGTGCATTTTGTCGTAAATATATACTTAAAAATTCAAAAAATCCAAAATCAAGATGGCGGCTTCCGCTATCTTGGATTTTTCACCTTCTAATATTACGTGATCCACTGGCTCGAAGTTAAAAATTCTTTCAGTTTTACTTGTATATTTTATTATAAAATGTTTTAAAATCGTCATAAAGTTTTATTTAAACACCTAAAAAACCAAATTCAAGATGGCGGATTCCGCCATCTTGGATTTTTTTACCTTCTAATATTACGTGATCCATTAGTGCAAAATTAAAAATTCTCAATTTTTTTCTTTATTGTGTTTGAAATACTTTAAAACCATGAATGTTGAAGGAAAAATATTAAATATGTTTCCCACTACATTAAGTTAAGTATTTTAAATATTTTGTTAATCATCAGACACAATTACTACAAGAGCCCTACTCGTATAAAATGCTTCCTCTTTTCAAACAAGATTACTCTTACACTACGAAAGGCAAGATTGCGTAAGCTTGTATCTTCTCAATACTAGAGACCCCCACCATTAGGGATGGAGGGCTCTACTCAATATCCCTCCCCTCACATCTTGTGGGTAGGGAATTCTTAAATCGAAGTAATGGCAGGAGGAGTTCATTAATCGAAGTAATGGCTTTTTACTTGCTGAGATCTCGTTTAGCGGCACAATTCTAAGAATATGGGATCAAGAGTTAATAAACTTTCAGAAAACTCTGCAAGAAAGACTGTATTCAACCAGAAGAAGTGGTAACCTATTTATTAGAAAAATAGAGGGATACAGTTTCAAGAAACAAAAAAAAAAGAAAAAGAAGAAGAAATGTCTAAAGCCGTACCTTACATTCCTTATAACCTAAAGATCGTTAATGTAATCCTAAAAATAAACCGCCTATGACTCTTGAATGTTCTTTAATAACAGAGTTACCGCTTAGACTGTAATGTGATGGAAAAGTTTCTCTTTACAATGCTATAGAGATAAAGATTTCAAATTCTTCAAAGACATTCTCAGAACGTTATCCAGAGTTAAATAAATACTTAAATTGGCCGAAAATATGAATTTCAGATTCAACCAGAAACTAATGTAAAGTATCAACCTCTGTTAGACATGATACCTAATTCTTATCCAGAATCCAGATACAACCATGACATCACATCTTTAGCAGAATCCAAAGGACTCACTAAATTAGCTGGTCAAGAGTTTGCCATTTACTTAGGATCATCAGTTTTGTAGGGTGGCTTTGCAAATCATCATGTTGATAAGTTTTATGGGTTGTGTGTGGTTAATATTGGGTAGTGGTCTATCCAAAGTTATGCCTATAGTGTGTTTGTAGGAGTCCTACAGATGCAGAAAGGTAAAAAGTTTCCAAAACTTCAGGACTTCAAGAATGTCTGCAAAATAAGTCATGCGGGATTTATAGATTGATATGAGAAATCTCAGTCAAACTGCAGCGGAGATCTCCGATCAGTTTTAGAAATAAAGGGTGCGAATAGCAACATTACTAGAGTATCGGTGAACTGTTTATTGCAACCAGTTTTCTTCAAGATGTTATATGTGGGAGCCGGAAGAGCAGGATATTGGTCCCTTCATATTGAAGTTGTTCGCCAATTCTACCCTATTTATTTGCACCTGGTCCTCAAAACTATGAATGATACGTATTATTTTATTTAAGAAAAATGAAAAAGAATTGCCCGAAAATGTGTTGAAGAACTTTTTAAAAATCGGATCACGTTATGCGACACATGCCGGAGTTTGGAATAAATTAACAGTGGATTGAAACTACATAAAAAAAAATAGGCCATGGTCCAAAAAGGATTGTCGGAATAACTTTAAAGCCAGCAACTCTAAGCATCTTGGGCCTTGAGTTTACATATTAGTACTCAGTTAGAAGAAGACATAACGATAATTCTGTAGTAAAAATATACCTAACTAAGAAAGAATTTTAAATTTCGAGCTAATAGATCGCCTAATACTTAAGGGTAAAAAATCTAACAATGATAAAGATTCCATCTTGAATGGCCATAAATTCAGATGTGTTGCAATTGTGTTCCCTATTTATGTAGTTTAAACCATTTGTTACTAAAAAATACAACTAAAGTAGAAATAATTTTTAATTTCGCAGCAATGGATCACGTAATAGTAGATGGTAAAAAATCCAAGATGGCGGAATCCGCCATCTTGAATTTGGTTTTTTATGTGTTTAAATAAAACCTGATGATTTTAAAGCATTTTATAATAAAATATACAAGTAAAACTGAAAGAATTTTTAACTTCGAGCCAGTGGATCACGTAACATTTGAAGGTGAAAAATCCAAGATGGCGGAAGCCGCCATCTTGATTTTCGATTTTTTGAATTTTTAAGTAATTATTTACTGCAAAATGCACCTATAAGAGAAAAAAAATATTAATTTAGGCCTAAAAGAACCCGAAAAATTGAATTAGGAAGAAAAATCCAATATGGCGGAAGACGCCATCTGAAATAAAAAAAAAAAACTCAAAACTAGCGAAAAAATATCTTCTAGATTAATAATCTAAGCATTAAAGCTGAAATATAAACTAAAATTAAGATATAACTAAAATAAAAAGAATTTTTAATTTCGGACATGTGGATCGCTTTATATAAACGGTGAAAAAATCCAATATGGCGGATGCCGCCATCTTGATTTTTTATATTTTCTTCAAAGTAATGTTGTATAGTAACTAGGTATAAAAAATATAGTTAAAATATACATATTTTGTTGGGTTAAATATAAAACAAAAATATTAAAAGTGAGAAATCCAATATGGCGGATTCCGCCATTTTGAATTTTTTATTTTTGAAATTTTCTTAATAATTGTGAATCTTTATTACTAAATGCATCTATAAAGACAAAAACTATTCACTTTTATCGAATAGATCGTCAAATATTAAGATTACAAAATTCAAGATGGCGGAGACGCCATCTTGAATAACTAAAAACGCTCAAGGGTACCAAAAAAGTACCTTCCAGATTCGTAATCTACACCCTCGAATCTATAAGAATCATCAATAAAAAAAACTTAAGGTATACATACACCTTACAGAAAGTGAAAAACGACCTAAACATTCAATTTTGTTTTATTTCTTTATAATATGCTCTGTTTAACTAGCTTTCTGATGATACCAATATTATTAAAATCCATAGCTTAGTTTTTGAGTTATGAATTTTTTGTAGAAGCATATCTAATAGAATCTAGGGTCTTCTAGTAACTTCAAAGTGACTTTATGAGGAATGTGTTTATTTGCATGTATTGCTTCATCTTGACAAGGATATCCTGAGTTCTATTAAATATTTTTTTATTATGTTTTCAGTTATGTGATCTGTATTATATAGAGCATGTGATGACCCTCCATCTTATTTGTATCTCTGAAAGAAATGCTTTTAGAAGCATTTAACTTAATTATTTCTTTGAAAAAATCACTTATTTTGTCGGCATCATAAAAAACATTTTTTTAAAAATAAGTTCTAGTTTAACTAAGAACTATTTGGAGGTTCACAACATTAAAGAAGGTGTAATAAGCAGCTTCCAAAAGAAAATATCGTTTTAAATCAAATTGAATTAGCAGGATCGTTGTCAAAAAATCGTCTAATTACCATACTAATTATTAATTAATAAATATGTTAATTACTTTTTTTGAAAAAAAAATACATAAAATAGTTAGCCTACATGTACTTCATCTATGGTATAAATTAAAAAAAATTCCAATGAAAATTAAGAAAAAAATTGTAAAAGGTGTACGTATACCTTAACCTCTCAGTGCAGGGTTCCCCCCCCTTGGCGACCTGACTATAACACCTCAACGTGCCTTGATAACTGCCCTAATCCTTGCAGGCATAGATGTTACTAATGATTGACAATAGTCAGTGCTAATTTCTTTCCAAGATTTGCGAATGGCAGTTATCAGATCTTCCTTGCATTGTGGAGATTTCGCCTGGACGAGTTTCTTTAGTTTCCACAGCATATTTTCAATTGGATTCAAGTATGGGCTATTGGCAATCCAATCCATGGTAGGAATTTACCTATCAGCAAGGAAATCCCTTACACATTTCGCCCTATGACAAAAGGAGTTATCGTCCTGGAACACGACATCTTCATCTCCATATGCATTTTCAATGGATGGGGTCAGGAAATGCTCTGAAATGTCAATATAAATATGCGAATTGACAGTTGTTTTAACGACAACCATTTCGTCTGGCCCTTTACTTGACATGCAACCCCAGATCAGAACGGTAGTTGGGAACTTTACTTGCTTCTTAATGCAACCGTCTGAGTAAACTTCGTTCCTCGTCTCCAAACGAATGTTCCTGCATCGTCTCTATGACCAACGCAAATCTGTGTGACTCATCACTGAATACTACCTTTTCCGAAACATCTACAGTCGACTTAGCCTTATTTTTGCCCATTGTAGACGTTTCTTCTTCTGGGCAGTTGTCAGGGCCGGCTTTCTTTTGGCCTTTCTGTAAGAGAATCCCAGCCCCCGAAGTCGATTTCGTAATGTCCTGGCGCAAACATCAACACCCGCTTCAGCCCATTTCATTTTCAACACTGTTGAAGTTTGTTTGCGGTTCTGAAGGCAAAGTGACTTTAATTTTCGATCGTCTCCCTTGGTTGTTTTCCTTGGGCGGCCTTTGCGCTTCTCTTTTAAGGGGTCTAAGGAGTCTTAAAAATGTGCAAAGAAGATACTACAAAGCAAAGTTTGATCTTTCATGTCATTTTTGAACTACTCAATGTATAAGTATAATTTTTTTATAGGTAATTCTACAAGATTTATTTATCATAAAACAAGTTTTAAAATTTATGAAACTTTAGCCAAAACTAAAATAAATGATATTAAACATGAAGCTATTTGAACACAGTGTGATTAGTCTTGCGCGGCAAATTGTGAGGTCAAAATTGAAAAAATGATCAAGAAAATGATTTTACATTGTACAAATATGTACAAACAAAGACTTATACCTAAATTCTCAGCTCAATTTTAATTAGAAATTATTTTAAAGATAATTTAAAATCAAATTTTTTAAAATTTTATTAATTTTTTTAGAAAAAAGTTCTTAAAATAATTTCTAATGAAAATTGAGCTGAGAATTTAGGTATACGTCTTTGTTTGTACATATTTGTACAATATAAAGTCATTTTCTTGGTCATTTTTTCAATTTTAACCTCACAATTTGCCGCGCAAGCCTAATCACAATGTGTTCAAATAGCTTCATGTTTAATATCATTTATTTTAGTTTTGGCTAAAGTTTCATAAATTTTAAAACTTGTTTTACAATAAATAAATCTTGTAGAATTACATATAAAAAAATTATACTTATACATTGAGTAGTTCAAAAATGACATGAAAGATCAAACTTTGCTTTGTAGTATCTTCTTTGCACATTTTTAAGACTCCTTAGACCCCTTAAATGAATCTTGGTTTGTTTAAACTTTATAAAAATATCTTTGCTACTGCAGATTGAGAGCAGCCTACTCGATTTGCCACAATTCTGGTAGACAGTCCTTCTTTGAGTAGCTTGACTATTCCTTGCCTGACCTCATCAGATAATTCTTTTGTCGGAGCTATGCTTGCACTGAAATAACTTCGTCAAATGATAACATGATATCGGTAACACGTCTTTTATGTTACGATTAATTTGCACAATTTGCAAATATACCTGTTGCCAGATTTCAAGACAGAAACTGCATTGTGATTCCATACTTTTTTCTCGTGTCGTCACTGAGTCCTTACATATTTCTCCAGTTGGGCTAATAATAACTAACATTATTCATGCTATATCACATTGGTCAACTTGTTTTTGTTTTAAACTTGTGTCTTAAATCGTCTACTTTTAATTAAATATGTTTTTGTTTGATCTAGTTTAACTTTGAAATTTCTACGCACTGTTGAATAAAGATTGCTTTACTTTTTGAAAGGTGATTCCATATTTATTGCCAGGGGTTGTAACTGCCAACACATCCAATTACGCCTCGTAATTTAGAACCCTTTTCAAGTGACGAGTTTTTTTTTATGATTCCATTCTTTCCCCCCCTTCTTGATTAGTAAGTGTCTCAAAGTTTTTTTGCATTTGGATTATTCATTAAAGCTACAGACCACTCTGAATAGCGAGCGTTATTTTATAACCACCCTGTAAATTCCTGAAGCCAAATAATGAATAATAAGAAACCGTTGATTAAAATCGAGCGAGTGCGGCCAGCCTAAAAACATTATTTTTTTAGCTCGATTAGGGTCATATGGGGGAATTATGGATAAAAAAATCACAACATCCTATTTTTTTCTAAAGTATGAAAGATAGAAAGATATAATTTTGCATGGAGTAAACTTAAATAATTTAGAATTTATTTAAATAATCACTTTACCTAAAACTTAATTATTATTAGTTTTATTTTTAATTATTGAGTGATCAGGAATTACCCCGGGTTTGGGCAATTATGGATCACACATGGGGTAAATATGGATCACCCATTTTTTTTATAGTAATGCGTGTCAGAAGTAAATTAATATTCCAAATTATATCATTTTTAGCACATAAAAAGATTGTTTAAGCACATAAAGGTAATGAAAGCGAAACTTGGCATATTTTTTTATGCCAAGTTAGAATTCTCTATGCATCTTTCTTCATACATGTATAATGAATAATCAAAAGAACACTATTTTGACAAAAAAAAAATCAATGGACTTTATTACAGCAATCCAAACTGAATTATATGGCGCAAATAAATATTCTTTCAAAAGTTTTTATTTTAAATAAAGTTTCTCGTAAGTTTAAAGCAATGGCAACAGTGAAAATATTGAATAAAAATAGAATTTTCATGCTATTTCAATGTAGATTAAATTTTTTGTTATTTAAATTTTAAATAAACTTCTAATTTGAATTTTTTAATGAAATTTGTAGTACAGCCTAATCTGATTTTATGCTTCAAAATGACATTTACCACTTAGCTAAAAACACATGAAAAATTAAAAAATATCACTGATCCAGAATTACCCCAGTGATCAAGAATTACCCCAGTAAACTGGGGGATAAATCGATATACCTTTAAAATCATTTAAACAAATTATTATGAATTTTTTTTTATCGGATTGAAAATCTTAGACCTTTTCCTATTGAAAAATAGCACCAACAAAATAGTTAGTTCAAATATGTTTCTCCAGTATGGATCTTAAAAAAAATCATGTTTTTCAAAGACAATCTTTTTGGAAGATGTTTTTATAGTAGTGTAAAAAGTATTTTTTTTCTATTTTTCGCTGCAGAGTTACATTATTTTTGAACTTGATATAAGAAAATAGAATGTATAAGGATGACTTGGCATAATTTTTTTTCTTTCTAAAAACCATTTTTAATCCTTAAAACTTAGTGATCATTATTTACCCCGGAAAGAGAGTGATCCATAATTCCCCCATGTGACCCTATACATAATTATTCAAATGTTGTACCGCGTAAGGATCTTTTTCGAAGAAGTCATCGGTCCCTTTGAACTGCGGCAGGAAAACATTTGGTGGTCCCTGCGGTGACATTGTAGCCATGCCACTTAGAAGTTGGTTCGCGCTCTTTCCTGCAAAATAAAACCAGCTCACCATTATTCACTCTTTGGGCACGTTGTACCATTACCTCCTACAACTAGGTTGGAGGTAAGTTGTAGGGGGTAATGGTTGTACGCGCGACTTTCCAGGCAAAGTTTGCCGCATGTTTACATTAGCAATCTAAAATCAATGGGATATTGCCAGTGCGTGCTGGATCAAGAACTTCAACATGGGAGGGGGGGGGGGGGCTAACTCAATGGCTGCACCTCAAGGGCATAGGGGATTTTGGCCCATAATATCGAAAAAATCATTTTGTATTTATTTATGTAATTAGTTAAACCTTTGATTAGTTCAGGTAACTAATGATAATTATAATTAGAAGCTTAGAGCTTTAGCTTTTTAGCTTAGTTTAGTGCTTTTTATCATATTTAAACATCAGTAAGCATTATTCAATCAAAAATGGAAGAAAACCTCTTCAATTAACTGTAATAATTTTTAGGCGAATTCACAAGTAGAACCCTATTTTAAATTATTTCCTAATGAGTTTTACACAATTGGCTTTCAAAAAGTTAAATATTGATACATTTGACAATATAACTATCGGACATTCAAAAATGTAAGTTCAATTTAAGGGGTCATAGGAGTCTTAAAAATGCGCAAAGAAGGTACTACAAAGCATAGTTTGATCTTTCATGTAATTTTTTAACTCAATGGCTGCACCTCAAGGGCATAGGGGATTTTGGCCCATAATATCGAAAAAATCATTTTGTATTTATTTATGTAATTAGTTAAACCTTTGATTAGTTCAGGTAACTAATGAAATTATAATTAGAAGCTTAGAGCTTTAGCTTTTTAACTTAGTTTAGTGCTTTTTATCATATTTAAACATCAGTAAGCATTATTTAATCAAAAATGGAAGAAAACCTCTTCAATTAACTGTAGTAATTTTTAGGCGAATTAACAAGTAAAACCCTATTTTAAATTATTTCCTAATGAGTTTTACACAATTGGCATTCAAAAAGTTAAATATTGATACATTTGATTGACAATATAACTATCGGACATTCAAAAATGTAAGTTCAATTTAAGGGGTCATAGGAGTCTTAAAAATGCGCAAGGAAGGTACTACAAAGCATAGTTTGATCTTTCATGTAATTTTTTAACTACTCAATATAAAAGTATATTTTTTATATGTAATTCTATAAGATTTATTTATTATAAAACAAATTTTAAAATTTATGAAACTTTTGCCTAAACTAAAATAAATGATAACAAACATAGAACTATTTGAACACATTGGGATTAGGCTTGCGCGCCAAATTTTGATGTTAAAATTGAAGAAATGACCAGGAAAATGACTTTATATTGTACAAATATGTACAAACAAATACTTATACCTAAATTCTCAGCTCAATTTTAATTAGAAATTATTAAAAAAAATTCAAATCAAAACTTTAAAATTTTTGTTATTTTTTTAGAAAAAAGTTCTTAAAATAATTCCTAAACCTAAATTCCTAACCTAAATTCTCAGCTCAATTTTAATTAGAAATTATTAAAAAAAATCAAATCAAAACTTTAAAATTTTTATTATTTTTTTAGAAAAAAGTTCTTAAAATAATTCCTAATTACAATTGAGCTGAGAATTTAGGTATAAGTCTTTGTTTGTACATATTTGTACAATATAAAGTCATTTTCTTGGTCATTTCCTCAATTTTGACCTCAAAATTTGGCGCGCAAGCCTAATCCCATTGTGTTAAAATAGTTTTATGTTTGTTAACATTTACTTTTGTTTTGGCTAAAGTTTCATAAATTTTAAAATTTGTTTTATTATAAATAAATCTTATAGAATTACATATAAAAAAATTATACTTATATATTGGGTAGTTAAAAAATTACATGAAAGATCAAACTATGCTTTGCAGTACCTTCTTTGCACATTTTTAAGACTCCTATGACCCCCTTAAGTAAAAATCCCTTAAAAGCAATTTTTCTAATGCATTTTGCATGCTGTAATTAATTATGAATAAAATTCTAAATGTGACTTCAATTTTGTAATCTTGATTGGCTCACTAAGTCGTTGTGCCTGAACGTCGTTCTATTCTTGGTTTCTTTTTAGACTGTTCAAAGTGTAGTGGCGTACTTTCACACGTAAAGTCTCTGTTTTTGATTTTTTAATGAAAAATATAAGAATACGTATTCACCTCTAAGACACGCCACAGTTTCCGCCGGTTTGTCTTTGACTGAGGTCTCGCAGCCCACTTTTTTGGCCAACTCGTCGGTCAGCCTCAGGTTGTTGTCGTAAGGATCCCCTTTCTCATCCACCCCTTCGAGGGCCTTCAGGGTGAGGAAAGTGGCTCCGTTGAGGACGAAGTCGGGAGTGCCCAGGAGCTGGAAGGTTTGCGTGAACAGACTGACTGCGATGGCACCCGCCCCTTGCCCAACATACACCATTCTCCCGAAGTCTCCACCGAATCCTGCGATGTTGTTGCCAATAAAACTGCTGGCCAAGCTGATGTCACGCAGACCTACAAAATTATTAGTCAGTTTTAAATTGGAAATTTTATTTTATTGAATTAATAGGTGAAAATTAAAAAATAACTCAACCTAAAAAATATAGGGAAAATTAATTTAATGCATGTTTAATTTTCTAATTAAAACGGAAAGGCGGCGCCAAAGTAACATTTCATCAGAATTGGAGCTTTTTTTTTTTGCAATCCCCCTCCCACAAACATTAGAGTTCAGTTTGAATTATCGTCGCATTAGAGCTAAACGAGTGCAATTGGCCTCAACACACATTAGAAGAGTTAATTTGGTTTTACACAGATTTAATAAATGTAATTTTTTTTCCTCTTTGAAGTTTTTTATTGTTAACCAAAAAATAGACTATAATTCGGGTTCTGGGAGGGGGGGGGAGGGGGTTATGACACTAAACAAAAGCTTGGTTGCGCGCTTGTGCTTCGATACAGTTCAAGTAACTGATGCTACAGTGCTACAGTAGTTGTTACATGGGTTATGACCTGCATCACAAGCGCTAAAAAACTGCATGATTCAATAATGCTACTTTTAATACCAACTTGGACAACTACTTGTAAACGAAAATTTTTTCACAGAGAACTCTTTAACCTCTAGAGGAATTGCAGCTTGTCTTTAAAAGACAGAAGCCTTAGTTTAATGTTTGCTTAAAAGCCTTCATTCCAGACTCGTTACTACCGAACATCTCTTATGATGACATATACACGAGCGAGTTTTCGTTAACAGTTTAAGATTATACTATGCTTTGTGTGTGAGTAAATTTATAGAATGAACTGCGCAATTGATATTTTCTGAAAATAGATTTTTTTTTTCGTCTCCCTCACTTATGTTTAAGACTTACGAACGGCATAGCCCCTTACATATCATAATTCGATCAAATATTTTTTCTTGAAGAACTACTTGGTTTCAGTGGGAAATAATTCTCACATCGCCGGATACGGTAGTGTGTTATTATCAAAGTGTCTCACCCATGTTTCCTGGAGCGTCTGGTGTTCCAGAAGAAAGGAACCCGAGCGGCCCCAGCCGGTAGTTGATGGTCACAACGACTACTCCGTCCCTTCGTGAATTTCCGTTTTCGTCCTTCGTGTCGAGAGCTTCGCCGTATCCGTCGTAGTAGCCCATACGATGGGAGCCGGTTTCGAACCAGCCCCCGCCGTGCACGTACACCTTGACCGGCCTTCGTAATTCTACATCGTCTGTGATATTAGGGGACCAAATGTTGAGGTACAGGCAGTCTTCTGACATGCCGGGATCAGAGTCATACCTGTCAAGAAAGCGGATTAGTAGCTTCGACAGATTTGTTTCTGTGATTAAATTTTCAACCATGAAAGTTTTTATAAATAATATTTCCATTTTCGTTTGGAAAAACTATAACAGTTAAAATGGATATCTATTTTGGTATTTTTTGATAAATATAGTTGATTAACAAACTGAACTGTACTACCGTCATATGATGACCCTAAGGATCAAAGAAATTTAACTTGGGCGGAATAACGTCGCACTTGGTCCATGCATGGAATATAAGGAAAATGATTTAATGAAGTAAGTTAGAACCTTGGTCAAGTGACGAGGCTGAAACCAATGTAATATAATACAGAGATTGGAATGGAATTTTAGGATATCGGAATACGACTGATTTTAATGTGTTCTCAGTTCGCTATACATGGGGAATTTTCTCGATGCATTCATCTACATAACGTATTTTACCATGATTTACATATTTTCATTTAATTAAAATAAACATTATTTAATTCTTCAAAAGGTATTATTCTTCGAATCCAACGATAAATAAATGCGAGCTCAATTTAGTGAGAAAAAAATTCGCATGCTGATGGAATTATTGGGGATGAATGGGTTTTAACCATGCGCTTCCCGAATTGTTCTGAGCATGGCAATGTATCGTGAAAAGCATTTAGTCCAAGGTTTTAACTCCCACCGTTCCCATACCATTTGGGTTTTCTTACCAAGGGAAGGGATGCCTTGAGTACTGCGGACATTTCTGCGCCATCCTGAACGCATTGAAGGGAGTCTTGAACCTCTCCATGAACTTGGGTTTCTTGAACCGCAAGTCTCCCACTGGCGGATGGGCGTAGGGGATCCCCAAGAACACGTTCACTGGAGTCCCGTCTTCCGACCTTACCACACGCCCTCGCATTGTACCTTTTTGCCATGTGGTGACTTCGACAATCTCATCGTCAGCCCCACGGACCCCCAAGCACACCAACAGAACGAAGCCGGTCGTCAGGAGAGAATTCATCCTGATCATCTGCGAAAACAATACGGATTATTTTCAGTTCGTGTTCATGAAGGGTCTAATTTTACCATATGAGGAGGTGCTCACTTTGATATGCAAATTCCAAAGACGCTGTGCCGAGGTGGCGCTGCGACGCCGATATGCAATCACTATATATACCGCGGACAGATCCCCGCTAGTTTGTATTTATTTGTATTTCTTAAAATGAATTAAAACTATGTTAGTTACGATAAGAGATTGCTGTTTCTTTATCTGGCTCTCATCAGTAATTTGACTTTATTTGACCACGGCGTCAACAAAGTGGAGGCATCCCGACGAGATTCCTGTTTAACCAGGTGCTGTATTACCTTTCTTACTATTTGCGGTAATGGCGGAAGAAGCCACCATATTGCGACTTCGCGGTAGAGCAAAGGCCGCGATGACTCGCATTAGAACTTTCCTTGATTCGAAGGATGATTTCTCATCGAACGAACTGAAACTTCGTTTAGAATTTCTTGAAAATAGTTGGCGAGAGTTTAATGACCAGGACTCTCAACTTCCCGACGAGCGCTCGGAAATTGAAACTGTAGAAGAAACTTATTGTGGGTTGAAGCAAGAAATTATGGACTTAATTCAAGAAGTTTCTTCAACTCCACGCGCTGAAACTAGACCGCTCGAACCCTCTTTGAATGTTACGCAACCTATGTCTGAATTTAAGTTACCGCGTTTAACTATTCAAGCTTTCACGGGAAACTATAATGACTGGATATCGTTTAAAGATTTGTTTTCTACAACCGTTCACAATAACGATAGTGTAAGCTCTATTCAAAAGTTCCAATATTTGAAAGGTTTGTTGTCCGGTCCTCCGGCAGCTTTAATCAAACACATCCCGTTTTCAGAAGCAAGTTACGAACAAGCATGGTCCAAACTAGTGGCCCGTTACGACAATAAGCGTCAAATTGTTACCTCTCTTATTAATACGTTCTTGCAGTTACCAAAAATGAATCAAGCCAGCGAGAAGCAGCTGCGTAAAATTTCGGACACCGCCGACGAAGTAGTTAGAGGATTAAAAGGATTGGGAACCGAAGCGTCGTCCCAAGATCCTTGGTTGATTCATATAATTGTTGATAAACTTGATCCGGAAACCAAGCAACTTTGGGCTCAGGCCAAATGCGACGACCAGTTTCCCACCTTCGAAGAATTTATAGACTTTCTTAATTCGCGATGTTACGCTTTAGAAAGCTTTAATTTGAGTGTCCCGAAGGAAACAAAATTGTCTAGACCTAATGCTACTTACGCGTCTAAAAATAACGATAAGAGTATAAAATGCCCCAAATGTTTGGGTAATCACGCTCTCTATAAGTGCTTCAAATTTAAAGAACTTGATATAAACGCTCGCAAAAGCTTTATTCAAAGACGATATTTGTGCTTCAATTGCATGTCTGATCAACATTTATTTCGTGATTGTGATTCGACTAAAGTTTGCTCAAGATGCCAACAAAAGCATCACTCAATGCTGTGCGACTCAATCCAAGGGAATTTATCGTCAACAACAACTACTCAAGCAGAGGAAAATCCAGAAACCATAACTAAAAATGCAGCCCAACCAACAGACTGCTCTAATTCAAGGGAGTTGATTAGTGGCGTAAGTCGTTCGCGAGGGAAAACGGTTTTGTTGCCCATCGCTATTGTAAAGGTCGAAGATTCCAGCGGAGCTCATCAACAGGCAAGAATGTTGCTCGACTCGGGCTCCGAGGGATCATTCGTCTCGGAAGCTTGTGTACAGAGGTTAAGTCTTAAAAGAAGTCACGCAAATTTAAAAGTTCTGGGTCTTTCGGCAGTTGATGCGGGAACAACGAGAGGTCTAGTTCGCATCAAAATGTCTTCGTTTTATGATCAAAAAGAGGTTTTTGACATTGAAGCTTACATTCTAAATAAACTAACCGCAGCCATACCTTCTTCAACCATAAATTTAGAAGATTTGAAACATTTAAGAACATTACAATTGGCTGATCCTACCTTTTCTATGTCTAATCATGTGGATCTCATTTTAGGTGCTGATTATATCTTTTCGATGTTACTCCCAGGACAAATAGTTTCTAATGGTAAAGTACTACCTCTTGTTCAAAATAGCAAGTTTGGTTGAATATTATCCGGTAAGATAAATTCTGACAGTTATCCCAATTCTGCATCGGTTAACTTAACACTTTACCTACGGGCGTCGACTGACCCGTAGACTAAAAATCTTCTAGACCAGCAACTTAATCTAATGCCTAGCTCTTCTAACGTGTCGAAAGCAACTAAAACACTATTAAAGGTTGATTTGTTGATTGGCATAATTGTACTTTCAATTGTAGGGCTACTGTTTCTTCGTAATGTTCTCTGTTAAAAAAAAGTTACCCACTAGTGATTATTTCAACCGTTAGTCATCCTTTTACATCGGACCTTTTTGACTATGTGAACAAATAACATTTTGAGTTAATTGCGTGACACAAAATTTGCATAAGGGTCCGTCTTAATATTAAAAATGCTACGAACTTTAAAATTTTCAATTGCAGCACCCGATTTTAATTGCTTAGAAATGTGAAGAACCCTTTAAAACCTCTAAATCTAAGTTTTTGTTACATTTGGATGAATATTTGACGAGTTATTCAATCGAATCACTTGTGGATCTTTGGGGGACCATGTCTAAAATGACAAGCGTAGTCAGTCTGTAGGTTTATTAAGGGGTCACAGGAGTCTTAAAAATGTGCAAAGAAGATACTACATAGCATAGTTTGATCTCTCTTGTAATTTTCTAACTGCTCAATAAATGAGTATAATTTTTTTATATGTAATTCTACAAGATTTATTTATTATAAAACAAGTTTTAAAATTTATGAAACTTTAGCCAAAACTAAAATAAATGATATTAAACATGAAGGTACTTGAATACACTGTGATTAGGCTTGCGCGGCAAATTGTGAGGTCAAAATTGAACAAATGACCAAGAAAATGACTTTATATTGTACAAATATGTACAAACTAGGACTTATACCTAAATTCTCAGCTCAATTTTAATTAGAAATTATTTTAAGAACTTTTTTCTAAAAAAATTAATAAAAATTTAAAAATTTTGATTTTAAATTTTTTAAAAAATAATTTCTAATTAAAATTGAGCTGAGAATTTAGGTATAAGTCTTTGTTTGTACATATTTGTACAATATAAAGTCATTTTCTTATTCATTTTTTCAATTTTGACCTCACAATTTGCCGCGCAATCCTTATCACAGTGTGTTCAAGTACCTTCATGTTTAATATCATTTATTTTAGTTTTGGCTAAAGTTTCATAAATTTTAAAACTTGTTTTATAATAAATTTTAAAACTTGTTTTATAATAAATAAATCTTGTAGAATTACATAAAAAAAATTATACTCATTTATTGAGTAGTTCAAAAATGACGTGAAAAATCAAACTATGTTTTGTAGTACCTTCTTTGCACATTTTTAAGACTCCTCTGAGAAAAAGAAGCACAGGGTCAAATATCTTGAGGATGGGCCTACGAGGGATATAAAGTCAATGACTAGCTGCATATATTCAAAAATAAGTTGTAGTCAAAAATAGATCCCTATCGTCACTTGATAAGGGTTACAAATTACGAGATGTCATTGGCTCTGTTAAATCTCCTAAAGGTGACTGCAAATAGACAGCCAGAAACCATTACATTAGTTCCCTTAGACACAAAGGGGGCGCGCTAGTTTCTATGTCAATTTCAATGTAGAAATTCTCCAATGAGAGTTTGAAACTTAGAGTGTTCTTAGTCTACGGGTCAGTCGACGCCCGTAGGTAAAGTGTTAACAGTACTGCATTCTTCAAACCAAGACTTTGATTTAAGAAAATTTTGGGAAGTGGAAGAGGTTATGCCCACTAGTCATTTTTCCCAATTAACAGATGAGGAGTGTTTTTGTGAGGCTCACTTTGCTGACACTTTCTCCACCGGAGGTGACGGGCGTTTTGTAGTTAAATTGCCTTTTTACAAAACTGAACTAAAGCTCGGCTACTCCAAGCAAATTGCAATTTCCCGATTACTTTCGATGGAAAAGAAATTCACTTTAAATAACGATCTTGCCCAAAATTACAAAGACTTAATGTCGGAGTATGAGTTTTTAGGTCACATGTCAAAGATTGAACCTCAATTGAAGGATTCGAGTTCAAACTATTTTATGCCGCACTTTTGCGTGACCAGAGAATACGACTACTAAGCATAGGGTAGTTTTTAACGGTTCGAATCCCACTTCCAACGGTTTATCTGTAAACTCATTATTGGGAGTTGGACCACAGGTACAGAGATCCCTGTTCTCAATTCTAATTGATTTTCGCTTTCATAACATTGCCTTTTCTTCTGATATAGAGAAGATGTATCGACAAATATGGGTTTCCGAAGAAGATCGAAAATTCCAGTCCATCGTTTGGCGAGAAGACCCGGCTTCGGACATAGCAGACTACGAGCTGAATACAGTAACGTGGAAGCCGTTCATCGCCAACAGAACGTCGGAAATCCACGAAACTACCAACAACGACCGCTGGCTCTTCGTACCCAGCAAGGACAATCCTGCAAACATAGCATCACGAGGACTAGCGCCTGATAAGTTGGTTGCTAGCCAACTATGGTGGTTCGGGCCTGACTTTCTGCAATCCGAAATGGTTTGCCCACCAGCGCTACCTGAAAGTGCCTCAGTGAAACTAGAGGCTTTGAAAGAAGAAAAAACTAATTCTATATTTTCTTCCCTAGCAGTACCATCTAACGATACTTTGGACATTTTATTTAAAAATCATTCATCTCTTTTCAAGATTGTGCGCATAGTGGCCTATTGTCGAAGGTTTCTTAGCAAAATTAGTAGCTCTAAAAGCACAGGCTTCATCTCCGTTTCTGAATACCGAGAAGCGTTAAATTTAATTATAACAGAAATTCAAAAGGCCCGCTTTGCTTGTGAAATCTCTTGTTTAAAATTAGGTAAACCTTTGCCGAAAAATAGCCCTATCAGATCTTTAAACCCTTTTTTAGATTGTAAGGGTCTGTTACGGGTGGGAGGTCAAATCGAAAAATCTGATCTTCGCTATAATGCCAAACATCCCCTAATTCTACCTAGTGATCATTCTATTTCTAAGTTAATCATTAAAGAATTTCACATTGCAAATCTACATGCTGGCCCTACTTTGTTGGCCCACTTAATCAAACAAAACTATTGGATAGTCAAGGCCATTAGACTGATAGGTAATTTCGCTCGAAATTGTGTGAAGTGCATTAGATTCAAGCACGATGTTTCCACCCAACTTATGGGTAATCTTCCTAAATCTAGAGTTCAATTTGAACGAGCTTTCTTGAACTCTGGTATTGACCTAGCAGGGCCGATTCAAGTCAAAGCCAATAAAGGCCGTGGTTCCAAAAGTATAAAAGGTTACATCTGCCTTTTCATTTGCCTAGCTACTAAGGCGTTGCATCTCGAGGCCGTCGGTGACCTCAGTACTGTCTCTTTTATCGCCGCACTACGTCGCTTTGTAGCTAGAAGAGGAGTTCCTAAAACTATTTGGAGCGACAACGCCACGAACTTTGTTGGAGCTAAAAGGCACCTCAAAGAAATTGACATATTTCTCTCCAAGGTGTCCTCTGAGGAAAATGTGACCACCCACCTTTTAAAACATGCGATTGAGTGACACTTTATACATCCAGTTTCCCCACATCACGCTGGGATCTGGGAATCCGAAGTGAAATCGACTAAATTCCATTTGAATAGGATATTGGGTGAAGCCTTGTTGACATTCGAAGAGCTTTCTACGCTGTTGTGTCAAATAGAAGTTCTATTGAATTCTCGCCCCCTGACAGCTTCTTACTTAAATGATCAAATTGATGTTTTAACACCTTCTCATTTATTAACAGGGGACATCTCCACCTCTATTCCTGATCACCCCAGTTCTTTTTCTAGCTACACTTCCAGGTGGCAGTTACTTCAGACTCTCAAACGTGCATTCTGGAAGCGGTGGCACTTGGAGTACTTACAGGTCCTTCAGCGCCGGACCAAATGGAAGGACGCCAGCCCAAACCTCAGCCCAGGAGACGTGGTGATTCTAAGGCAAAAAGACTCCGCTCCTGCGACCTGGCCTCTTGGGATAATCGAAGACGTTCATCCTGGCTACGACTCGTTAGTCAGAGTCGCCACTGTAAAGACGACAACCGGAATCTACAAGCGACCAATCACCAAGTTGATCCAAATTCCAGCGAACAGTTAATTTTTTTCTTTGAACTTTTCTAAATTTTGTAAATTAGTTTACCACTAATTTAAGGTGGGAGTATGTTCACTTTGATATGCAAATTCCAAAGACGCTGTGCCGAGGTGGCGCTGCGACGCCGATATGCAATCACTATATATACCGCGGACAGATCCCCGCTAGTTTGTATTTATTTGTATTTCTTAAAATGAATTAAAACTATGTTAGTTACGATAAGAGATTGCTGTTTCTTTATCTGGCTCTCATCAGTAATTTGACTTTATTTGACCACGGCGTCAACAGGAGGTAATTTTCAAATCCGCATCAGAATGTCCAACTTTGACCTAAGTCATTTTTGTTTATATGCTTAGTGAAGCTAACTATTTTCTGCGCATGGATGTTTAGGTGAAGAGGTGACAAAGGGGCGATTGACTGAGGGACAGTAAACCAGTCTATGTGTTCATCCAATATGGGAATGAGAATGTCCAAGCCATATTTCTCCGGCTTATTGAATATTTAAAAAAATATACAAAAATATAGTGGATTTACAGGGCCCGAAATCACTTTTCCAAAGCGGTTCAAATATTTAAAAAAATTTCAATAAATAATTCTACAACAAAATATTCGAATCAATTGCAAAAATGGGATTACAGATTCCATTAAGTTAGCTACATTTATCATAGAAAAACAGTTTGGAAAAATATTCAATAAAAGATAAGAAATGTGGTTTCGAAAATTATTTGTTCCCCATTGAAATAAAAGCAGATTCACTTTCTTTGAAAGGCACTGATATTCAGTCTCTTTCGAAAACACACAGTTAGTTTGTATGTGCCTAGTATGACATTGACCAGGGCTTCGCAACTTTTGTATTGTACAAAGAGCTTTGAAAGTTTCAAAGAAAATCGGTCAAAAAAAATTCATGTGACGAATGCGACCAGATATAAGTTTCTGCGTATTTTCGTCGCAAAGTTAGGATTCTTTTGAATGTTATAATGGGAGTGTGGCGTTATGGTTTCAAACAACACTTCTAAGGACAACACAATTTGGTTGGAAGATAGTTTTTAACTTAGTCTAAAAACAGATTTCTTTTGGAAAATCCCTTAACAACTCTAAATTAGGGTTTCACCATGACATATTTCATTACATATATTTTAGACAACCTAAAGCTATACAACTATCAATTTACATATTACATAATGGTTATGTATTTTTACATATATATAAATTCTAATAGCTTAAACTCCATCAAGAAATTTTATTACGACTTCATTTTTAATTGGTCAAAGTTTGATATCTTGCAGTAGTTCTTCTTTCTTGAACAGTTACGATATACATATGTGGAAGGCCTGTTTATTGGTGCTTACTGGGCATCGGGAAAATCTAAATGGCTTGCTGAACCTATGAAGTTGTGTTGATGTGGAATGCTTATATGATTCGTGCTTAATATTCATTGCTTAATAACGTAAAGCTTTGAGCCAGATTAAGACCGTTTGTTACATAATATGTTTCTCTTTCTATTCTTAAGCTTCAATTTAAATCAGCAATTTCTAAGGCAGCATGCACTAAGCAGGAAGAAAATATTAAGAATATATCAACTGGTCAAATGTGTTTTTTCAGATTAAAAATATTAATTCTAATTTTTTAATTGCAAGATCTAATTTTAATATAAATGTTTATCGCCTTCAAAATACTCGAAATCCTAATCAGTTGACGGTAATTTGCAGATTTATTCAAATGAATATCGTAGATAAGTGTTACGATTTTTTTCAACAATCTCTCGGTATTTTACACTGAAAGAAGGATGTTTTATTTTTAACCTATAACGACGGTTAGTAAAAAAAATACTGTACGCAAATAGGGTCTTCTGCTTCAGTTTATCAAAAAAAAAAAAGACATCTAACACAAGGCCCTGAATAATTTCTTGCCGTATTACTGAATGATTTATGAAGGAACAATTATGTGACACAAATAAAGTCACTTAATTTTCCCTTCATAAATATCTTTCCTTCATAAAGGTATTTACAAAGTCGTCGTTAATGGGTAAATATAGCACATACACCAAAATTAAAAAAATAAAATAAATTGTATAAACGACCCTTAATAATTTTTAATGCAGAACACTATAAAATAATATATAATCTGCAAAGTTTTTCCAACTTCTTATCGTGTTTTTAGGCCATTATCTGAATAAAAAATATCTTAGTAGAGTCTTTAAACAAATAGTAATGTGTCAAACAAGCTTAACTTCAAATGGTAGTAAATGGTAAACTGGGGCGAAAATATTAAATCCAGTTTGTAATTATGTCAGATGTGGACTGTTAGGATGCTGTAAATTTTCCCATCAGTTTCCCCAAATTACTTTAAAATTAAAAGTTTATACACTTACCATGATAGAACACCTTTGAAATCGAAGTTTCAGTAATATCTAACTTTCTGAAAGTATTCAACTAAAAACTAAGTTGTCAATAGCTTTCTGTAAAAGTTGTAACTTATTTTTATCTCCAACAATGACGAATAGCATTTTTTATCAAATTAATTTAATGTCATGCAAATAAATATACAGTTCCCTTAAACTTAATGAGGACTGTAAAAGAAAAGTTATATATTTCTGTTCTTTTAAAAGAGCACTTGCTCTCTGCTCTTTTTTTAAAATAACAATTCTATAACCAGCGCTTTTTTTTTAAAGCAAAAGTTGCTTTACACGATGCAGAATTCGGGCAAACATAAACAAAATATATAATAAACCTAACATGAAAAATCCGATTTGAAATATCCTTTTTCTTTGCAATAACTTTAATAAATTTAAGTTTTATTTCATTATTATTTGGGATTCTTTTTCTTAATGTGCTGGCAACACTGGCTCCTTGCCAGCACATTAAGGAAAAGAATACTATGAAAAAATACCATTTAGTTCTAAAATTTCAAAAAATATTATAAAAATAGTAGAAAAGCGTTTAAAGTTAATTTTTTAAAGTCACTAAAAATATTCCAAAATGCAACAAGTATTTTTATATTATTTTTTTTGAAACTTTGGAATTAAATTTTATTTTTTCGTAGAACTTTTCTCCTGAAAGTGTTGGTAACACTAACCCATACAGTTAAAATTTTGCTCTCCATGCGCGTCTCGAGACATTAAATAGAATGGACTGCGCATTGGCAAACCTAAAGTGTAACATCTAAATGTCGCAGTCACATGACTTCTACCTGACCATGGCGAGTTTACCATTTGGCGAGTTTTTCCATAACGACCTGAACATATGAGGCCGACTATCTAGTGTGTTGGAAAATACATAAATATAGAAAGTAAAAAAAAATTCTTAATTTATGGGTGAAATTCTAAATCTATGGAAAACTAAGTTGGGAAAGAAACAAAGATGAAATGCCATTTTTGTGAAAAAGATTGCTGCTTTTGGCATCGTATTTCAGCAATTTTAATGAAAAAAGCTAAACATTCTTTTTATAGTTATTTTATGATATATATGATAAATGCATAAGGCGCAGAAGGCTAATTAGAATTTTTACAGAATATTTTTTATCAAGAAAATAATCCATGAACTTTAAAAGAGCTTATGGAATAATTCACTTCATTCATATCATGGGTTTTTAGCCTACTTTTCTTTTTTTAATTCGAAGAATAAAAAAGGTATTGACATGTGGTCGATGTCCGTCCGTCCGTCTGTCTCTCCGTCTGTCCGTACCCCCCTTCCAAAATCGGTTCTATCCATCCGATCTTAAAAATTCTCTTTTTGTTAGAAAGCTATGACCTCAGAGACCCATTTTTCATACTTTTTGTCCGTCTGTCTGTACGATTGGACCTACATAAATCTACTAATTGTCGACGAATTTCCCATTGAATTTGCATTGAAATTCAATTTCGAGTCATTTAAATCGCTGTTGCAAACTACAAATGCTACGGAAAAGTGAGATACGTCAAAAAATTCAGCGTATCGAAATGAGAATTTTTTGAAAATTTCAGAAAAACAATTCGAATTCTAAGTACTTCAATTATTTAAAAAAAACTTCAAAATTTAATGCTCATTTAACAAGAAGTTCTTAAAGAACTAAAATAGCCTACTTTCCTGTTACTTAAATGCTTACTAAAATTCTTATTACGAAAACACTAGGTTCGTAACAGTAAATGACATCAACAATCGTTTTTCCACCTTAAATTCTAAAATAAATTTCACTAAACACAGCATCTAAAATCTAAATAAACACAGCATCTTTCACTAAACACAGCACTAAACACAGCTTTATTTGTAGTTATAAATAAGTATTTAATTTTTCGTGGAACAAAAACCAAAAAACTACTCCTCAATAAACATTTACTTGCTAAATTCGGCTAGTTTCATTTATTTTATTTCAAAAATTAAATAATTATTACTTAAATCGTTTGCAAAAATTTATATTTCAAAGTATAAATATGTAATTTTCCTCGCTTTTAAATAGAATGAAAACAATTTATATCAACATACAAAGATCTCGTAGTGAAATATTTATTTGACGTCATCTTAAATTGATCGATGTCTCAAAAATAAATTTATTTTAACTTATTGTCGAAAAGAATTAAAGTTTCTCAAGCGATTGTTGCTATGGCAATGGTGACTTAATTCTAATAAAAATGGCTTCCTATGCTTTTTAAATGAGCATTAAACTTTGCAGTTTTTTAAATAATTGAAGTACTTAGAATTCGAATTCTTTCATGAAATTTTCAATGTATTCTCATTTCGATGCGCTGAATTTTTTGACGTATCTCACTTGCCCGTGGCATTTCTAGTTAAATTCAGCGATTTAAATGACTCGAAATTGAATTTTAATGCAAGTTCAATGGGAAATTCGTCGACAAATAGTAGATTTATGTCCGTCCTATCGTACAGACAGACGGACAAAAAGTATGAAAGTTGGGTGTCTGAGGTTATACCTTTCTAATAAAAAAAGAATTTTTAAGATCGAATGGATAGAACCGATTTTGGAAGGGGGGTACGGACAGACGGACAGACGGACGGACAGACGGACAGACGGACGGACGGACGGACATCGACCGCATGTCAATACCTACTTTTTTATTTTTTTTAATTCTTCGAATTAAAAAAAAAGAAAAGTAGGCCAAAAAGCATTGGAAGCAATTTTTATTAGAATTAAATCACCGTTGTCATCGCAACAATCGCTCAAGAAACTTTAATTCTTTTAGACAATAAATTAAAATAATTTTATTTTTACGACATCGATCAGTTTGAAATGACGTTAAGTATATTTCACTTCAAGATTCTGTATGTTGGTATGCAATGTTTTCATTCTATTTAAAAGCGAGAACTATTACATATTTATTATTTGAAATTTAAATTTTTGCAAACGATTTAAGTAATAATTATTTAATTTTCAAAATAAAATAAATGAAAGTAGCCGAATTTAGTCGGTAAATGTTCAACATAGAATGAATGCTGTATTTGGCGCCTTTTTAGCTGTTAAACACAACTGTTGTGGTGTCGAAGCAGGTTAAGTGACATATTCTGTTACAAACCTACTTGTTAATTTACATTTCCTATTTTAAGTGAAATTTGCTCTAATGTATATAAATCTTATGTAGAAACGGTTGTTGATGTCAATTACTGTTACGTACCTAGTTTTTTCAAGATAAGAATTTTAGTACTATTTAAGTAACAGGAAAGTAGGCTATTTTAGTTCTTTTAGAACTTCTTGTTATCAATACAATTTACGATGAATATGCAAACAATCTTAAATGTGAAGTGTCACAGATCCTTTTATAATTTCTGTTTACATTTTATAAAATGCACAAAAATTAAGCATCTAGCAGAGATAAAACGAATGGAGGATTTTTGTGTGTGAACACATTAGAAAAAATCTTTAAATTATCGTCTGAAAACACATTAAAATCCACGCAGTGGTTTTGGTGAACCCACGTGACTTGGAAATATGTGTGAGTCACCATTTCGATTTGCCAGCTGATATTCAAGTCTGACGACAATATATAATAGTTCGAAACGAAACGGTAGCGATAAGTTGAAATATGTAGCAACCTTTCTCCTCTTGGCGATTTGTTATGTTGAGGACATAATGGTAAGCTGTTTTACTATTGAATGCGCAGTCCATTCTATTGGAGATGGCGCCAATTTGGAGTAGAAGTCAGACATCCACCCTCTGTTAGGTACTCAAAGCCTAGTTCTAACAAATGCTACTGCAACCCTATTGTCTTCCAGGCTATGGCATGCAGGCACACGACAACAAATCAGTTTCATTGCTGCAATAGTGGGTATAGCGTTTCGGGCATTCGTGATGTAAGATGTGAAGAATCCTTTTCTTCCAAGATCACTCATCAACTGCGAGGACAGGCTGTTTGACATTTGTTGTGTTAGGAACCCACGTTTAACACATTCGCAGTAGAAGAGCGTCCTGTTTTTTAAACCTGTTCGTTACAATTGAAATAAACTAACCACTCTTCATTTTCGAAAAAGTACAAATCTTTAGTTCGAGTTCGTAAAATTGCAAGGTTAGGTTGAATTAACGTCGCTAACCAAAACTACACGGCAGCTAGTTGTATAAATACGAGGAAATGTTCCTGGCCTTTTCCATCCGGATAACTCATCATTTGTCGCTAATTATTGAATTGAAAGCCAATTACCAGATTTCCTTCAGTGGTTAACTTTTCGATTATAAAATCATCATTAAATTTTAATAATTCATATTTTTTTCGGTAGTTTTTGCTTGAAAAAAATACAAAAACATAAAACAGACTTTTTACAATTTTTTTAGAGATAGACTGTTGAATAACAAACTGAACCACACTGCGAAATGCAGTATGTCTGGTGTCTGGTCGCTCTACACTTGAGACGAAGGATTTAATTTCCTCGTAATTTGAAATAGAATACCTTCTTTCAACTCATCAAGTATTATTCCAAGCACAGCAGGTTCGTTTGCAAAAGTTACAAACGAACTTGAAACTCATAAGAACGGTTGGTGAAATGGTACTATGAATTTCATCGGAATGTGCTGTTATCGGTGAATCGGAACCACGCGACTCCTTAAGGAGTCAGTGGCATCCAAAGTGTTAATGATTTACCGAGTAACGGAATAAGAAGAGTGATGTAATTTTGCTTTTAGTTTAGATAGAAAATAATTTTAGGATTGATATCATTAGTAAAAAAGGCTGTAAAGTATTACAAGACATTCTTAAGATTTTCTGGTGAAAAATCATTAATTTATAGATGAACAGGTTTTTTAAAAGCACAGAACAGCTCTTTTAAAAGAACTATTGAACTGTTTCTATTTAAAAAGATGTTGATGAAATGAACTGTTTCTATTTAAAAAGATGTTGATGAAATGAACTGTCTCTATTTAAAAAGATGTTGATGAAATGAACTGTTTCTATCAGAAAAGATGTTCAAAATAACATTGTGTTATTTTTTCACGTCTTTAAAGGGGGAGTAACTGATTAAAATTTAAATATAAATATGATATCGGCACAAAAAAAATCTATGACTTCATCACTATATTCTCGTAGCTTTGAACAAGCACACAAGCTGGAATATATATGTATCATACCATACCATAATATTCTCGTAGCTATATATTCCAACAAATATTGATAAGCTATTTCGCCCGTAAAGCTTTTAATGAGCTAGCAAAGTCTTGAGACATAAAATTAGTGTTTGTATAATAATGCTTAGACAATATTTATAATAGTACGTACTTTTTCTTATCTTTGCATATTTCTACTTGTTCTTGTTAGTAACGATGAAATTCAAAAATTTAATTATGTTAGTTCAAATATTAATGAAAACCAACTGTTAGTCAGCTGTTCAATGTAGATAAGTGTCTTATATTCCTAACTTTTAAAATTAATAAGTCATGCTCCTTGATTTCAAAATTTTTTACTTTTATTATACAATTTTTCTTGTTATAGATAAAATATAACAAGAAATTGTGAAATAGGGTAAGGTGGGGTAAGTGGGACCCCTTTTTGGCATAATTCGACTTTAGATCCTTATAGCACTGGATGTAATAGGCCTAACAACTTATATTTTTGTGGTCCATTCTCCCGTATGTTATTACTGTACCCATGACAATCTTAAATCAAATTGGCAAAAAATATTTTTTTTCTTTTTGGTCGTCGGAGTGGCCCACTTGTCCCGCAAGGTGGGGTAAGTGGGCACCGCCCGTAGATTTTTACACATTACTGGTAGAGATATGGTGGGGCAAGTGAGATAATCTACATGAAATATTCAGTGTTTGAAACAAAAAATTAATGATGTATCATCAATAGTTCCCCAATAGCAACTTTTTTCTTGCATGCAAGCTAACTAAAAGAAAAAATGCGTTAATTTTCTCCTTTTAGTTTTTGCATGTAGTGTAACCTAAATGTTAGGACTACAGATTTTAAACTGGGCCTATATCAATGAATATGACTATGAATAGTGAATATGACTAACCCTATGAATCAGTGAATATGACTATTTTTGATTCGATTAAAGAGTTGGGGAAAGTGGGCCACCCCTGGCCCACTTACCCCACCATTGTGGTGGCCCACTTACCCCAAACGTGGGGCAAATGCCCGCCCCCCTCTATTTCCGTTTGCCAACCTTATAAACATTACAAGTGCATGACACTACAAAATGATACTATGTTTTATGCACTTTCAAAGTATATAACATTTTGTTTTGTATCATGAACAGTTTGGAAATAAATAAAAAAATAGTATGATGGTGTGAATTACGGTAAGATGCAATTTTAAGAAATTTCACAAAAAAGATTGTACCTTGTTACATACTTAAATGAAAAAGATGCCATGTTTAATGTATCTATTGAGGTAAATACGAAAAAATATGGTAACATATTTTTTTAAAAGTCAATAATTGGGGAACTGCCAGGGGGTGGCCCACTTACCCCACCTTACCCTAATAAAAAAAGCAAACTTTTAGATAATTTTAAAAACACAAAAATTCTTATAATACGGATAAACCGACCATAGGGACAAAAAGTATAAGGGTCAATATTATGAATAGGGCAAATTTACGGTTGTGTTGATGCGCTATAGATCTGACGATGAAATTATTTTAAAATATCAATCATCCATTAAAACTTCAAAATGTATCGAAAAGCTTTGTTATAATGTCTTAAGCCATGGAGTTGATTCAGGAAATGTAACTCTCCTGCTCTCATTTCAGGCATTTCTGCAGTTTTATTGCAGTTGCTTCTCTATCACTTTCAAAATGAGCACTTTTTGGGTTGTGTTTTAGAGTTATTTACATGCAACTAGTTTTATTCCTGATAATTATTAAATTTTATTGGTTTAAATTTAATTAACTTTCAAGTATGTCAAGCTTTACCAAAAGGTGAAGTTTAAAACTTTGGGGTTTAGATCTTGTTTAAGCGGAGAAATTAGTGAAATAGTTTGACAGTAATTTAATGCGATTCTCGAAAGAGAAAAGCTTGTACACAGCATTTTTTTCAGTTCCGCAAGAAAATATAGTATTGATAAAAACAATTATGTAATTTCAGAAGGAACAAGAATGAAACAATAACGCTAGAACAATTGAAGAGGTTAGTGGAAGAAGTGACAAAAAGTTGAAAACGAGAAAATTAGCTTTAAAGTTTTTCGTTTGCACTCAGATCTGTTGAAAACCAAACTTGTAAAGCGTAAAAAATATAATAATCTTGCATCTGATGAAAAAGGGGAAACTTAGTTAGTAATGTGTTCATTGACAAAAAAAATCTAAATTTTTTCAAAAACGTCACTTAGCACGTTCTTCCACTAAGCTCTTCAATTGCCACTTACGGGCGTGGAACATGTCCTTTGTCCATCATCCCCTATGCAGAAGAAGGCCTGACAACACGTTGTGACGAACTTTTAGGAAGACCGTAGAAAAATATAAAAATATATATATATCTTCGTTGACTAAACATGAGCATAAAAAGCCTGGGGAGCCCAGTCAGTTTCGGCGTTCGTCTTGCAAGCTGAAAGTCTCGGGTTCGGGTCCGGGCATCGACAAAATAACTGACGACCTAAATACGACCAGTTTAGCCAAAATTGTCCCCATGTAGAGGAAGCGACGTTAAATATGATCCAAAGTCCCATCGCTGCATACGATGTCCCCCTTAACGGTTGCGTTGGGTGCCTATGCTCAGGTGACGACTCGTTATTTGACCGCGGTTCTAAATTATGACGCACGTCGCCAATAGCCTTTGTTCATCTCTAGGGCTACTATAATTATAAACTAACCTACTTGAACTTATCAAATTTTGTGCATTCGAGATAAATAGTGACCGGAAAATAAGGGTTTGTTTAAGAGCCAGTTTTTATAAAAACCGGGCAAAACAGGTAGATTTGTATAGTTGACATTTTTAATTTTGATGAAAATTACAGAATATGTTCTTTATGGAAAACTATTAGACACGTATATTTTCGTTTTTGCCAATTTTTTTTATTAAAGTTTGGGGTGGGGTGGGGGTTAAAGTTGAAGATCGTCCGTTTTTTGAAGAAAAACGAACCAATTTCAACATGGCAATACTTTTTGTGGTAAGAGTTAAAAATTGCAGTGACAATTTTTTCGTGTTCTACAGGGTGTTTCATAATTGACCGGAATAGGAATTGATGCAATTCCGAAATATTGAGCCGGCCCCTCCGAAAAATAGTAAAAAGCCAATTGATCACGCGTTTTGGTCGTGGTTGCATACTTGAACTAGGACAGCACGAGAATGTATTGACGAAGGGATGCATTTGTTTTGAGTTTGGTTTGGTTGAATCGACATATTGCCTAGTAATTTTCGAGTAATTTTTGTGTTAGGATTTTCGATTTAAAAGATTTGGTGTGTTTCACATTCGAGCTGAATGTTTGAAAATTGGAAGGAGCTAAACGTTTTGCGATAGAAATGTACAGTTTGTCGAAATGTGCATGTGTTGGGACCAAATAGTTCTATAGTAGGGTAGAGACTGAACCTACCAACCGCACCATCTACCAACACGAAGACAATTTAGGGTATCATGGGGGATCGATGGCCGAGTGGTTTGGATCGCAGACCATAACGCCAGCAGTCCGCGCGCTGTAATGGGTGCGGGTTCAATTCCCACCTTTGCCCTGGGTGTACTTCCTTTCTCTGTCAGTAAAAAATCCTTCTGTAGCTGCCTTACTTGACGAAATCTTATAAGTGGGTCTCTGATCATGCACACACACTGGATTATACGGGATGGTTATAAAATAACGCTCGCTATTCGGAGTGGTCTGTAGCTCGAATGAATAGTCCAAATGCCTCAAAATTTGAGACACTTACTAATCAAGAAAGGGAAAAGAAGAATGGAATCATAAAAAAAGATAGAATCTTAAAAAATAATCACAAAAAAGAATAATCATAAAAAACAAACTCGTCTCTTGACCAGGGTTCCAAGTTACGAGGCGTCGTCATAATTATGGCCAATTACTGCCTAGGTACTAAATTACGCGGCGTAGCCAATTATGACTAATTACGGCCAACACATCCAATTACGCCTCGTAATTTAGAACCCTGGTCAAGCAAGAGACGAGTTTGTTTTTTAATTGTTCCATTCTTTTTTCTCCTTGGATTGGATTGGATTGGTTGATATATATTTTCTGGCTCGTGTGCTTGGTCGCAAGGACCCGCTTATAAGCCATCGTCTAGTAGGACATCACAAGACACCCACAAACACATATGACAGATGTTCCCCTTTTCTTGATTAGTAAGTGTCTCAAAGTCTTCTGCATTTGGATTATTCATTAAAGCTACAGACCACCACGAATAGCAAGCGTTATTTTATAACCACCCTGTATATGTGCATACCTACCCAGCAAAAATAAGCAAAATACAATAATTGTTATGTATAGACTGGTGGCCAACATCAAGTTCCTTTTAACAATAATGCAACAACCTAAAAAAATGAACAGCCTCTTTTTTTTTTTTTTTTTTTTTTTTGAAAACTAGTTGTTGAACCTGTAATTTTTATCAGATGTAAATTCAACCAAACCAAACTAAAAGTTCTACATTCTTGTGTAGCACAAGTGCAGGATTTCATGAACGACCGAAGGGGCGGCCAATTAGCTAGCCGATTTTCATTGGCGGGGCCCGGGTAAATATTTAGGAATTGCGTCCTATACAATTCCGGTCAATTATGGAACACCCTGTACTTGTTCCTTAGTACATGTAAAGACAAAAAAAAATCTGGTTGACATTTGTCACGAAGGTCCAAGGTCATTCAAAGTTAGTCGAAAAAAAAATTTCTGAATTTTTAAAGTTTAATATTTTCTTGTGCCAACAGTGAACCAAAGGTGTATATGATCCAATGAATCATACTAAAAAGAAGTACTCAAAAATAACAAGTGATGCGTAGTGGCACTTTTGGTTGCAGAAATATTTGACTTTGAAATTGCCTAAAATCCAAAATTGCACTACTTTCAAGGTCCTTTATTCCTTGTGCCAACATTGGAAATGTATAAAATTAGCTGGAAAATAATCCGAATGCATTATAGAAACAAAATCCATTCACAGACCTATGGGTATTTGCTACAATTTTATTTAATGAGGCTCTAAACTTCGCAAAAAACTCAACATTTCGTGCAAGTTAGTGATTCTGCAAAGTTTAGAGCTCCTTAACTGCTTGAACCAACAGTAACCAGCTCTTAAATTAGCTGGAAAATAATCCATATGTATTGCAGAAATAAAATAAATTCACAGACCTATGGGTATTTGTTTCTATTTTATTTAATGAGGCTCTAAACTTCGCAAAAAAAAAACCTCAACATCTCGTGCAAGTTTGTGATTCTGCAAAGTTAAGAATTCCTTAACTGCTTGTACCAAGAGTAACCAGCTATAAAATTAGCTGGAAAATAAGCCATATGTATTGCAGAAATAAAGTAAATTCACAACCAATGGGTATGTTTTCTATTTTATTTAAAGAGGCTCTAAACTTCGCAAAAACATAACATTTCGTACAAGTTTGTGTTTTCTGCAAAGTTTAGAGCTCCTTAACTGCTTGTACCAACAGTAACCAGTTATTAAATTAGCTGGAAAATAATCCTTGTGTATTGCAGAAATTATTCTTACAACAAATATATTTACAAAAACACATACAAATATATTTTTTAGGCTTGTTCAGATTTATAGTTTATTTTGCTGTGTTTATAATGCTATTGTACACACAGATTCAAATCTAAATAGTCTCTTTAATTATTTATAATAATTTTTTTTTTCAATTTTAGTTCCTGATTTTTTCTAAAAACAAATACTTTATCTTTGTTTCATGACTAGCGAATAAGTACCCGTTTTTGCACGGACCTATCCAAAAGTATATGTACTATTTAATCTGCAATACTTTCGTGGGAAGGTAATGCAGAAACTTCAGCATTTTCAATTTTTTTTAACTTTTATAATCCATGTCACTAATTTTTTTGATAAAATTTTTTGTGATTTTTGTTACAAATTCTCATATTTTTTGCAAAGCCAATTTGCCGTAAGTTGAAAACAACGCAAGATTGGACGTGTATAATGCGCTAGGTATTATTTCACTCGGCCAAAGGCCCTCGCCAGATAAGACGGTGAAAAATGCCCCCACTCCAATCGGGCTAATTTTTTTTCTGAATATACCTCATAGTATGGACAACTTCTCAGCCAAGTTTCAGCTCTAAAATAGGACGCGTTTTTGAGTAAAAAATAAAAGTTTTTTTATTTTTAAATTGAATTTTCTCTGAATCTATTTGATAATATCCAAAAAACTGCTCATAAGTTTTTAGATATCATTGAGTAGTATTCTCAGAAAAATCCGCTCATAAATCTGATCGAGGGATCATTGTAAAAAATGCGATTTTTTTTTTCAAAAATTTTTTTTATGCCAAAATCGTTATTCACACCTTAAATTTTTGTCTCTACATGTTTCTCTAACATCAATCTACAATATATATTTTTTTCAGATTTTTAAAAACATTGGACGATAGTTAAAAAAAATAAAATATCCTTAAAACCTGATTTTTTGCACTAAAATCCTTTAGTACAGTCACATAATTTTTTTCTACATCATCCTCTTATCTCAGTTTACAATATATGTATATATTTTTTCATATATTTTTGAAAATGTTAGGCAATTGTAAAAAATATTTAATTTGATTTTAAATAAATTTTTTTAACTCTTATTATCTGTATTTGGAATAAGTAACGTAATTAATAACATTTTATTTTTACTATACAGTTGAAATAAACTTGCTAAAAGGGAAAAAATAAACTGAATCAAAATTAACTTTCATCCATTGCAGGGCTCCTCAACATATTCTACCGTATATTTCAATACTTTGCTCTTCCCCTCAGATGAACCTATAGACACGCTTGTCATCTTAGAAATGGTCCCCCAAAGGATATCAAGAGATTCGATTAAATAATTCGTCAAATACTCATCCGAATGTAACAAAAACTTAGATTTAGGGGTTTTCGAGGGTTCTTAACATTTCTAGGTTATTAAATATGGGTGTTGCTATTGGAAATTTTAAAGTTAGTAACATTTTTAATTTGAAGACGGCCCCTTTTGCAAATTTTGTGTCATGCGATTAACTCAGAATATTATATTTTCATAAAGTCAAAAAGGTTCGATTACTTAGGATATCTAACAGCCGAAATAATCACTAGTGGGTACTTTTTTTTCCACAGCTGTACTAACTCTTAACTCTTATGTTATTTTTTTTTATTTTTCAAGCAAATATTTATTAATAGTCAACGTTTATTTTATACATTTTTTAACATTTTAAAAAAATTTTAAACGTTATTTGACAAGAACAACAAATCAACAACGAATTAATTATCTTCATCACTGTCTTCATGAACTACAGAGGTAATGCTTTCTGTGCTGAATAAGTGGCTTAATTTTTCTGCAGGTCTAGGAATTTTCGACAGGTATCGGCCATATGATAAGTGATAAATAATTGCAGCAATATGAGAGCAGCACCCAACTGTTCTGCGACCATTTGCACACTCGCAAAAGTAACGTTTTATTCCTGAAACTCCTATACTGTTTCGCACGTATTCAATGAAACATCGATATATTTTTCTGTTCATGTGGCGTGATTGTACTTGCATTTTTAAAATATTTGATTTTCCTTTCACGAATTTCAAATTCAAATGACCATCTTCATCAATGACTTCAGCTAGATAAGATATCGCTTGACAGTATTGGTAAGTGCCGGTGAACAATATTTTCAGTTGGTTTTCTGTTAGCTCTGGAAAATCAAGTACGTCAGTGTCCGAAATATCTTCAAAAGGAAGTTTTTTTCGAAACCATCCTCTTGATTCAACTTCATCAGCCAAAGTATTCTCAGTATTTTTCCGCTCAATCATTCTCTGCAGAATGTCATCGGTCATACCAACATCAGAAACCAGCCGTTTGCTAAACTAATTATGTAGAAAAGCCGCTGTGCGATAATATGGTCCGATCTTCGGAATCATTTTATTATCAAAAATATGATCTAAAAGGGCATTTTTCTGTTTTATCATGCCATGAACCGATTCAACTGCCCATCTCAACTTCGTCACAAAGCGAGAATCATTAGATTCCTGAGTAGTGAGTTGTTTTTGCTTGCCTTTCAGAGCCGGCATTAGTACTGTAAACTGTTTAGATTCTAAATATTCCTTGACGTCTCGAAATAAACGATCCAAAATGAAAATGTCTCCGGGCCTCATTAGCTGACACAGTAAAACATTTGGGTCGTCAATAATATGTCTCATTATCTGAGCATCATTTTCATTTGCAAGAAAAGGACCCAACATATCAACGACAAATCCATCAGTAGTACAAATAGTAAAAGGCTTACACAGGTGAGTTTTTTTCTGACCAGAATAAGATATCCGTTGATATTCATTGTTTGTACTCTTTTGATGTCGTGCATACGTACCGTCACATATCAACATCAATTTATCATACGCATTATACAGTTTCTTGGCTATTTCTGTGGTATGATTATTAATCAGTATCTCTCGGCTAACAGAAGATAATCCAAAATGTACAGGAAGAATATCTTTCTCAAATGAATGTACTATTGAATCTGAGTAGGAGGACACTAGTTGTTCATTACTGAGCTGCAGTATGGAAGCAATCAGTTTATTTGAGCATCCTGTTCTTAGTTTTATTAGAAACACAATTAGCGCTTGTACAACCGTCCGAGAAGAACTTTTTCTCATCGACACCATCATATCACGCAATTTCGTTATATTATCCCAACTCAAGCCAGTGTATATTTTAATTTGATCTTCAGAAAGCCTTTGGTTTTCACATTTATCCAAAACAGTTTCATTGCATTCTGATGTCACGCTGTTAAGTATATTCTGTATTTCATGAGTTGTCATAGACGAATAATTTGAGAAGACTTTTAATCTATTTAAGTCTTCATCATATAATCGTTTTTTTATTAAATGGCTTCGACAACATCGGTTGCCAGCTGGAATATAAATGTTACGTTTAATATACGACTGCAACTGTGCTTCTTGAGGAACTTGAGTTAAAGTATCTTTACTATAACAGACACAGCAATATTTATGTGTTGAAACAGTCCTCGGTATTGGTAACTCTACATGCTCAACCTCATTACTATCATTCGAATCTTCTTTTAAACCAATAGAACATGTCGGGTCTAATTGTTCAGAATCACTTACTTCGTCTTGATCCAAAGAGCGATCGATTTTTCTTCGTTTATAATAAGCATGTGATCGACACTTTTTACAAATAATGTCATTGATGTTCAATGAAGTATCGATATTTTTTGAGAAGAAAATCACTTCATCAGCATCTGTAATTTTTTTCATCTTCTGAACAGAATAAATCCATTTCTTACATCCGGCACATTTAACATGCTTAGAAGACATAGTGATTGCGATATATAGGTTATTATTCTTCTTAAAATAGTAGCACTAACATTAATGGTGACCACAACAATGATAACAATAACCGGATAGACAATAAGTATTTTTGTATAAACATTTACAATAATAGCACAGTGATTGACGTAAATCGTATTAGACGCTACTGAAAACTTTTGGAGACTTAACAGGTGGATAAACCTAAAGTAAATAATTATTACGCAAGTTGAGGACCTTACTCGGCAGATGACATCCCTAACATAAGCGGGGAAATTCAAACTGGTACAGCTGTGGACCAAAAAAAAGTACCCACTAGTGATTATTTCGTACGTTAGTCATCCTAAGGAATCGAACCTTTTTGACTTTATGAAAATATAATATTCTGAGTTAATCGCATGACACAAAATTTGCAAAAGGGGCCGTCTTCAAATTAAAAATGTTACTAACTTTAAAATTTCCAATAGCAACACCCATATTTAATAACCTAGAAATGTTAAGAACCCTCGAAAACCCCTAAATCTAAGTTTTTGTTACATTCGGATGAGTATTTGACGAATTATTTAATCGAATCTCTTGATATCCTTTGGGGGACCATTTCTAAGATGACAAGCGTGTCTATAGGTTCATCTGAGGGGAAGAGCAAAGTATTGAAATATACGGTAGAATATGTTGAGGAGCCCTGCAATGGATGAAAGTTAATTTTGATTCAGTTTATTTTTTCCCTTTTAGCAAGTTTATTTCAACTGTATAGTAAAAATAAAATGTTATTAATTACGTTACTTATTCCAAATACAGATAATAAGAGTTAAAAAAATTTATTTAAAATCAAATTAAATATTTTTTACAATTGCCTAACATTTTCAAAAATATATGAAAAAATATATACATATATTGTAAACTGAGATAAGAGGATGATGTAGAAAAAAATTATGTGACTGTACTAAAGGATTTTAGTGCAAAAAATCAGGTTTTAAGGATATTTTATTTTTTTTAACTATCGTCCAATGTTTTTAAAAATCTGAAAAAAATATATATTGTAGATTGATGTTAGAGAAACATGTAGAGACAAAAATTTAAGGTGTGAATAACGATTTTGGCATAAAAAAAATTTTTGAAAAAAAAAATCGCATTTTTTACAATGATCCCTCGATCAGATTTATGAGCGGATTTTTCTGAGAATACTACTCAATGATATCTAAAAACTTATGAGCAGTTTTTTGGATATTATCAAATAGATTCAGAGAAAATTCAATTTAAAAATAAAAAAACTTTTATTTTTTACTCAAAAACGCGTCCTATTTTAGAGCTGAAATTTGGCTGAGAAGTTGTCCATACTATGAGGTATATTCAGAAAAAAAATTAGCCCGATTGGAGTGGGGGCATTTTTCACCGTCTTATCTGGCGAGGGCCTTTAGGCTCTAAAGCAAGTATGCTTAAACGTTAGGCATTTTAAAAGAAAGGAAATAAATTAAATTTATAATGTAATTTTTAATTTGTTTTTTTTTATGTTTTTTTTTTTTTCATTTTCATTAAAGTTTAAGAATAATAGCTCCTTCAACTGATGATTCCTAAATATTGATGTTCAACTAATTTTTTTCTAAAAGACAGGCGTTTATTCCCCGTTTTGTAGCAAAACTAATTGTTCTTCTGATTTCTTTGTTAAAATAAATTATTTTATAATGAATAACATAGAGAGTAAAGGTTATTATGGAATACTATTTATATTATATAACAGGGCTGCCAGTGCCAGAAAGCTTTGAAAATAGTTGCTTTAGTAGCCTCAGATGTTAAAAAATAGTAGCCCAAATAGTATCCTCTTTTACGTAACTAAATAAACAACTTTTATGTTAGATAACATAAAAGTAATTTTTTTTAATATTTGCAATGAATGTTATCTGAAATTAAATAAAATTTCCAAAAAGTGATAAATTAGTTTAATATGCTTAGATGCAAAAATCTAAAAACTAAAACCTAAGACTTATATCAGCGCAAATCTTAGAATTGTAGCACCAACACTCAGTTAAAAGGATTAATAAAACTGCCAATAGTTTTTCGGATGTATTGCAACAGAAAATTTCATGTTAAATTATTAAACCAATTTATATATAACTGTTATAGAACATAAATTAGGACAACATATTTTAAATCTACTTATTTGTATTGGAATTTAATAAGCAATTGCATAAAAAATTTCAAAAAACAAAAACATTCTATTAACAATTGGATAAGAAACAGCCATAAATATAAAATTGCCTTTTTTATCCTTCAAAAATATATATGTATGCCATATATATTTAACTATTTTTAATATTTGATTATTTTTTAGCTTAAAAATCTAGGAAAAACCAACATTCATCTAGAAAAAACCTGTCATTTCACAGAAGCGAGTAGGAAGAAGCAAGTTGAAATGCTAAATTGTGCAAAAAAAATTTAAGACCACAACTTAAATTTACAAATTGCAACACCAACTTTCAAATGAAAGGATTGAACTGCCGATAAAATTTACTTGAGAATAAATGTAATTTAAAAATATATAATAAAATAAAAACAAATTTATTTTAAATAGTTATCGGTTATTCAAGAAACATAAGGATCAATACTAATAAATGTAAATATGTTTCACTGAAATATCTCGCAGCTTTAAAATACAAGGATGGCTAAATTAAAACTATTAAATATAAGTATTCTTATTTAACAAGATCCAGAATCATCAAAATACATGAGTAGCTTATTACTTTTTTTTTTTAAAACATATTTTGATACAATTCTTTTAGATACTGTCAAATTACCTAATACAAAAATAAAAACTTCAAAATAAAGCAAATAAAGCAACAAACAGACAGATGTAAATCCTATCCCCAAATGCAGTTTAAATCTCCAACAAAGCATAAAAAATCAAAGTTTTAGTTTCTATAAACTTTACATAGTCTGCTAAAAAAAAAAATCAAAAGTCAAGTGCTATTTCAAAAACACATGGTTTTGCTTTTGTTTTGTTCAAAACGAAAGCAAAACTTGATGAGAACTTTTGATTTGAGAACTAAACGAAAACTAAAGGCATCATCTGCACTTCACGTTTTCGCATCGATAGTATCCTGGTGGCGCCATCTATGTAAAAATTATATAACTAAAAATAGTCGCCCGGGACTGAAAATAGTTGAAGGTTTTGCTTAAAATAGTCGTTTTGGACCCTTTTTGGTCTTAAATAGTTGCCATAGTCGCCTAGACGCTAAAATAGTCGCTTTAGTAGCCTTTTAAGTCGCCACTGGCAGCCCTGATATAACAAATAACTATTTTATTTTCAAATAAAAATCCATACAAGCATTTTCAGCACATACTAGGGGCTGGGGAGCCCAGTCGGTTAAGCACTCGCTTAGCATGCGGAAGGTCCCAGGTTCGGGTCCGGGCATCGCCAAAATAGCTGCCGACCTATAAACGGCCCGTGCAGCCAAAAATGTCCGACGAATAATACCCCGTGTAAGGGAGTGCACGTTAAATGTCCTTCAAAGTCCTAACGCTGAGTACGATGTCGCCCTTAGCGGTTGCGTTGGGTGCCTATTCAGGTGTTGGCTCGTCACCTGACTGTGGTTCTAAAATACGACGCCCGTCGCCAATAGCCCTCGTGTAGCTCTAGTGCGACGATAATTCAAACCTAATCAGCACATACTATAACTAATGGTAATGAAGTGTCAATGGTGAGACAAAACAGTTTATTATTTTTTTGTTACGAAAAGAGGTACTTGAAAAAAAGTGATAGTGGATTGTAACATGGGATAGTCTGGTAAATATAGAATAGTTGTCTGGAATTTTTGAAAAATTATTTATGCTTCACAGAACATAGTTAATTTTAACTAAATATTATAATTAAAAAGTTACGTTCAATTAGTTTTGTTTTTTAGTCTTTTTACAAAAACCACAAACATAATCTTCTTTCTTTGATCCAGTACCGTTAAAATGACCCCTGGGGTCATAGGAGTCTTCAAAATGTGCAAAGAAGATACTACAAAACATACTTTGATCTTTCATGTCATTTTTGAACTACTCAATGTATAAGTATAATTTTTTATATGTAATTCTACAAGATTTATTTATTATAAAACAAGTTTTAAAATTTATGAAACTTTTGCCAAAACTAAAATAAATGATATTAAACATGAAGCTATTTGAGCACATTGTGATTAGGCCTGCGCGGCAAATTGTGAGGTCAAAATTGAAAAAATGACCAAGAAAATGACTTTACATTGTACAAATATGTACAAACAAAGACTTATACCTAAATTTTCATCTCAATTTTAATTAGAAATTATTTTTAAAAAAATTTAAAATCAAAATTTAAAAAATTTTATTAATTTTTTTAGAAAAAGTTCTTAAAATAATTTCAAATTGAAATTGAGCTGAGAATTTAGGTATAAGTCTTTGTTTGTAGATATTTGTCAATATAAAGTCATTTTCTTGGTCATTTTTTCAATTTTGACCTCACAATTTGCCGCGCAAGCCTAATCACAATGTGTTCAAATAGCTTCATGTTTAATATCATTTATTTTAGTTTTGGCTAAATTTTCATAAATTTTAAAACTTGTTTTATAATAAATAAATCCTGTGGAATTACATGTAAAAAAATTATACTCATTTATTGAGTAGTTAAAAAATGACATGAAAGATCAAACTATGCTTTGTAGTATCTTCTTTGCACATTTTTAAGGCTCCTGTGACCCCTTAAAGAACAGCTAATGCGCTAAATACAAATTTCATTGATCTTCGGAGAGGAATTGTTCTTTTCAAAAGATACATTCAGCAACTTTGTGTACCGGTTCTTTCGTTCATGATGAAGGCAATTGCAGCTGATATGTATTCCATATTACCAGATTCCATTTTGGATTATGAGCTGTTTTACTGACGGATAAAACCTTGAATGCTAAAAAACGACCTGAGCATAACTAACTATAGTATTCTTTTAGTACACTGCGGATCATAATTATAAGGACATCGAATTTTCTAGCTTCAGCAATACTGAAACCTATTTAATACAAAATTTTATATTTGTTTATTTTTATATCATGTATAAACACTATTTATAAGCTTTAAACTCTATAATCTTAAATACAGGTAGAAAAACAGAAGTAATGGAGAATAAATGTAGGTTCAGAAATATAAGGACAGTGCAATTTATTGTCAATTATTTATACAATTAATACTTTGTTGATGCTCCTTTTTACTTAAAAAATCAGACATTCTACTTGGCATACTTTCAGCAAGTTTCTTCTAAAATACTGCATCGATACTGTCCCATACTGCATAAATTTTGTCGTCTAGCTCTTCAAATGAATTGTACTGCTGACCTTGCGCGTAAACATGCCTCACCATGTAAGACCAAACATTTTCCATCATGTTCAGGTCTGGGGAATTACTAGGCCATGTTCAAAAGATTGATCCTTCGTTCATCAAACCACTCTTTTGCCGCTTTAGAGGCGTGGCAAGAAGCTCCGTCTTGTTGAAAAGTGAAATTTTCACTCCCTATAGGGTAACAATAAGCAGGAAGATGTACTTCAAGATTTGTAAATACAACTCTGTGTTCATATTGGTAGGCACAAGTACCAAATCCGTTTTTCCGTTGGCTGAAACTGCCCCCCAAAACATAAGCGATCCACCATTAAACCGCCTGCTCCATCTGACTGTTTTTCCTTTCTCAAATCATGCCAGTAACTATTCCAACCATCGGGGCCATCAAGATTAAAACGCTTTTCATCAGAAAATATAACATTTTTCCAGTTCACATCGTCAGCAATCCACTTATGCACAGCTTGCATTCGCTTCTTTTTATGTTCAACCTTCAACGCCGGTTTTCTATTCATTTTAAAGTACTTTGTAAAATCGCAGTTCTTCAAAACTCTTACAATTGTTGACTTTGAAATGTCTTTTTCAAAAGTACGCTCAATTTCAGAAGCAGACATCTTTTGAATGACAGCACGCCGTACGATGATTCTTCGATCTCGCTCATTCAGTTTTGGTTTTGGACCAGATCTTTTTAATATCGAACTATTTAATCCACGACTGATCACATTTTCAACAGCAGTTTTAGACCTTTTAATTTTAGTGGCAATCCACCGCAAAATATATACCTTTTCCGCGAAGAAACCACACTTTTTTCACTTCCGAAGTCGTAAGTTCTTTCCCACACGGCATTTTGACTGATGCTTGTTTCTGAAGTTTTCAAACTTTATATATAGATTCAGATAAGGTCCGCAGTTAAAAACAACCAGATTTGTCTGAGATATTTTGATTATATGTAAATTAAAGCAGCAAGATCTTTGATGTCCTTATAATTATGAGCCTCTGAAATTTTATGAAAATTGTGATTTTACCATTTTTAAACTTAATTTTTGATATTTATAATTTGATAAAGGATAAAATTTTGCTTTTATGACAGATTCAACAAGTATGTATTGATTTTCATTGTATACAGTAAAGATTTAATTCAGTATCCCAAAATAATCGAATGTCCTTATAATTATGATCCGCACTGTATTACATAATTCTAAGCAACCAAATTAAAGTCTCATGATTACTGTCAGATAAAAGTGTTTGAACACTTTTCGACAAAATCTTTTAAAAATCTGAAAAAATAACTAGTTTTGCATACTAACGACAGCAACAAGAAGTTAACTATTTTATTTACTACATCATGGGGGATTTCTTAGGTCTTTCATGGTACTTTCACGTATTGACATCACGAGAGAGGGCTGTAACTTCAGTATTTAATATTCCCCTTCTATTATATAATACCCTCATCACCCCTAAATTTAGTACTTGTATATTTACATTCAATAATTATATGAAATATAAGGTAATGAAAGTATTCCGATGTAGTGAAAATCCGAAATCGTGAAAATTGGTATTTTCTACACGTTTTGGCTATTATTTATTTTAAAAAGTTGTTTTTCATTATTGGTCTGCGTATTAATTCTTCTATGTGTTTGAAACAACTCAAAATCTCAATCTAGGATAGCTATGGACATCAAATTTTGAACGCGGGTTTACCATTTCTTATCAGACGCCATAGTAAGGTTTTTGAGAAAATAGCACATGTATTAAAACGAAATGAGTAAATATTTAAGAAAATTAAGACATACGTGTTAGACTTAGGATGAATATTTTTTTTTTAATTTTTAATTAAAATTAACTGAAATTTTTTATTTCTACAGTTAACAATTAAATAATTGTTAATTATAATTTTCCACAATTATAATTGATTAATTCTTGTGGTTGTGGTTGTTGTCGTGTGCCTCCAGGTCGTAGCCAGGAAGCCAAGAGGGTTGCAGTAGCATCCGATGGCACAAGGTTTTGAGTACACATGAGAAGGTGGATGTCTGACTTCTACTCTGAGATGGCGCCACCTCCTCAATTTAGGCATGTCGCTGTAGGGGAGGGGCATGTTTCTCCAGATGACCTGCACCCATGGTAAACTGCGCTTTGACCGACCACAGGACTTTCGGATCCACAGATTTAACGAGTACGTTCTCCGCTTGTACGCAGGACAACAAAATATACATGCCTTACCCGGAATTCGAACTCGGGTCCACTCGCTTGGCAAGCGAGGGTCGAAACCACTATACTAGCTGGGCGGCAGTTGTTGTGTTTACAATTATTAATTAATTGTTAATCTTAAATTGTTCTTGCAATTAAAATTTACCCAACACTGCCGTAGGTTATAAAAGGGCTTTAGAGAAAAGAGTTATTTACAAAGCAAGAGCCATAATTGTGTGTTTGTTTTGAAGCTTTCTTCCCTGGCTTACAGTACCTGATGTACAAACCGTTGGTCCCTAAATATTTATATAAAATTGCTATTGACTTGGTGGACAAGCTGTTTCCGAGAATTCCGTAAATAAAAGGAGAAAACCATTAAAATTTGTAAGGGAATGTTTGGCGCCACTGCTGTTATCCCATGCCATGTTATCAAAAACCGAATTTAAACTACAAAAAACGCAAATTTTTTTGCAACAAAGTTTAAATTTTGCATTTTCATTCTTTATTCATTAACTTAAATAAAAATAAAATAGACGCCGGAAATGAATTTGGATTATTTGTTTGTCTTTAAGTCTGATCTGGGGCGCAACTAGAAAAAAATCCTGGGGGGGTTTCAATTTTTTAATATTATTTTTCAATTCTAATTATTTTTAATTAAAAATAATTGTCATTAAAATTAATTGCAATTTAAATTATTTTTTAATTAAGTTAGTTTTAATTAAAATTACTCTCAATTAAAATAACTTTTAATTTTAATAACTTTTAATTTTAATAACTTTTTTTAATCAAAACTATTTGAATTAAAATTGATTTTTAATTTAAGTTACTTTTGTTTTAATGCAGTTTTTGTAGTATTTAATTTAGTATTACTAGTTACTATTTATTAACATTAATTAGTTTTTATTATACGAAACTCATATCTGTATTTAATACAAGTTAATAAATGTTTTATTTTTTTAAATAAAAATTAAGTGTAATAAATAAAAAATTAATTATTGTATGTTTTATGTCGTTAATTAAATAGTTAGATAATTTAAATCACCGGATTTGTAATTAGTTAAAGTATTATTACTTTTAAATTACTATTTTTATAACAAAAGAAGGTAGGAGTAAAGATAAATTAAGCATTTATTTAAATTAAAAAATTTAAATATTAAAAACATACTATAATTACTAAACTAATTGGACAATTTTGTTTAAAGAAATTAGTGTAAATGTTACGGTCACAGCCAAATTCGGCCACTTCGCGAATTGGCCGGCCAAATCGCGAAGTATCTAAGGATGCAGGCTTTTAATAAAACAAAACAATCGGGAAATCTTTAAATAAGCACGTCGCGTTTTGGCTGATAACTAACTTATAAATTTGATAGGAATCGGACATATTTAATGTTTAAGCTGACCAATAAAAAAAACAATTATATGATTTAATATTTCAAACTTCAACGAAGCAAAGCAATTCATATTTTTAAGTGTACTTTCGACGTCATACAGGACAGGCGAATCTCCGATGTAAAATAATTCAAAAATTGTATGCATTAATGCCGTAAAAATAGCAATTAATTAGTAAAAACGTGCTTTAAATATAAAACATTCATTTAAATGTAATGAAAACAGAACTGACTGAGCAGCCGTTTCTAGATTTATGTTAAAAGCATTCAGATAAAAAGATAAAAAAAAACGCGCCCAAGTTAATTACAAACATACTCAACTCATCTTCAGATACTTTAGAGAAGAAATTAAACTTACCGATATTTTGCTCATGACATCCATCCAATCCAGATCTTAAAATAAAAAGACTCGCAAAAACGTGTAACACAGTGACTGATTTTACTTGTACTATGTATAATAAGCAAACTAAAAATACACGATGAAAAAAAAAAGCCAATTTCAAATAAATCAGTCAATATTTCTTTTTTATGGGTTTTCGACTACATTTTTGAGAACGATTAGAATTGTTTATGGGTAATGCAATTCATAATATCAGTCTCGTTGGCACCACGCTCAGTCGCCATCTGTAGATCTTTTTAAATTTCATGTTTTCCCTTTTCATTCGTTTGCTTTATTTTCTTGTAATTGTTTTTGTGTTAATAAAAGTTATAATTGAATCACCGTCGAACTAGAGCTATACGGTAGCAATTGGCGACGGGCTTCGTAATTTAGAATCATAGTCAGTTGACGAGTCGTACCTCTGAGAAAGCACCCAACGCAACAGTTAAGGGCGACATCGTACGCAGCGTCAGGACTTTGGAGCATATTTAACGTGCACTCCCTCTACAAGAGGATGCTTTATTAAGTAAACAAAACTAAGATTTCGGTTAACCGTTTTTATGCCTTTTTGGTCAAAACATATATTATTTGCGGCCTTCGGGCACTTTTTAATTTTAATTGTTGACAGAATTTTTAATTGTTTACATTAATTTGTGTCTGGAGTGTAACTTTTTAACACGGCATATTTAAAAGTTTAATTTGAACAAATAGAATTTTAACGATTTAATGTTCCAAACTTCAACGATGTTATTTATATCTATAACTACACTTAAGACGCGTCGTACAGACGAATCACCGAAGTGGAATGATTTAAAAAATTTATGCTTTTAAGTCGTTATATAACAATATCAACTAATTGATATAAAACATGTTTTATGTGTAAAACAGGAATTAAAATGCAATTAAAATAGAATTTAATAACAGCCATCCTTAGAATTATATTAAGCATTCAGATAAATCAGTAAAAAGCGCCTTTCCCTACAAACATACTCAGATCTTCGATACTTTACAGTAGAAATTACATAGAAAAAGGCGCAAAATACTCATAAAAGACGCGTCGTACAGACGAATCACCGAAGTGGAATGATTTAAAAAATTTATGCTTTTAAGTCGTTATATAACAATATCAACTAATTGATATAAAACATGTTTTATGTGTAAAACAGGAATTAAAATGCAATTAAAATAGAATTTAATAACAGCCATCCTTAGAATTATATTAAGCATTCAGATAAATCAGTAAAAAGCGCCTTTCCCTACAAACATACTCAGATCTTCGGTACTTTACAGTAGAAATTACATAGAAAAAGGCGCAAAATACTCATAAAAAAACGACAAAAAAATGAATAAATAGGTAAGACATGTCATTTTAACAGAACTGGCTCTTTTTTTCTACCCCCCCCCCCTTTCACATTAGAAAAGTTTCGTTAGAAATATTTTGTTTTACACAGATTTATACTCGCCGCCAACCACATAAGAAACGGTAGGGATGGCGGACTTTCAGAAAAAAAACCGGTGTTTCCAAAACCGGTTTTTGGCTCAGATCTGCCTTTTGAAAAAAAAACCGGTTTTTAGCCAAAACCGAGGGCAAGAAAAACCGGTTTCGGTTTTCCATCCCTTAAATGTTTCAAATAAGGGTGGCGGGAAGTAGGACGCGAAAAGCGAGATAGTGTTTCAAAATGGATTTTTTTTATCACTTTCGAATTTTTCATTGTTAGCAAAATGAAATTTGACTATGATATGGGTTCTGGTGGGGGGGGGGGGGTTCTGACCCTAACCCCCCCCCCCCCCCCCGTGGTTGCGCGCCTGAGTCTGATGCATCTATTTAGTTATTTAAAGTTTATGCAGACATCTTTGATGCATAACGTAAAGCATCACAATATGATGCAATACGCAAGCAGTTCCTTGTAGCCATAATAACAATAATAATGATAAATTCAACTTTGTTATTTCTTTCGATGAACAAGAAAATCTGGACACTGAATCTTCGACTACGCTATCTTTCTTCTGAGGTTCATTAATGAAGCCCCAATGTCCTTTCCTCTTGGGGTGATTTTATATAATGGCGCCTGTCGACAATATCCCTCGTGTCTCTAGTGCGTCTTCAATTAACCTTAACTAAACTCAACCATTCGTCTTAGCTAGAGTAGTACTCTTTATAAATGTAGCTACTCATTATCGGAATACAGGCAGTCAAAGAAAAAGTGTGATGCTTGAAAATATTAAGGAAAATTATCGAACTAAATGTTAATACCTAAATTTAAAAAAAAAAATCAAGGCAATTGATTGAAAGAAGTTGTCGGCACATTTTTCAAAAATGCATGTTATTTAATGATTAGCAATCATACAAAAATCAAACTAAAAGCAATTTTCAAACTTTCCCACTTTTAATTCTCAATTAAGTCTCAATTTTTGTACTCAAAATACGGCCTGAGAATGTCACAGTTTTGACCGTGGTAGTTGGATTTCTTCTCCGAGAGTTTACCATCCACACCCATAACGCTATACGCTGGGTCCTCGGTTGTGAACTCGGCAAATGGAAGTTCTCTGTAATTAAAACAACAACAAAGTATTAGAAAATAAAGACACAAAGAATGGATATCATTTGAAGGTAACTTAATTTAATGTTTTGACCCCTTTAAAACTATTTATTTTGAAGCCTTTTTTAAAGAGGATTTGGCTGTCCCATTTAATGCATTAGTTTTAAAATCACAACTTTCGCAGAAGTATATATAGCTTTATCATGTTAGCCCTTTTTCTCCAATTATGGGAATCAACATAGCAAAGAAACGAAACAATTTTGAAACGAAAATGTTATTTAGTTATTTAATTATATTTTTTGAAGTTTTAAAATGCCAAATATATAAAGTAGATGGCGATACTATTTTAAAATTTCATGAATTAATAATTAAATAACCGGATGTGATCTTCCTTTCAATTTTGTTTTAAACTGATGATATGATGATTCAAATACCTGTTGAAATTTAGACAAAATGGCAAAGCAATTCATTTGCAAAAGTTGTGATTTCAAAAGTAATGCATTAGCTTTATGAGACTGACAGTCCCTTATAACGGGTCAATGTTCGGAAAATGATGAATTTGAGTTCCAACCAATTATTTTATTATTTTTAATAAATAGTCTTTTTTAAACTGTTTTGCTTACTAAGTGACAATTTCTCTTTATTTAAAGTTTTGTACAATCATATTATTTTGTGTTTATTTCTTATTGGGAAAGGTTCTGAAGTTTCCAAAAGTCAGATAGGTAACGTTGTCACAACTAGCCATGCATATTTTGGCGATATATTTTATTAGTTTTATATTGTCATAACAAAATACTTTAAAATGAAATCATCATTTAATGACTTATCAATATAATCCATTATATGTCCAAAAATATCCATGTCATAAATGTGCATGTCAGATCAATAACACCAACTTTTAAATCGAATTCCGTGCGGAGACCGCGTTTCCAGAAGATAATATGTCATTGAATTTCCCCCATAGACCGTTTGTAAACTTTCATGATGCAACTTGCAGAACATTTCCGTTTGAAAAAAAAATGGCTTTTTGCTAATTTTTTAAAATGCGTGCGTTGAGGAGCTCAGATCGGTAACGAACCCTAAATTAATACAAATGTATAATAAATATATTTTTTCGGTCCAATGATTCTTTTTAAGATTATGAAGAAGTCCATGTGGTTTTCAGTTTGATAATACAAGAAATAAATGAAAAAATATTATTTAATTTTTCTTGTAGATAACGTTTAGAAAATTTCGCTTTGAATCCGTTTTTACGATTCTGTTACCTGTTTATTTTTTTAACATGCTCTTAAGAAGTTATAGCTTATTTTTTCACTATATTTAGAAGTTTTAATACAGGTGATTAAAAGTAAAATTTAATTTCGTCGTCAGATCTGTAACGCCTCAATACATCTGTAAATTGAACGTTTCATAATTTGAAGAAGAAAATTGGGTTAATTCGCGTTAAATATGTCATCCTTATCCAAGAGCTTAGTGTTCAGAGTGATACCAGCACGAAAGTGTTAAATCTGTGAAGCAACAATGCAAAATATTGATGAGTCCCAATATAAATATCACATTTCAATTCTTTGAC